>BSBK01004740.1:0-408199 GCA_027943335.1 Chamaecyparis obtusa
TATATATATATATATATATATATATATATATATATATATATATATATATATATATATATATATGTATGCATGTATATATGTATGTATATGGATCAACATATATATTAAGATATATAGATCATTTATAGTGGGAGCTCTAGACAGATTCTTTAACATTTCCGGCTAAGAACCCAATGATTTGTTATTTTGGTAAAACTTTCTAGTTCTATGGTAAGGTAGAGATTCTTGGAGCAATCTTTTCAACTTTAGCTCTTTTTGATGGCTAGATATTGCAAGGTATTTATTTAAATAGCCTTGGACAAGGTAATGTAGAGACTTGGTCTAGTAGTCTCAGAAAGAGACGATTAAATGACCAATGTCAAAGAGTGTTTGCATCAATGAAATATGGGTTCAGCATTACAATTAGTTCTCAAGTAGCCTAGTAATGCTTCTTTTTCTATTGGTATAACAATAAGTATTATGATTTTCTGGGCTTTGAATATAAATGGCAGTGTGGATAGGTTTCATTTTATTAGAGGTTAAAACTTCAATATAAACTAACAGGAAACTTGATTAAGGATAATGGTAGGGAGAGTCAAAGATGTGTAGTCTGAGATAGCTTCAGATCCGATTGTTATGCTGGTTTTATTGGAGTATATAAATCAAACAAAGATCTATGGAATAAACAATAGAAATTGATGGATTAATGAATATGGATTGGTTATTGATTTACTTTTACGAAGCTTTTCTCTGAATCCATTAGTAATTCTATAGAGATTGATGGCTCTTTCTTTCATAAGGAATCAATTTGGTATAAAAAGGATAAGAGGTTAGCATCATTAATAAGTAAATGAACCAATTGGTATTTCTAGAAATTGTACACTGGTATCGAATGTAGTCCAAGTTTTCAGTTTTCAATAATGGTTAGTTGTTAACTTATGCTTTTGTTTTGTTTTTAGTAGTAATTTACTTGAATTTATATTCAGAGGATATTAACAAAGATCTTGGCTAAGTGGAAGAGAAAGAGATTATGTGGGTACTCAGCTCTAAACATCTTTGGGCTAATAACAGGAGTAACTTCAAAATACGAAAGTTTGAGTTTTGATCAACACACTATATAAGATCTAGGCTAGTCCAGAGGTTTTTTTCCCTCCATTCTTCCCTATCGGTACCCACACTGAATGGAGGTGTAATTTTTTTACTTTTAATAATAAAATTTATCAGCTTCAGCCTGTTATTGATCATATATATATAATTAAATAATTAACATAATTATTAATTAGTAATTATAATATTAATAAATTTAATTACCAATGTTTTTATTTTTATTATTATTATTATCATTATTATTACTATTATTTTATTTTTAAAAATAACAAAAGAAATCATGTTGTGGGGGAGGGGGGGAGGAGGACAGCCCTGTTGTGGCAGAAGCTGTCATAGCAGCCGGCTACCCATGACAACCTGTTGTAGCAGCTTCGGCTGATAACGACAGCAAGCTATCTGACAGCGATGGTTGTCGTGGGGTGGGGGAAAGTAAACCCCACCCCCACAAATATATTTTTTCAAAAAAATGTTTTAAATTTTTTTTTCTTTTATTTCTTCCTTTTTTATTATAATTTTCTAACAGGGAAAAATTTTGTATAATACCAGCAAGCATTTTTTGGAATAATCTCTCTAGCAAAACTCTTATATATATATATATATATATATATATATATATATATATATATATATAATAATTCATTGAAATTGAATTATGTAGGAGGAATATACATTCCAAAAGCAATCTTTTCCAAATTCTCCAATTTTTTTCCAATGACCTCCAAATTTCTCATGGTAAACCTAGGGTTTTCAATAGGTCTATTTAAACATAGTTTTCTCTAAACTGAATGCAGAGGTATCCAGATCTTGGTTTTTACCAAATTTTTCTATACAAAGAATCAATCAATTTTTTCAATCCAATTCTCGAAGATAACAAAAACTCAATCAAACATTTCTTACAATCAAGATCAATTTCAAAATTCAATCACCCAAAACTTCAAACAAATCATAGCAGACATAAGGTAGACAATCTTTTCAAAGGGAAAATTTACATAAAGTTTCAAACCCTACCTTAATCCACCAATTGATAGAAACCACAAAGACGATCCAAAACTCTAAAAAATCCTAAGCTTTTGTCAATTCCTTAAAATTCCAATCCAGAGCTAAAAACATGTAATATTTTAATTATAATTAATATCTTTAGCACCACTTAATAAGCAACTTGATAAATAATATCAATTTATATTATTTGAATATTTAATTTTGATTTTGATTTAATATTTAACTAAATCCTTATTTTCATTATTAGACTTCTAATTAAGTCTTTTAAATAATCAATGATATTTAATTAATTTTCATTAATTAATAGCTATATATTTAATATTTTCTTATTCAAGATATAATTATTTTAATCTCATAATTAATCTAAATTAAATATTTAATGCATTAATAACACAAAATTCACCTCAAGACACCTAGCAAACAAACATGAAGAAAAAATTGACCAAACTCAAAGTAATAATCAAGCTCAAAGAAAGGGTTCACAAATGACATCACCTTGATGAATTCAGAGGGTAGTAGATAAGATACTTGTCCACTATTTGAGGACAATAAATAGCTTAGGCTGAGATTTAGACCTAGATGTTATCTCCCCTCTCTTAACATTGAGATATTGTGATAGGGCACGCTCATCCTAGCAATTCAAAGAAGTTGATGCCCGATATCTGAAATCTTGCATAAAAGATGAGCATGTACAAACATGTATATATATAACAGACAATGGCGGGGATCAGTCGATTGTGTAAATCTTGCAATCAAGTAACTAACTTTGTCCCTTAACCACATCAGGCACATCAAACAGAAATATAAAACATACATGCCAACCACACATGCAAATATAGGGTTAGTAAAAACCATAACATAAGTAACATCATATGTAAATAACCATCATCTAACTAACATAATATAAATCAAATGATTTAAAAAATTATATAACTGAATCATTACATGTAACCAAGGATCTAATATTCATAAAAAGTGGTCTAAATGGGTTGGCATCATAAACATAAATGGCAGTAAAGGGGTGGGCACTACACATCCCACTTGAGCTTCAGTTTGTCGTTCCTCATGTGAACCCTTCAAACTCCAAATGATAAAGGGTTTAACCACAAAATGGCCAGACTGGCCAATGAATGGCCAATGACAACATTGTTTTTAAACACAAACACCCATTCTTGAACAACAAATTCACATACCACCCACTCTACTTCCACCTTGATACCCAATTCTAACCCCAATGCCATGAACATTTAGACAATATCAACATTCACCCTATATCGATGTTCCATTTTCATGTATTCTTCAAAGGAGACCCAAAATTTGCATAAAGATGGAATTGTGTATATTAAATATTCCCTTTAACCTCTTTTCTGAGATTTTATCCAAAAAAGCAAGTTGTTTCACAATAAGGACTATGAAATTCACTTCCATACTTCAAGCCACTACCTCTCTATAGGAACCTCACACTTCCAAAAATCTCTTTTCCGAGATAATAATGAAAATGCCTAATTCAAATTTGAAAGCCTAGAGAGAGGTACATGCATTAGTGCTACCTACCTCTCCATCAATGTTCAATGCATTCGACTTAATGATAGCCATCTCACATTAGCAACATACTTTCATCATTTTCACTCTATCCCAAATCCACATATTTTTCCAAAGAAAAATGCATTTATTCCTTCATTGAATGATACACCCACTTGACCAAGGTGTCTACCACTTCATTCCTAGCTCAATACACATGATATTTTGAAGGCAAGAAATGAATTTAGCAAGTTACAAGTAGATTTAATATACTAGTTGATATTTCACGCCAGCACCTTCCAAATCTAATTTGTCCACCTCAAGTTTCTTTGCAATCAAAACCACTCTGATAGTCGTTTGAGCTTTTGCAAGATTATTAGAGGCATCCTTCAACTTCTTCGCACCAATAGCTATAATGTTACCCGATAAACCTCTTGCCACAAATCCAACACCAAACATGTCAAAATTTCCCTTCCATGCACTATCAAAATTCACCTTGACCCATCCATCTTCCAAGCAAACCCACCTCACTAATTTGCTCTTTGGTGAAATTTGATTAACCCTCATAGGCCCATTAACAAGCATAAATGACATTATTTTTATTTGAAAGGTATAGAACTATGTTTCAAGGTTACCCTAAGTTTCCAATACAAGGACAATAGGGGACTGGACAAAAAAAAATCAAATTCTAGGACAACTATGTATGGCCATATAAAAATAGAGAAAATTAAATTATGTAAGGAAACTTTAAATATATATATATATATATATATATATATATATATATATATATATATATAGCATATACTTATACATATAATATTTTTAAATATAATAATTAGCAAAATTCCATGCAATGTAGCTATATTTGAATAAATTTTAAATTATTGAAAAGGTGAATGGAGAAAATGATTAATAATTAAATAATTAAATTTACATAATTTAATATATTCTTAAAAATTAACAACTAAAAATAGTAATATTTAATGAAGGCTAATAAGTAAATATATTTTTATTGATATAAAAAAAAAAAAGTAAATATATATTTTATTTTATTTTATAACTGAACAAATATGGATGTACTAATGCATTCAATTTCTTTTATTAGCTTACTCAATCAACATATAAAAGAAAAAAAAAATAGCAACAATCTTTTATTTTAGATGATAGTAAAAATACCTTTTAACTTTGGAATGACCCAAATATTTTTATTGATATAAAAAAAAAAGTAAATATATTTTTATTAATATAAAAAAAAAAAGTAAATATATATTTTATTTTTTTTTATAACTGAACAAATATGGATGTACTAATGCATTCAATTTCTTTTATTAGCTTGCTCAATAAACATATAAAAGGAAAAAAAATTAGCAACAATCTTTTATTTTAGATGAAGTAAAAATACCTTTTAACTTTGGAATGACCCAGATATTTTTATTGATATAAAAAAAAAGTAAATATATATTTTATTTTATTTTATAACTGAACAAATGTGGATGTACTAATGCATTCAATTTCTTTTATTAGCTTACTCAATCAACATATAAAAGAAAAAAAAAATTAGCAACAATCTTTTATTTAAGATGATAGTAAAAATACCTTATAACTTTGGAATGACCCAGCAGCACAGCAGTAAGCTGTGAGCCTTCCATCCGGGAGGTCTTGGGTTTAGGTCTGTTCGAGCCCCATGTTCTCGGCTTGGCCCATTATCGAGCAAAAGAAAAATGTCTTTAGACTTTCTTTCTATCGGTTCATAATGAGAATAGCCAGCACAAAAATCACTTTTTTATTTAGTAATACACATTCAGTTCATGAAATCAAATTTCTACTTATTTTCTATGTGACAAGGTAAGTAAAGCGCATTCAGTTATTTTATATTTTTTATTTAGTAAAGCGCATTCAGTCCATGAAATCAAATTTCTACTTACTAAAACATGGCAAGAACCTAATGCAATGCGTCTCTTGTTTAACTTGAGTTTGTCATTCCAGTCGTAAGAGAACATTTAATTTCCTCATTAAATAAAGCAGAAGTGCCTAGCCTTGCAAATCAAGGTAAAAAATAATCATTTCTAAATAATATATTTCGCAACATTCATTTGACCGAAAAGCTTCTCCAAATAATCACAAACCCTTGTCTACAATTATATACATCATGGATATAAATCTAATGCTATTCAAAGAAACCACATTTTGGCAAATCCGTTATGTAAAACTGAAAATGTTCTAAAGATCTAACTTCATAGTGAAAAAAATGGAAGGCGTACTCTTTTTACAATCCACTCAATTGGTCCCTTGAAGAAAATAAATTTGTAGGTTGAATAAAGGGCACAAGGTTAATTGTCAAAAACAACAGTAGGAGACCAGAAAGCAAGCTTCCTTGTCAAAATCAATCCTAGGAGATCTGTCATGGAAAAGAGCATAAAGATAAATATTAAGGATCTTCAAGGTAAAAGCGCATTCCCCATGAAGATTGACAAAAGCATTTGTTTCAATGATGTTGGAGAGAATGCTGAGACTGAGTTTCAATCTGTTAAAAGATTTGAACAGAACAGATGCTTGCTTCTTCCAACATTTACAACTCTTTCCATCATATATGCCAAATCTCTTCCATTCAGATCTGTAAGTATCCCGGCACATTCCACTGAACATGGATTAATCCGCATTGGATGTTCATATTCTAATAGTCATCCAGCAAGAAATTTTCAGTGTCTTCTGATCATGCATTATATCATGCAGTAGTTGTCTAAACCGATGGCTTTCTAACTTGGATCGGCAAATAGAACCAGGTACTAATATGAAATTTATCGTATATAAATTTTCATTCTTAGTCCCTTAGTAAACAAATTAGAACACAAAATTATATGGCAACAGAAAAGGGTTAGCAGACTTGAGAAACTGCAGAAGGGGATTCAAAACTACCAGGTAAAGCAGCTATGTAGACAACATAGGCCAAAAAATAATTTACAACTGATGTATAACCCTAGAAAAATTTCCAGATGCAAGTATGCTTAAGCTTGTATGGGGAGTCAAACCTTGCCCCATAAAGAACACTATGGGAGCCCCTGCTTGAAATTTACAGCATCAGAAAATCTTCTCCCAAACAATTTAACAATCTTACAACCTTGCAAAATTCATAGTAAACAAAGTTGCACGGTTTGCAGAGAACTAGTTACATGGAAATATGGAGGACGGCTATGAATGACTAAAGCACATCATTCCATGTGCTCACCCAAACAAGACCAACTTTTTAGGTAAGATTGGGTGAAGGATGTATTGAAAAACTTAAAAAGCATAGTAACTTCAATCACCGTTTGGCATTTGAGTCCATTGCAAGCAGTATCTTCTTCCTCGGACCCTGCAAATATGACAAAAGTTATTACAAAATGTTTTTTAAGAGTTTAAGAACCAATATCATCTCTGCCAACTCACAATTAATATACGTAATTCCTTCAAGGTAAGAAATGTAAGAATTTAGAACAATTATCTAAAAAGCTCAACTGATAGGTAGAGATAAGACCATAGTTGGAAAACTCGCCAAGGCCTGGAAAAAAAATTCGGGAAAAACTCGGCTAGTTTTCGGCAAAAACTCGGGAACTTAAAAAATTGCTTAAATTTACTCAAAAAAGCATTTTTTTAGCAAAATTCAATGAGAAGATGCATCCAATGAGTCAATAAATGAGAACACAAAAGAAACAAGCTGAGTCTAAATATATTTGAACACAAAGTGGGTACAAAATCACATTCTTGTGAGGAATACTGATGGTTGGAAGCAAAATCTTCCTCTTCCCAGCTCTAGTAAAAACTAAGGGAGAGGTAGAACTAGAGGATCTAGTCCTAGAAGTCTGCACTAGGCATGACTGTGCCTGCTCGCTCAGTATGTCTGACTCAGTTTGTGGCTCGTCCTCCATTCTGGATGTAGCTCTGCCTCTAGCTTCTCCTAGCACTAGCAATGACTACTCATTCAACTCAATGTCATCCAGTGTGAAACCAAATCCACCCCCCTCCTCCATAGTCTGCCTCTCCAAATCATTGATGTCATACTCTTTAAAAACCACCTCAAATCCACTTCAAATTGATATAAATCAGTTTGCAAGAGTTTGGAAAACTATTTTCCCCCTCTCAGCAAAATACAAGTGAAGAAATGAGAAATGAAATTAATTTGGGCCGTTTTTTGCCTTTAAGTGTTATAAAACTACAACCGAGTTTTTGGCAAAAACTCGGCGATTTTTTGTTGCCAGTAAAAGTTGTAAAAACTCAGCAGGCCGGAAAACTCAGCCAGTTTTTGCAACTCGGAGAGTACTCTGCCAATAGTACATCTATGGATAAAACCAATAAAAATTTGAATTGCTGGTTATGCTATTGGCATTCCTGTCATTTTACACCCTGGCCATTTGGCCAATAACTTCTCTAACTATCCATTTAATCACACACACACACTTAAGTATTGTATAATTCAAGTTTGGCACTGTACTTCCAGGGAGAGGAATGACAATATAACACCAGCAAAAACACGACAGGCACCACTGCCCAATGACAAACTGCTGGAGATAATATCAAGAAATAAATGGAATTGAAACAAAGTAGACAAATAATTACTACTTGAACCACAAGAATAAAAGAAACATAAGTGGACTCTCATCATCAATATATGAAGCCAATAAAATCAGATCAGAATATTTCAGTATTTTGTAATGTTCAAAAGGAGAAACTTTGAATAAGTATTGTACAAGCTTTTGAGGATACAAGGTGAAATGCAACATTTTGCTAAAAAGGGGTGAATGGAGAAATAAACAGATTCATGTACTCCCTCCAAAAGGGCACTTTAGTACTACTTTAGCCAACACAGACATGAATACTACCCCTGCTGGGAAGAGATAAGCCTTGCTAAGGGCAGGTTGCTCATATGGTTGTGCAAGCCCAGATTGACAAATTCTCTTGCGACATAACCAGCTGCTGAGCCTCCACCCAAAATAATAAACTTGAAAGAAGCGTCCACCATGACTATCCAATTGTTGATTTTCTATGTATATATTCAATAGGTACCAAGAGAGGAAGTTTTCACTCTTCCTATATACTTATTAGTGGTGCCCCTCCACCAAGGGTCACCAGTCTTCACATGTGGCCCTATTAATTATATTATATCATAATATAATTACATTATTATTATAATAATTATCTCTTATAGTTAATTATATATTAATTTATATAATTGTATTATCTCAATAAATATATTATTATATTATCAATATAATAATAATAATTATATAATCAATATAATTATAATATAACAGTATAATAATTATATTATCAATATAATTATTATATCACAATAGTTATATTATCACAACCTTTATGTTATCTATGTCGGCCTGAAGGAATCCGACCATAGCTACAATAACATTAACACTCCCTCTTAGCTAGGGAGGAATCCTTCTCGATATCTAAGTTATGTAATGATATCCACCATGGCTACTCCCAGAGGTTGGGTTCATCATGGCTACTCCCATGAATGGAAATGCAAATGAACACAAGTGCCCATGACGGAGTCACTCAACATGATGTCATCATCTCATCATGACGTTGGCTACCCCCAAAGGTTGAATCAACACAAGTGATGAGTCATGGAGTCTCTCACATGACCTCCGCCATGGCTACTGCCAAAGGGTGGGTTCATCATGGCTACTCCCATGAATGCAAATTAGCACAAGTGCTCATCACGGAATTACTCAACATGGTGTCGTCATCTCATCATGACGTTCAAAGGCTATCCCAGAGGGTGAATAAACACAAGTACTAAGTCATGGATTCTCTCACATGACATCCACCATGGCTATTCCCAAAGGGTGGAAAAAGGGCTTTCACTGCAAACTTCTCCCTCGCAGAGAAGAATGCTACAAAGGCTTTCACCTCAAATTTCTTCCTCTCAAAGAAAAATGCATCATAGTACAATCTCAAGGAATCATTGATGTTGAGACTCCCTCTCAACAAGGGCTTCATTCTCCACAATTCCAAGCTTATCTCGAATATGCACAAACTTCTCTCTGGCAAGGGGCTTGGTGAGAATATAAGTCATCTAATCATCAATGCTAATGTACCTCAACTAAATAGCATTCCTTTGTACCATATCTCTAATATAGTTATAATAGATCACATGCTTTGACCTATCATGAAACACAAGGTTGGAGTCTGCATCACACTTGGTGAATCCCAAGCTCACCATCTATCCAAGAATATCACGACCTAGGTGTCAACATAAAGGCCTTCCAGCCTACATACATGGAACTTCATCCCATGAATCATAACCCTATAATTGCTAGAGCTCCCTTATCACTAGAGAAACCATCTCGTCATGGTCCACTCCCTCTAAACCAATATGACCAAGATCCTCTGAAATCAAATGAAGCAGATCCTATAGTTGCTGCCTCTGAAGCTCAAGTGAAACTCCACTGTGATGTATCTTGACATGCCTCTCAAGGCCTTTCTTGTTAGTAAATGAACTACTACAATTTTCACAAGCATATCCTCTCTTTCGGCTACCTTCTTATGATTGGTGATGCAATGGTGACTGAGGCACGCATATCAAAAAACTCAGTACAACCTTGACACTTTTGGTTTACTGGTTCATTAGTAGAAGAGTGATGAACAGTTTCAAACACATCTGTGTCATCTTGAGGATTCTACCTTACTATTCCATCACCTACCAATACTACTAAACTGAGGGGTTTTTGTACCTTGAAAATCCCAGGAGAGCTTGCAATAGCATCATTTTCACTTTCTTCAAAACCAAAATGAGAATTCCTTATGCTTTAGCCACAGAGCAATCAAGGCATTAGCAGACCTAACACGTCTTCTTCCAAAACGACATTTATTCAACATACAGAGCAAAGCTTTTGCAAGCTTATATTGAACTTGTATGGATTTTATGTCTATTTAGCAACACCACATCCTTTCACACTCCAATCGATTGAACCACCATATTGTTGTTATATCATTTACTACCAGGTGGATAGTTAGGAGAAGTTGTAATTATTTCCAACCAACACACGTAGTTATATCAACTACAAAACTAAATTTTAACCAAACATTCGTCTTGGCAAAGGGATAATGATGCATAAGTTTCTTCAATATAAACATCCTGATGTTACCAATGTCAACGCATTGTGTAATTCCTATAAGTTTCTTTTGATTCTTCTGATATATTGATATCGACCTTGTTCAAATCATCACCAAACTCTTTTCAAAATCCAAATCTTATATAACCTGGTGTGTGTGTGTGTGTTCATGAGTCATCCCTATTGCTTACTCGACATGTTGAAGTCCTGTAAATTATCCAAATGAAAATACTTCCTTTGGCGAGGCCGATGACACCTTTAATGTAATCTCCTAAACCAGCAAGAAATGCGACAAAGGCTCTTTTCGAGTAACTGTAATTAGGCAAGGCCATCTCTGCGGCAACGATTTCAGAAGGAAACATTGTAGCCATGATCACTTCTTTAAACAAAAAATACGGTTCTGAATGAATGAAGGATTTTAATAACGTCCACGAGGCCAAAGCAGCCTATGAGACCCGCCTGCTGACAACTAACCTAATCTAGTTGTAACCCTTTGACTAATTCTTCTCTTCTTCGATGCATTTTGATGATCAAGTTTGTGGTCTTGTCCAGTTGCTTTTCTTCGAAGAGGTGGCTCATACTATTGTTTTCTAACATCTCTGAGTACCTGGATCTGATGTCGCTATATGTCGGGCATTCCATGACAAAGTGATGTTCTGTTTCAATGGCTCCCATGTCACAAAATAGGCAGGTCCTATTTTCCCATTCCTCTTTTGGTACTTTCCATCTACTCGTCTCGCATCTCAACTAGTGAGAGCTAGTTCTAAGCTGGGATATAAGCATTTTTGCTTTCCCCTTAATAGCTGCTCCTAAATACGCTTTTTCCTTGTGGCAAGTGTTGGGGTTAAATTCCTTAACATAGTACGATTTTTTCCTCCCCATGTGCCTTGTCCACTTGATGATACGGAGTCTTTCACAAACAAACTTCTTAATTTCTTCAGTACTATCCGGGCAGCTATGGATGTTGACGTCCCACTTTTGAAGCCATTTGTTGTTTTGCTTCATCCATGTGTTTTTTCTCCTTTCTAGCTTTTCTTCAATGACTAGCCTAGGCCAGCGATTGCTTCCCATATTCTGGGTTTTCTTTAAGTAGCATATCAGCCGGACCATTGCAACAACTTCTAAGGGAAAGGCACCCATTCTGCCAATAAGATCTCTTAAGGCACCGTGGTTTTGATTTTAAGGCTGCTGATGATAAGGTGTTTCTGTATTCTTTCTACCTGTTTCCATTTCTGATCCGACAAGTTGCTGCCCCAAATTTCACACCCATACAAAACCACAGGTGTGACAAGCAGCCCAAATAGCATTTTCTTTGTCTTCCAATCCCAAAGTTCAGCGTTCCTACCCTTATTTTGTAAAGAATACAGCGCCTTCCAGCCCCCTTAAATTATTTTAGATCTGCATGTTTCCCAGCTGAGTTTATTCTGGAAGTCTATTCCCAAGTATTTGTATTCGCTCACAATCTCTAGAGAGTTTCCCTCAAAGAGAAAAGTGTATGGGGGTCTCTTGTTTCTCTTCAACGAGAAGATCATAACTTCGGTTTTGCTGATGTTAACTTCCATACCCACTTCCTGACAAAAGCTTTCCAATGCCTTCAAGTGCTCTCTCAAACCATTAGCCGTCTTGGCGATAATACGGTTTTGACAATCACTAGCTGCGGATGAATTTCTTTATTTAATCATTATTTTCCTTTTGGGTCCTACAAAATATATTATTTTGGGTTCAATATTCAATTCAAAGAACTCCAATACCAAGCACAGTCTCACTGCTCTCACATATATGACTCACGATTTCTCAGATTGCCACTATAATACTTCAGACAATAATGCTTGACATGAATAACCCAGAGCAATACTGATCGACGCTTATGATAACTCCCTTAATCTGTTCCTTAATAATCCACCATCCGCGCTGACATACCCGATGGTGATTGTATATACAAATATTTAATCCATGATGTGTGACGATGCATCCATTTTACTGAATACTAATTGAAGAGCTTGATCCTTCAAATAGACAGTATTTGTCTTATAATTTACTAAATCAATTTAATGCATTTTCCAATGATTCCCTCCTCCGACGATCCCTCATTTGTCCCTTTTCCGAGATGCTGGTGTGCTTTTGTATATGCTGAACTTATCACAAATCCTCCGCTTTATTTATGTCGTTATCAATCTATTTGATTTACTAACCAAAATTGCCGCATAATTGCTTTTCTGAACTTGATCATGGATCCATAATATGTTTTGAATCCTAAAATGCCGTTCCATCCCTGTGCAAGCACCATTCTATCTGCCATTGTAAAAGCGAAATTGAGCGATCACCTTCCCTCGCATTATCACAAACAATCATAATATAAACCTCACAGGTGTGAGAGGAGGGTCTGCTCTAATACCATGTTGATTTTCTGTGTATATATTCAATAGGTACCAAGAGAGGAAGTTTTCACTCTTCCTATATACTTATCAGTGCAGCCCCTCCACCAAGGGTCACCACTCTTCAAATGTAGCCCTATTAATTATATTATATTATAATATAATTATATTATTATTTTAATTATTATCTTTTATAGTTAATTATATATTAATTCATATAATTAATATATAATTATATTATCTCAATAAATATAATTATTATATTATCAATATCATAGTAATAATTATATTATCAATATAAGTATTATATCACAATAATTATATTATCACAAACTTTATGTTATCTATGTTGGCCTGAAGGAATCCGACCATAGCTACAATAAAATTAACACCAATAATCTTCGACTTCAAACCAAACCAAATCTAAACACACTATTCCTGATTTCCTTGGCCAGATTCACATATCAAAAAAATCCAAATGTTATAATATTTTATTTTTTTCAATTATTTATTTATATGGTGTCATAATATATTATTGTAACTATTATTTTGGTTCCATTTATTATAAATTATAATATAGAATTTTATGTTAAATTTATTGTTTAAAGCCCTTTTTTTGCATTATATCATTCATCAAGTTTTATTCATTTACTATTATATATCTCTTTTCATTACCAATTTACAATGCTCATTATATTATATTATAAATTTCCATTAATTAATTCAAATTGCAATTTATCTTATCTCATTATAATACTATAATACATATCTCTTGATTCTACATTATAGAAATTTTTGTATTGGTTTATTTTTTATAACATATAACTTCTTATTACATTAATTGTTAATATATCACATTTTTATACTTACCATAATACATTTTGTTTACCTATAATATGATTAGGCATTTGCATTTACTTCCTTACGTTTTCTTATTGGTCCTTTCTTTAAAATTGATAAGTTTTGTGTGTCATATCCTTTTCCTTGTTCTTTGTGCTTCTTCCCCTCTACTCACCCCTTCAAATATCTCCCTGAATCATTCTAAGTCTGCAATTTACAATTTTACATCTCCTTGCACTCTTGTACATCCTGATGATGGATCATCATCTAAAACGTTGATGCTAAAAGTATATACACAATCAAATCCAGAAGCAACTACAAGATAATCTAATGGATTGTGGAAATCTGATAAAACTAATAAATGATAAAATGCCTCACTGATAGCCCTGGTTCAACATTTTGGTGTGGATTTGCAACCAAGAATGGGTCATGGAGGCCCCACTTAACCCACATGTAGGACCACAAACTCTAACAATAGACATTTGTGAGAAACCATTGGCTTAGGGAGATTAATAGCTCTATAGTCTTCTGCATGCTGTACGGGTACTATCTACACCCAACTTACTTTTACAATATGTCCTTCTATGCTCATGGGTAGGTGAATTGAGCTATCTACGCCCAATTTACTTTTACAATATGTCCTTCCATGTTCATGAGTAGGTGAATTGAGGTATTCTCTGAACAATTGTTCATTCAAAATCATTAACTAGTCTCAAAAACACAAGGCTCCTAAAGTTTTCTTTGTATCATCACCACAGTACTCCTTCCCAAGTGAATCTTGAATAGTTTTCCTGTGTTTTCACATTTATTATCTGATTAAAAATCTTATCAACATTATAGTTTATACCACTCTAGGAAGCTACAAGAACGATTGACTCTTCTGAGCTTCAGATACTGGTTACTTGTATCTAGTCAAGCCTTTGCCAGTTCCAATTATTAGAGTACTTGAAACATGATAGGTGTACATAAATCCAAAAGATGTTATCTTCCACAAAGGAATGTGAGGACGTGTGAAGGCCATCCCTGAGTCACAATTTAAAAATATAAACAAATTCAAATAAATTTAACATTTAAATTTGAAGTAGTCACTGAATTTTCCTTGTATGTAAACACAAGGAATTAGGGTTAATATTGAAACTAGGTTCTTTTAGTAAGTCTTAAAAAAATTTAGCTTCAACTAATCCCCTCTGGTGAGGACAGGGGAACATCTCCATGTATCCTAGGGTGCCAACATGTGGCTGTGGAATGCAGACAAATCATGACAAGTTGAAGCAAAAACAATTGAATAATCAAATCTTAATTATGCTAATCTTCACACTGTTGCTCTGGATAACATCTAACAAACATTAGAAAGATAATTTAGATAGTGGAAACAATATTGGGTAATTGTGATAGCAGGACCAATATTAATGAAAGAAGAATCTATTAAATATTTAGCTACGCACACCAACAACTGATGAATGTTTAGGGGCAGACAAAATCACGGAGATTATTTCTTTGTTATATCTTGTAATATGCACTCCAGTGAGACTGGAGTCTGCAGACACATACTGAAGCAAAAATTTCAAAAAATCTCTATTACTACTCTTACTTATTAGAGTTACTGACTAATTGCTTAATAGAGTCAAATGAATTCAATCTCTCTCTATGTTGTCTATTATAGTCTGGAAATTCATTCTATGGAATCTGTCAAAATGTTGCCCAAGAGCTGCAACGTTAAAAAGGTTGCATAGTATTGAGGATTGCCTAAGAGAACCTGGCAGACAGATAGTATAAATATAACAATAAGTAAATCAAAATAAAAATTGTTTCAACACAATTGTTCAGTATAATAAGTAGATAAATACTAAAAATTAAAAATTAAAATAATTGACATTGTGGTGCCCAAAATAGGGCCCATGGGTCCTTTGTGTTGAAAGTATATTGACAAATTTCATTTGCTCGGTTGGATCATTCGAATTCATATATCCAAAAAATTGATGTTTGAGTTCCAGCTCTCACCACTGCAAGGATGAACACCTTGACAGTGTCTTCTTAGGAATTGCAGATTGGGCTGAGTTAGAGATTTGTTTTTCAATGGCAGGGGCGAATTCTAATCCGAGCAAATTCTAATCTGAGTCAAATCCGGGGAGACTAATTACGGTATTCATGTTGCTGGGTTGGATCTTGACTAGGAGCCACACTATTTGAAGCTAATCACAATTTTCATGCTGCTGGGTTGGATCTAGACTGGATGCTGCATTATTGAAGGTCATCTGCTTGTTCAAGGACATTATTCACCAACTGGACTGCCAATCACATCAAGGACACCTCCCACCACATGTGGCTATTGCAGAGGACCTGCTGCCCACTACATATTGACAGGAGGGGAACACTCCGGCTGTCCATAGCCATACACACATATAGGAGGGTGATTTCACCATTAAATCCTCTGAAGTAGGTCACTGTACCTCCCTTTGCTTTGTCTCTCAGACATCTGTTCAGAAATACATAATCTGTATATTTTCTTAGTAAGTGATCAGTTGTCCCGAATTCTGAATATTGCTTTAAGTGGCAATACTTTATTTGCAAATAAAACTCACTGTCAGATCCAAATCTGTAAGTGTATTGCAGTGATGCAAGAAATAAATTTATTTCCAGAAATGATTACAGATTTGATTTAGCTGTTTTAAGTGCTTCTCACAAGGTTTGTTTGATTCATCTCCTGTTACAAATCAGTACATATTATTTCCAGTTGGTGTTTCCATTTTAGTTTCGGTTCAAAGTACAGAAAAAAATTTAAAACATTAATGGGGACATCTCATAACAGTTAAAAGAATGTGAATCAGAAAGAATATACTAGTGTCCATACCAAAAAGAGGTTAAATATTGTGCCTCTATGGCTATGCCAAATGAATTTTTTTATTGGTCAACTAAGTATAGAACCCATCCCCAAGACTGGTGGACAGATCCACTAGTTACCCAGCACATTGACAAGCAAAAGAATGTGGCAGTAAACATTTCCCCAGAAAGGTCATTTTCTGCCACCTATAAGCATATTTTACAATATCTGCATCTACTGACGATCAATCAATTGACATCATGTAACCCAAAATAAAATCAACATTTTGCTAGATGTAAAAGAGAAGATTTTTGTGAAAATACCATAGGTATTCCCAAAGCCTTGAGATCGTCATCACTCATGTGCCTTAAAGCAGCCATATCGACCTGTAAATTTCAAATGTACAACATAAGATTTCCCAGGTTTTGGCAATTCAGGACAACACAGAGAAGTTACATTTGACGGAACAAGTTATTTTTACTAAGGAGAAATGCTGGTACACCCTCCTAACAGCATAAGTATACATTTAGAGATTTTTAATTACCACTAAAATAAGTTAACTTCAATATTCTTTATAGCAAAAACTAGTGTACTGCAAGAAGATCACTCACTTCTTCTGCCTGGAAAATGATAAGGTATTTCCCCAAGCCTAATGATTGCAACAGACCTGCCACTGACCGTTCTTCAGCCTGCAAAGTAAAAAATCATTAAAATACGATTTCAATAGCAGACGAATGGAATTCATATGATGTTAGACTAAAGATCACATTAGAAACAAATTCCTAAAAGACATATAATGAAACTATCAAATTTATCTACAAGGATGACACAATACTTTACCATTTTATATTTGAAGTACTTTTTCAAGAAATAATGACCTTATATCAGTACTAACGGCAATTCCAAATTATTATATATCAGTGCTTAAACCCCCTAAAGGTGTAGTTCAGCAAATTGAAAAATTAATCAGGGATTTTTTATGTAAAGGTAATATGTCAGACGCAAAGAAGATCCGTTTAATTTCATTAAAGGATTTGGCATCAGCAAAAGAGGCTGGGGGTGTTGGGTTACATGATTTTTCAAAAAGGAACAAGGCTTTTGGGGGGAAACTTATTTGGCATATGTATAGTAAATCAGATAGTAATTGGTGCAAGATCATGCAACAAAAATATTTAGATTTTCCTAATCCTATGCGTATTATTACTATCTGACCCTCAACTGAGATCTGTTGTTTGGAATTTCATGATCTCCTCCCGAGATGTGATTACAAAATGTGTCTTGGGAAGTCTATAATGGTGAAAGTATTCAGTTTTGGGAGGATTCTTGGAATGGGCTGCCTCCATTATATCAAATAGGTAGTATGTTGGATGGCATTCAAATCATTAAACCTTGCTAGGGATCCAGGTTAATTGATTATATTTGTGGTGTTGAACTTTTCTCAGGTAAGGCTATTTGGAGGGATCCAGGTGATTTACCTATTAGGGATGCTGATAAGGTGTATTCAAAATATTTTTTCACAGAGATCTCTCTTCATTACAAATCATGAAGATAAGTTGGGTTGGGCCCCCTCTCCTAACGGTAATTATTCTATTAAGGCTGGGTATAAGGCTATTCGTCATATGGATTGCTAGACAGTTAGTCATAGAGCTTTTTCATTTTTCTGGAATAACTCGGTTTTGCCGAAGGCAGGGTTTTGCTTGGTTAGCATTAAGGAAGAGGGTTTTGACTAGTGATAAATTGGAAAAATTACATATTGCTCAACCTTTTCACTGTGTTTTGAGTGGGGAAGATTTTGAGACTGCCGACCATTTATTTCTGAGGTGCCCTTTGCTCAACATTGTTGGCTATCCATTATAAATAAGTTAAGGTTAAAGATGCCATTGCCAAATTCATTATGGGATTTGTTTCAAAGTTGGCTCACTCCTTATCAGAATTCATTATTTGCAAGCATTTGGAAGTGCACACCTGCTTCAGTTGTATGATCAATCTGGTGGGAACAAAACAAACGTATTTTTAGGAAAGTTGTCACTCCGGTGAATAAGGTGGTAGAAGCTATTGTGAAATCTATCTCAGAACTGGTTAATGCCAGTTTAAAGAACATAAGCAGCAATTTTCAATTCACTACATGGGATAACAATATTATTAAGGATTGGGAGGGCCTTTCTATTCCATCTTTTCTTACTGCACACAGTTATGGAAATAAATCAGTCAACAGAGCATCAATTAAGTGGCAGCCTCTGTCTCTTGGATTTGCGAAGGTAAATTTTGATGGATCATCAAGAGATAATCCGGGTGAGTCAAGAATTGGTGTCAGCATTAAAGATCATCTGGGTTTGTTAAAGGCTTTTATAGCTTCTCCTATTCTCCAAAGTACAAATAATGTTGCTGAAGCTCGTGCCCTTTTGAGTGGACTAGCCTAAGCAAAAAAAAATTAAAGATCACAAAAATTCATGTTGAAGGAGATTCATCTGTGATAGTAAATGCATGTATTAATAGATCATCTTTCAATTGGAAAATATTGCACATTCTCAAGCAAGTATGGGCACTTATAGATTCTTTTGAAGAATGTTCTATCTCCCATACTTATCAAGAAGGTAACCAGCTGGCTGATTGCTTACCAAATATGGGCTGTGACAAAATGATTCTGGATTCGACATGCCATAATTACAATTTAGCAGATTTTCCCAGATTAGAGGATATTGCCAAGTGGGAAATAGTTACAGACATAGTGCAAAAATGATAAAGCCTTGTTAAATTGTTCATACTTTTTATTGGTTTGAAGCACCTGCATGAATTATCCTGATGAGAACAAACAAGCAACTCCTCTAATGACATCGGTTAAACATTCACCGATAAGGAGAATGGCGGAGCAATAAGGCAAAATCACATCGGCAAAATATGGTAAAAGGCAGCATATCGGTATAACATATATCGATAACCTCCATCGGCAAAGCGAACACAAGCGGCAAAGTGCTTTATCTGTCTTGCCGATTCCTGACGTGGTATCAGCAAGATCTTCTCCAATAGGAAGTCCAATAGGGAGTGGTGTTTCAGTGTAATCTTCTTCGATTTATGGTGCATCAGTATGGTATGAATAATCGGAATAGCTATTTCAAAGTCCCCTCCGACAACCGATGAAGCAATCGGTATATCCTTTAGCGATACTAGATTTGAAGGTTGTTAAAAGAAACATCGAGATAACATATGCCAATGACATGGTATGAAGCCCTCGGTGGGAGTCTCTCCATTAAGATTCATCGGCCATCGGCATTTCAATTTGGATATTGCGCCGATCCCCAATGACTTTCTAAAAGTCATAAAATCAGAAGAAAATATATTGATTTCCCCCATCGGCAAAGCGAACACAAGCAGCATAGAGTTTTATCTGCTTTCCCGCTTGCCGACAAGGTTATCGGTAAGACATTCACCAATAGGAAGTCCAAGAGGAAATGGTAAATCAGCACTCTTTCTGATAAATGTCATCGGTATTACTGGAGCAATCGGGATAGGTATTTCAAAGTTCCCCCAACTCCCGATGAAGCAGTCAGTATAACCTACAGCAATACATTTTTACGATGATTGTTGATAAGATGCATCGGTATACCATATTCCGATGAGATGGAATGTAGATATCCGTGGGAGTCTCCCCAATAAATTTCATCGGATATCGATAGTCATGCGGGATAGATAATCTTGTACTGGGGCCCATACTCATTTATTGCTAGCTCCACCGATAGGAAAGGCTATGCACCCTCGAAAGGTATGTGCATAATACATTTTCACATGTGGATGCATAGCTAGCTAAATGCTAACTGTTTTGAGCTCTGAGGAAAGGATTCATTCTCACAGTTTTTTTATTTGAAGCATTGTGTCCCTATCTTGTTAAAGCACTTGATGTGCTAATTCTATGGATTTTTTAAATTGTTGTACATGTAAAGCCTATGGGCATTAGAATGTGATGTATTTAGGAATTATGGGATCTCTGGCCCTATAGGTTGGACTCTCTTCTGTATTTGTATTCAAGCAAGGATTGAGGGTTTTCTTACTGGTTATTTACCTCTTGAGCTCTTGAACCAGTTATTATTACTATAAATATATTAGTGGCTTGCACTTTATTGGAAAAAAAAACATTTATCTAGCCTAAAAGTTGGACTTTTTCATTGCAACTTCTTACATAATCTACAAACACAATACATAGTGGTGGAACCTGGACCAAACCAGTAAGTTTTATATTTAGATAGTAAGAAATTAGTATTTTAGCACACACAATACGTACATGAGGGAAATACATAAAAATTTTGAATTTTTCCATTGCAACCTACTGTTATTGAAACTTTTTCAGTTAGGAAGCTGTTTCAATTACTGAGACATGTTCATTCAGATTTTACCCTTTTGGAGAGAAAATATCATCATGCTAACTATGGCATGTGTAAACATGGTATGTGACAGTTCATTTGAGGCGAGGATGTCAGCATTTATATTACCGTTAAACAATTGCAGCAACAGTAGGTAACTAAATTATAAAGTTCAAATACAATACTACGAAGATTGATAAGTGATAAGATTGTAACCAATTGCAGATATAATATATTTGTTCTTCAGTTTTAACCTGGGTCCTGGGTAGCAATGGATCTTAGAGCATGCCCACATATGATAAATTATTAAATGCTGATGTCAGAACCAAAACATAATGCACCAGAATATTAATCAGCTAATTAAAAAACTATATATTTACATCTTCATCAAGCATAAAAATTAAAACAAGGCAAGAATCAAGTGTGACCAAAACACAGATTTCCACTGATGATAAATGCATGGACCATATGAAAAAGAAATCAGAGTGGGGTGCTACCAAAGGAGCTTGTTTCTGTACAGGCTTGGTTGGTGCAGCAGGTACAGGTTGTATCACTGGCTTGACAGCTGGAACAGGTTTGGGAGCAGAGTTTCCTTTTACAGCAGAGACAAGACGTTGTGCAGCCTCCACGTTTACTGGACGGGATTGTGTAGGTCCTGAGAGCTTCTCACGTAAATCTCTGACTCCAGTCTGGCTGTCATTGCCACTTTGAGACTTTCGATATGAGGTCCTTTGAAGCTTCATGCGAAGATCTTGTACACCAGCTTGTCCATCTTCAAATACATTTAGTAAACGTCACGAGAAAAAACAGTGGGAAGTAATTTAAGGAAAAAAAGGAAGATATTAAATGTTGTGAATTCTCCCCCATAAATAGAGAGAAAGAGAGAGTACTTGAAACTCGTGGTGCTTCTCCCTCCTCCTCGTCATCATAAAGATCATGTTTCCATTTTTCATCACCCTGGCGGGGGCTGTAGATATAAAATCAGACGCTCAATATTCAAATATGTGAAGCTCACAGATGCTGTAAGCAAAAATCACATCAAATACAGACAAAAGCAAGAACATGTCATTTAAAGAAAGCAGCAGAAATATCTATATCACTAAAGAACTCTGTACTGAAGAAACATAATTATGAAAATACACCCACTGAAAGATAAGAAACTAGAGTTGAACTCCTTAATGCAGCTATGACTTATTATGGCAATGTATAAGATGTTGCTGCTTTATAGGCAATGAGAATGTAAGGTCTAAAAGATCCCTATATTAAAGTAGAGACAGTTGCTGAAAACTTGCCAAGTTCTGATGTCATTTTTTACTTCTTTAACAAATTACAAAGAATATGTACCATTTCATTGTCGGTGAATGTAAGATAGCGTTAGACATCGAACATAAACCTAAGTTACCAATCTTGGTACTGGATTGGGTTCATTTTGGGTTCAATGATACAAAAACACTTAAAAAGGATAAATATATATAATTAAAATAAAAAGAGCAAGAATTACATTAAAGTTTATATATTACATTAAATTAAATAATATTTAATTTTAAATATATCATATCAATATAAACTTATTAGAACTTAATATAATATATTAAATTTTAAATATTAAAATAAATAAACATATATTTGAAGTATTAATAAACCAATCATTTTACAAGAAAAAGTATATTTATATTCAAATATCATTCCTTTTTAATATGATATTTTGACCCAACCCTTTTGATAATTGTAATATAATAAATTAAATGAATTTCCCATTGAGCATATAGTACTGCACAAAGTAATGAATGTGCACCTTATGCATTTAGAGCCAACAAGCTTAATAAATTTTTAATATTTTGTGCTATCACCCAATTGTTAGTCGAGTGCTATCACAGGTAAATACTGCTGAATATATCAAACCAGTATGAAAAGAACAGCAAATTCCAACTTAGAAGGTTGCAACAAAACAAAAACAGAAAAAATAAAAATCCCCCAGGTTTGCTGGTATGTTAAATAAAATGCATCATAATTTTTGTGGGTTCATCCTGGCTTATTTGAGACAAACCAAAGTGATTTCAACATTGCCTATACAATCCCCTAGCCATAGCAAACTGGAATCTAAACCAGGTCCAAGTTTCACCTGGATCTGGGGCTTCTAGGTAACATAAACATAAAGACAATCCTAAGGGTGTAGTTAACGGCTAGGAATATTCTCCTGCTTTTCCATTTTTATCTGTCCAAGAGCATTCATTGATATTCAAAATCTATGTTTGAGAGCGATTGTAATATTTTATTGCCTATAGACAATAGAAAATATAAAACAAAAATTCTAGTGCTGCTGAATTTTTCAAAATACTATTTTTTAGTCAAACTGATATATGTAAGTACTCTAAAGGAGAGATAATATGCCAAGCATACATCTAGCTTGGACTAGACAAGCAAACACATGCAATTTAAGTTCACATGATTTTCACACAGTCCATGAAGATGTTTGCAAGCGTTCTTGGATTCAACTGTACAGGATTTATTGCATTAATTTTTCAGATCACAGTCCATGATCCATCATCAGGTTGAGTCAGAAAATATGAGGAGAATTGCAGAACATGGCCTTTACAAAGAAATATAAAATGGAGATGCAAAGAACAAGAGAATATAAGAGGTCATCCCACATCTGACCCAAACTTTTTGCTCTCCTTTTCCACTGATTATTAGTGATTATAATTCATATGATAAGTTTACTTGCCAGTGTTCCTATTTTGCAATATTTATAAGAACCCCTGCTGAGTCTATACCAAAAATTTTGACTTCTCTTTCGAAGTTTGATGGATAGGCATTTACACATGCTTGAGGTTTGTTTGTAATCGCGTATATTTTCAATTTGCATTAACTTCATTTAACATTCATATTGTATTGCATACAAACTTGCAATATCCATGTCAAAGCTGACAGAAATCAGATCACAGAAAGATATATTTTGTACTGACAGGAAATTGACAGATGAATCACATAGCATTGATATGTCTGATGTTCACTGAGTTCATGCATTAGAAATGAGCACAATTAAAACATTAATTGCCTTACAGCTGGCTGTCGCAAAAAACTCAGAATATGTCACTAATTTTCTGATACCAATTTATAGCAGAAATAGTTGTATCAGAGGTTTGCAATAACTCCCCTTGCCCAGCATAGAACTACTCTCAGACCAATTCGAACTTCAAACAGATCATTCATGGCTTCACACAAATAGTGCCCAGAAAATGAACAGCGGCAACAAGAACAGGGATAACCACTGCCAAGCACTCAGATGAATCCCACATCCAAGCAATTAACAGGGTTGACTGAGGATAAATGTGCAAAGAAATCTGTCATATATAGTTTTGCATACTCAGAAATCAGCTGTGAAGTTCAGAACTGATGAAATATCATTCGCATAACCTCCACCAGCCACTCACAAACTTGGTAGATGCTCCCACGTCCAAAAAAAATGCCCGCGACCTCCTCCAAACTCTCCTGCTCTGCCCTTTGTCTTTGTGTCCCAATACAAGGCAAGAATAACAGAATCATTCCTTTTAAAGGAGCTCGACTAGAATAAATTGAACAGCCAAGCTCACATTCTCCTCCACACTCCACGCAACAGCTGGTAGATGATTTCAGCACTCGGCTCTTTTCTCAAAACTTCCGCTTTGTATGCTAAGCCAAAGGAAATAAAATAAATCTGACTTAAGTAAAATACTTTCACTTAGGGTCATGACGTCCATTTAAAAAAATAACTCATCAAATAGAATAATGTTCAAAGCTCCTCAAAATTTGTTTTTATTAAAAGACTACATAAGTTTCAAAACCTCAATTGATCAAACCAAACCTGACAGGCCTCTTTATGCTCAAAAGTGAACCCTGACAGAGTTCACCTCTAAATTTGCAACAAGAACAAGAGTTTTTGTCCCCGCTCAACCATTCAACACCCCGCTAATCCCTATGTGGAACACTCAATGAAGCAAGAAGGTTTCCATCCTTAGCTCCAATTAATTATTGGAGTTCTCATCCCATTGGCAAGAGGTTGGCACAGGCACAAACGTCTGAACACAAAATACGACAAGCTTTTGAATCTTCTGTATATAATGAATGTGCGCTCATCTTTCTTTTATAACCATCAGAGAACTTTCCGGAAAGTGCAATATAAAATCACTTTATAATTTAATTAATCCTTATAATGTCGAAAAGTGATTTATTTAAATATTTAATGATTCCAGGCACAATAGTCTCAAAGTAAAGTGTCCAACATTTAAAACTTCATGTTTTCTTTCTTACAAGCTATTAATTTGAGTAAAATAATAGAGATAATTGATATTATACAAAGGAGCGGAAGACTCCTTAAATAGGCGATTATAGAACATCTTTCCATAATGGAAACGTTGGACTAATCGCCGATTAATTGGTGAGTCCCGAGTTTTTGCCGACTAATTCAACTAGAAGAGTTTTTCAACCAAAAAATTGCAAGAAAAATTTGCAGAGTAATCGGTGATCGGTCGCGACTGTCCTCCTGCGTTAAAATGCAAAAAACGGCATTTTTTCTCATTTGTTTTTGTTTGCAGCGATTTGGTCTATGAATGGAGGAGGAAGGGAGGCTTCCAAGCCCTTGCTAGGTGATTGCAAAGTATTGAAGGCAGACTTGAGTGAATTTAAGGCTGATTTCAACCGGTTTTTCAAGAAAATTTGCATTCCTCGATAGGTTTGCTGAGTTTGTTTTTATGTTTTTTTAAAACATTCTATTCATTTTTTGTTACATCTAAATGAATTCAAAATCATTCTTAAGTAGTTAGAAATGATTTTGAATCATTAGAACAAGATTCAACACTATTTTTAACAAGTTTTGTTGTATTTCACTATTTTTTTTTAAGAATATCTAGTTTTTAAAAAAATATCAAACCCTAGTAGTTTGTTTAGTTTTTTTAAAACTTTGAATGATGTCTAAAAATATTGAAACTAATTTAGATAGTTTGTTAAATTTGTTTAATTGTTTAACTAAAATATTTATTTTGTGTTTTTAATTTCTATGTGTAGGGCAGCAGTTAACAGTTAACCATTAATTCAGCATGGCAGAAGAGTGGCCACTAGAACCATGGCCTTTTGGATATATAGGCAGCCGTCCTAAAAATGCTAGAGCTAAGGCATGGAGGTATGCCTATGAAGCACCGGAGGAGCCTAGGAAGGTGATTTGCATAAATGTGAGAAACTAATTTATGGAGGCATAAATCACCTCAAATACCACATTGCAAGCATTAGGAAGTATGATACAAATAAATGTGACAAAACTATAGAAGAGATAAAAAGATTTGTTAATGACCTACTCACAGTTGGGGAAGAGAAAAAATTGCAAAGGGAGAGGGAAAAATTTGCTGTGAGGGCAGCCATAGCTGAAACTCAAGGTGCTCCGATTGACATTGAAGAAGAATCAACAGCACTTGAGAGCATAGTAGGCTCTCTTTGTGGCCCGCACATCCACAAACAGAGTGTCTCCTCTTTTACCGTTTTTGCTTCCTCTAGTAGAGTGCCTGCTTCTTCACCACCATCAGCATCAAGGATGGGCAATTATTTTGTGCATAGGAACACACCTGGAGCACAACCATCATTAGAGGCCACTGGATGGAACAAGGAGGCACATGAGAAAATAGACATTGTTGTTGCTGATTTTTGGTATTTCAACAACATCCTATTGCGTGTGGTTGAGAGTCCCTATTTGGCTAAATTTGGTGACTGCAATGATAGTTTCGGGAAAAGGGTACAAGGCCCCTTCTTGCAAGGATTTGAGTGGGAGGTTAGTTAATAATCGGATTCCACTTGAATTTATTTTTAAATTTTAATTGTTTTTTCTTGTTTATTAAATCAAAATTGTGTACTAAGACTTGATTTCACTTTGATTTTGTAGGTTGCTCATAAATTCAGTTGATAGGGCAAGAGTAATGGTGGAGGAAGAAAAAAAAGAGTGGAGTAAATTTGGCTGCACCATTCTTTCTGATGGGTGGACAGATGGAAAAAACCGAACCATTATTAATTTTTTGGTTGCTTGCAAGGACAATGTGGTGTTTTGGAAATCGGTTGATGCCTCCAACAAGGTGATAAATGTACAAACATTGGCATTAATGTTGGAGACTGTTGTCATGGAGGTGGGAGTAGAGAATATCGTGCAAATCATCACAGATAATGTGGCAGTAGGTAATTTTATGTTGCATATGATTAAATATTAATAAGTGATATTTAATTTAGTTTTGAGGTGAAATATGGAAACTAATTATTGATTATTTTTACTAAAATGCAAGGTAAAATCCTCCAAGAGAGGCACCCCACTCTTTTTTGTACACCTTGTGCAGCGCGTGTCCTTGACCTTCTTTTGGAGGACATAGGAAACTTGATTGGGTGACTCCAATTGTGGAAGATGCAAGGCGGATCACAAAGTACATCTCCAATCACCTTGGATTCTACATTTGATGAGACAATTTACTAAAGGGAGAGATTTGGTGAGACCCGCTATCACAAGGTTTGCAACGATTTTCTTGACGTTGCAAAGCATTATTGGTACATTGTCTACTTTGAAACAAATGTTTGTGAGTCAACCATGGCTTGACTCAACTTATTCAAAGAAGCCTAAAGGAGAGGTTGTCACACGCATAGTCTTTGACAACAATTTTTTGGATAAGGCTTCTGAGATTGTGAAGGTAACTTCAAAAATTGAATTTTTAATTATTCTTGATTCAAGTATCTCATTACTAATTTGTAACTTACTAACTTCATTAATTAATCTTTTTGTAAACTAATTTGTATTTTTCAAATTTCAATTATAGGTGTTCAAGCCCCTAGTTAGAGTTCTGCACTTGGTAGATGGGGATCAAACCCCAATGGGGCGTCTTTATGAGGCCATGGATAGGGCCAAAGAGTCAATAAAAAATTACTACAAGGGGGGTAGACTCAAATATGATCCCATTTGGAAAAATATTGCTAGGAGGTGGAACAATCAACTCCAGCAGGGTACTTCCTCAACCCATATTTCTAGTACAATGATTCTTATTCAAATTTTACTAAGACTTGATTTCACTTTGTTTTTGTAGGTTGTGTACTAAGACTTGATTTGACTTTGTTTTTGTTTCAGGTACAATGATTCTTATTTAGATCCTAATGGAGAGGTCATGGAGGGCCTCTCTGTATGCATTTAGAGGATGATACCCGATGTTGCGGAGAGAGACCTTGTTTTGACTGAACAACAAATCTATGTGGAATCAAAGGGTAAATTATTCTCTTCAGAGCTAGCAAAGAGAGCAAGAGGCACTCTAACCCCAGGTAAAACATTTGCAATGTTGCCATTTGTTAAATTATGTTTTCGCTTTTCTCTTTGCTTTCTAACTTCTCAATATTTTATTTCACAAATGCTTGGTGGCAAAGTTGGGGTGGAAATACCCCACATCTAAAGAAATTTGCTCTTAGAATCTTATGCCATCCTTGTAGTTCATCCCATTGTGAGCGAAATTGGAGCTTATTTGAGTCCATCCACACAAAGAAGAGAAACAAGTTAGCCCAAAATGTCTCAATGACCTTGTCTATGTGCAATATAATCTTCGGTTGCGCATAAGAGATACAGATCCTTACAATGATTAGACGGCACAAGAGCAGCCTCCATTGTTTACAAAGGATGACATCACGGATTTGGAGAGGCGGCTATGGAGGAGGGGGTGGATTTGGTTTCACATCGGATGACATTGAGGAGGACAATGAGGAGTCAGATGAGGAATCATTGTCAGTGCCAAGAGGAGCTCCATCCAAAATTGAGAGCGAGCCACACACATCTGCAGAGAAACTGAGAGAGGAGGCATAGTCATGCCTAGTGCAAGGTTCTACTTCTAGGACTAGACCCTCTGGTTCCTCTCCCTTATTTGCTAGTACAGCTGGGAAGACGAAGATGTAATTGTAATGATGTATTTACTTCTAGTTTTATAGAAACTATTTACTATTTTGCTTCCAGTGATCAGCATTCCGCATGAGAATGTGATTTTGTACCCACTTTGCGTTTATATATATCTAAACTCAGCTTGTTCCTTTTGTGTTCTCATTAATTAACTCATTGGATGCATTTGGCAAAAAAAATGCATTACTAATTAAAATTAAGCTATTTTTTTAAGTTCCCGAGTTTTTTGCCAAGTTTTTTCAAAAACTAGCCGAGTTTTCTCCGAATTTCTTTTTCAAGCCTTGGCGAGTTTTTGCTAAGTCCGGGTTTTCCAACTACGCATCAAGAACTAAAGAAATTAAAAAAAGTTACTAAAAACTAACTAAAGAGCTTAAATGACCATTATAAGCTAAATATAACAATATTACTTTAATACGCTCCCTTAATGGTCAATCTACTAACTAAACCATGTTTGCCCTGAACTTTTACAAATTTGTCTAAACTGGATTTTTGCCTTGGTTGTCACAAACAAGGTGAAGACCATGCTTGGGACATTTTCATATTAGAAAGTGTCCTTCAAAGCCAAACTGCGTCACATGTTGCTTTGACAATTCCTCAATATTTTGCTTCTGTTGAAGAGAGAGCCATTGCCTATTGCTTCTTACTAGTCCATCTGACAACACCCAAACCAAGACTAAAAACATATCCAGAAGTAGACTTCCTCTCATCATATGAGCCTGCCAAATCTCAATCTATGAACCCAACCAGCCTAGGATCTTTGCATTTGCTATAAATAATGCCAAAGTCAATCTAGTGGCTATAAGGTAAATAAGGCTACCTACTAGTTGCCTGAAAGTTGACTCATTGTTCACCTTTAAGACTAATTTGGTTGAAAGTATCAACCCTTTTTCCATAGGTGTAAACAAGATTTTTCAATCTAGCATTCTAAACTTGTCTACCAAACTCCTGGCCTATTTAGACTAAGAAATAAAAATACCACCACCTATCTATCAAACCTCAATATCCAAACAATAATGAAGAAGGCCTAAGTCTGTCATATCAAAAGCCTCACACAAATTGAGTTTGATTTGCTCAAGCAGATGTGCCCCAACGCCTGTCATGGTAATATCATCCACATAAATGACAAGCAGAACAATATCATTACCTATGGTTTTGACATATAAATTAGGATTTGAAGGACTTCTCTAAAACCCTTGGTCATCCAAACACTTGTCAATCTTTATGTAACATGCATTGGGTGCCTATTTCAAGCCATAAAGAGCCTTCATCAATCTGCATACCTGATTCTCTTTTCTTGCAACCTAAAAACCCAAAGGCTAGGTCTTTTCCATTGAGGAAGACACTCTTCACGCCCATTTGATAGAATTTCCAGCCAAACTATGTTGTTGTGTTTGGAACAAGACAGATGATGCTCATCTTTGTTGTAGGACCAAAGGTCTCCCATAGCCTATTCCTTCTCTTTGTGAGAATCTCAAAGCCACCAACAATGTTTTATACTAGTCAAATGTTCCATCAGCTTTGTACATGACTTTGTACATCCATTTCAAACCAATGGGTTTCTTCTTTGGTGGAAGATCTACACGAGCCTAGGTATTATTTTTCAAAAGGCTTTGATATTTGGATGTCGTAGTCGTTTCCCATTCAAGTTTACCTTTCACCTTTGAATAAGTTTGGGGTTCATAAGCACTCTGAATGTTAGTCATAAGAGCAATATTCATTGAATTCTACGTACTCTTACCTCTGGATGAGCAACCATCAACTATTTCATCATCCCAAACATCACCAATGAGTTTCTCCCACCACATCATCCCAATTGTGGCATGTGATAGATTTCATATTCTTTAAAGAATCATCAGGTTTGCCTTGTCCTTTTCGTCGAGTGGACTTTCCTTTGCCTTTGCCCTTGACAATAAAAGTGTAATTCACACTATCTCAATATTGCTACCAAACAGCTTCTTCCATCTATCATGTTGCGAGAGTCTTTCTACAAATCATCGAACTTTAGGTCAACATTGATAGTGTTGGTTCTTCTTCTTGCAGGACCAAACTTGAATCAAATGGTTGGGCTTGAAACACAGGTTAGGCACTCAAGCTTGACAAAAAAAACAAACCAATTGATGAGGATAGAGAGAAATCCTCCTTCTTCTTTGAACTCCACATTCACTCAGGCGGGTATTGCCTTATCTGCACATTCAAGACACCTCATGACAAACCAAAGGCCTGCAGACAGATTAATGTGGAATAGCAATCAATCTCCTATAGGTATCCAGTACCCCAATGATAGAAAGTCTCATGCAATAGCCCTACTTGCATGGAATGAGACTGCAAGCTAGAGACCTATCCTAACAACAAGAAAGGGAAAGGGTGAAGCTGAAGGGAAATGATTTGAATGGAGTTTGAAGGGACCCCTGAGATACCCTAAGTCTTTGATAGACCAGTGCCTTGTCCATTGGGCCACAGAGTCAAATACAATATTGCAAGGGACAGCTATGAAACAAGAAAATAATATACCCAATGTGTTGATGCCTTACATCAATCACACACCATGACCAAACCTCAACTTAACACCCACCTATGCATTCAAGCATGTTATTATCCATCAAAGGATTTTGATCCTCCCCTTAGAAGAGACCTATGAACACACAATACATTAACCAGCATCCACTGGAAGACAAGCATGAAATATCTTTGACACCTCAGCTCATACATACACAAACACTAACCATGAACCAGTTATCCCTGCGAAGACAACTCCACTTGCAAGCACATAGGCAGTGCAAACAGAAAAACCAGACACCCTTGATGTATGATTAATGAATCCAGAATTCAAATGGAGATAGCTTGGTAACAGTAAGAGTATATTAAATTCTCATGCATAAAACAAGTCTGTTACAATATGTATTGTGTTCTCTGAACCAGCAAGAGAAAGAGGAACACTCTATATGCAGAGAGAAGGAGAAAATCTACAGGACAAAACCCTTCACTGGAACCAATTCTCCTCAAAAATTTGCAGAAGAAGGAACCCTTACAAAATCGAACAACCTGCAATTTATACCACTGGTTACCGTGGAATCCTAAACCAGTAGGATGCAACAAGCTACGGGCAACCTGGGTTAGGATTTCAACTACCCAACCAACCAGAAACAATCATGAATTTATTGCAGGGGCAGGAAACCAAGCAATCTCAGAGAAACAGATCAAAGATGATCTCCAATTATGATAATTCTCAGATCAGTATACAGAAGATCACAAATCCGCCAAGAGAACAAGTCAAATCAACCACCCTGCAACATGCCTCGAGCCATTCCTTGTTCATTCCTTACATGGTACAGATCCTTGCAAACGATCATCACACCCTGGGCCACACTACAACGGCAAACAAATCGCTTCTCACCAAACAAGGTCATTTCTGCATTGAATTCCATAAAATGGTACCCTCTGTCGCTGGAAATTCTCAGAAATTCAAATTTGAATCTCAACGGTTATTTCTTTGGCGCCTGCAGAGAAACAACGGCCAAAATCTAAACCTTTACCAACTTTAAAATGCAGCCGTCCAATCAATCTCCCTTCGCGGGCTCTATTACTTTCCTTAAAAGTGGTCCCAATCAAACTTAGCGAATTGGCGACAAAGAACCTTCGCCAATTCGCGAAACACTTCGCTCCTTCGCTAAATAATTTAGCGACTCCCTGACTACCGTTTGCCAAATCGCCAAACAAACTAGCGAATCACCTTTTTATTATGCGAACGTGCGAACACATTGAATTTTGTCGGCACTGCCAGATCTTTATCCACTCCGCCAAACCTCAGACCCCACCTGGGCCCGTCCGATGCCACATGTCATCACGCCATTCGCTGTATCCGCTGAGTCACCTGACACAAGACCCACCACCCGTCAACCCTTTTAAACACTGCAAGATCGGACGGTTGTCGCATGATCGCAAGGGGAAAGAATATTCCTTGCGATCACACGCCGACTGTAGATCTTGAATCTCTGACACCGGGCAATGAAAAGAACTGGGACCCACGAACCAATCGCCAAGCATTCAACGACCACGCGACTAACCGTTCGCCAAGTCGTGAGATGTCAGCTGCTAACCGCCAGGAATGAAGAGATTACGCAACTAAAGAGAAATAGACCGCCCGCCAGGTCGCTGAATGTTAAGGGAATAACCGCCAGAAACCAGCGACCAGGAGATAACCGCAAGTCGCCAAGTCGCGGAATGAAAACATAACCGCCAGCCAAGTAGAACAACAGGAAGAACTGGACCCACTCGGACAAGTGGCAAGCGGTCGCATGATCGCATGTCAGAAAAGTCTGACATGCGGCCATGCGACAACCAATCAAAGAAGAGCCTTTGAAAACCCGGGCCCACCACCCGTCGCACTTGCGCAGTTAGGGAACACCAGCAAACAGGAGACTGTGAGGTCGAAAACAAACAAGGTTTCTGACGCCAAAAGATAAGCACACAAAAGCTGGAAGGCACAAGGTCGAAAACAACGAGGGTTTTCACACAAACCGAAAACATCATGAATTTTCAGAAACACTGTGGGTTTTCGGCACTTAGACAGATTTTGAAATTATTTTCTTGCCGACCTTAAAACTTGAATAACTTTCTGGATTTTGCAATTCAGCACGTGCAAATTGGACTAGAGCAAGGTGACACATTGGAGAACACAGGGTAGGAGCACAAACCATGAAACATTTGCAGGGAGGAGGCCATTTTCACAAGATTTTTGCTATGACAGAAAAATGGCCTAACAGTGGCTTTAGTTGGGGATGCATGGCTCTTGCAAGCATGGCAAGGATTCAAATCTCTGGGAGAAGCAGACCACCCACTGGAAAAACACAGAGACCTCAAAAAACGCAGGGAACAAACCAGGAAAGAAACACACAGCAAGAAAGGGAAGGAATATTTACAAAATTTACAAGGTTTACAACTTTACTTGATGGCCCCAGGCCATCAAAATGAAATCAATGACCCCCCTGAATCAAAGGTCTAATTTTCATCCACATATGCAACCAGCCACCTGAAAATTTCATGGCCACCTTGCTGCAAGCATATGTGAATATTCATGGGCTGAAGAATAAAACTATGCTGATCACTACCCATGTTTTTCCAGTCATGATTATTACATTCATATTCAAACTCCAAGAAGTAAGGAACGTCACTTACTTCCTCCTGATGACTGGAAACAAAAATATGATCTAGTAATGCATCAGAAAATGAAACATACTGAGCATCATGCATTACATCAAAGTTACCTGGCTGAAAAGGATTTGTATCCTCAGATTTACCTTCACACATTGCTTCAGCCACTGAGCAACCTGGTTCCTCAATGACATCTTCATGAACCAAGTGAAGGTCTTTTTTAAAGCTTCTATAACAGGGGAACATTGCATCATCATTTTCACCAAAAGAATTTATGTCCCAACTATTGAAGACTGGGTCCTCAACACTGTCACACTCAGTATCATACTTAGTAGAAGAAGGAAAATGATATGAACAAGGAACTTGTTCATCACTGCAATCTTGATGATAGGAAAACACACTATCATGTCCTTCTACCTCTTCTTCTGCAGGGTCATTACATGAGGGGAGATCTTGTATACATGGGTCTTCATGGTCACTTTGAACACTGGCCTCATTATCAGTGTCAAAGGATGCATCATAGGGGAGCTGCAAATTAAAGTCCAGACAAGGTGCATACCTTTGGAATTCATCAACCAAGAGTGCTGAAATCTCTTTACTGCTCAATGGACTTTGGGCCTTGATATCACTTTCCTCAGCCTCACCCCTAGTGCTGCAAATATCATCCTTGTGAGGAACAAGGATACACATTTCTGGCCTTAGATCATCTTGTGTGAAACAATCTATGCAGGAATCATCATCTGCATCATATCCAATATTCTGCCCTTCACACAAAACATCATCAAACCGGGACAAGAAGATTGCCCTCTCATGTTGACAAGAAGAAAAATCTGCAAACAAAAAGGAAATATTGCCATCCTCAGATTCATCTTCAACATCCTCATATGCACTGATCTCAGAATCAGCTTCATAATCAACACTCTCTGCATAGTGAGAATCAACATCAGAAACACTTGCCTCCTCATGAACATCATCAGGAGCCACTAGTCTTAGCAATCTTATGTCCTCTGCTAACTGCCAGTTCACCATTTTCAAGCTCTCTAATTCCTTCTTGAGAGCAGCAACTTTATCAAAATGCTCAACAAACTTAGCTCTCAACACATCCCAAGAAGGGATTGAACATGAGGGCAAGGACAAGAACCACTTCCTTGCACCATCAGAAAATGTGTGCACAAATAATCTCATGGCAACATCTTCATGTTCAACATCCATACCTCCAAAAATACCCATGACAACATCAACATGCTGCCTTGCAGAAACAGATCCAGCAACCATGAATCTTGGCAAGCACTTCCCATCCTCAGCAGAGAACTCATTAGGGGCACCTTCAATGCCATCCGATCAATCTCCCTTCGCGGGCTCTATGACTTTCCTTAAAAGTGGTCCCAGTCAAACTTAGCGAATTGGCGACAAAGAACCTTCGCCAATTCCCGAAACACTTCGCTCCTTCGCTAAATAATTTAGTGACTCCCCGACTACCGTTCACCAAATCGCCAAACAAACTAGCGAATCACCTTTTTATTACGCGAACGTGCGAACACATTGAATTTTGTCGGCACCGCCAGATCTTTATCCACTCCGCCAAACCTCAGACCCCACCTGGACCCGTCTGATGCCACATGTCATCACGCCATTCGCTGTATCCACTGAGTCACCTGACACAAGACCCACCGCCCGTCAACCCTTTTAAACACTGCAAGATCGGACGGTTGTCGCATGATCGCAAGGGGAAAGAATATTCCTTGCGATCACACGCCGACCGTAGATCTTGAATCTCTGACACCGGGCAATGAAAAGAACTGGGACCCACGAACCAACCGCCAAGCATTCAGCGACCACGTGACTAACCGTTCGCCAAGTCATGAGATGTCAGCCGCTAACCGCCAGGAATGAAGAGATTACGCGACTAAAGAGAAATAGACCGCCCGCCAGGTCGCTGAATGTTAAGGGAATAACCGCCAGAAACCAGCGACCAGGAGATAACCGCAAGTCGCCAAGTCGCGGAATGAAAACATAACCGCCAGCCAAGTAGAACAACAGGAAGAACTGGACCCACTCGGACAGGTGGCAAGAGGTCGCATGATCGCATGTCAGAAAAGTCTGACATGCGGCCATGCGACAACCAATCAGAGAAGAGCCTTTGAAAACCCGAGCCCACCACCCATCACACTTGCGCAGTTAGGGAACACCAGCAAACAGGAGACTGTGAGGTCGAAAACACACAAGGTTTCTGACGCCAAAAGATAAGCACACAAAAGCTGGAAGGCACAAGGTCGAAAACAACGAGGGCTTTCCCACAAACCGAAAACATCATGGATTTTCAAAAACACTGTGGGTTTTCGGCACTTAGACAGATTTTGAAATTATTTTGCTGCCGACCTTAAAACTTGAATAACTTTCTGGATTTTGCAATTCAGCACGTGCAAATTGGACTAGAGCAAGGTGACACATTGGAGAACACAGGGCAGGAGCACAAACCATGAAACATTTGCAGGGAGGAGGCCATTTTCACAGGATTTTTGCTATGACAGAAAAATGGCCTAACAGATAGATGTGGTGTTCAGAGTCTCTATGAAATGCTTATAGGACCATGGTAAGTTTTTCAATGTGATGACACTATATCTTGCAACCAATAGCCTCTAGTTGATCACAACTGTCTTTCAATTTCATCAAATGATTTTGCAAAGACATTTTCTCATCCATCATGATTAAGAACAACATGTTTTTATGGAAGAAGGCCTTGAGCATCTCCTTTGTGACAGATAACTTGATGAGCATAATGGCTTCACAATTACACTAATCAAACTTGTCGGTCTTTACCCGCAACTATTGGACATGTTGATTTACCAAGTACAATATAATCAAGACACCTGTACTCAAAACTTGTGAGCATCTATTCTTCCCAGGTGTTATTATTTTTACCGTTAAACTTCTGACTATCTTACAACATGATATTGGGTATCGAAGAAATCTCTCCCACTATCCGAAATCACGGAAAACAAAGAAAGCTGCAGCTGAGACTGAAATTCTTTTGCAAAAATTTGAAAAACAATACCTTCAACTTTTGTAGATAAAAAACCAGCAAAAATATTGTCAAGACTGAAACCCACAATTTGATAAAAAATTGTAAAAAAAATAATAGTTGACAGGTCTGAAACCCTAGACAGATTTAGGGGCCCACGTTTTTGTATAAAAAACATTAAAAAAACAGCTGCACAAAAATTGTAAACCCAAGTCTATGTCTGATTAGAACAAAAAAACCATTGAAACCATAGCAAGTGGGCTGAAAAAATCTTCATCACAAGCAAAAAACAACACACAAAACCCTCGTTTTCGCAGAAGCAGCCACGATTTATGAAGAAAATTGTTCAAAAAATGTAGAGAAATCATTGCACGATTTACAGAGCCAGAACGCACCATGAACATTTGAAAAATAACTGGTCACAATGCTTAGTCATGTTGGAAAGGGGCCCAGTCACAGTGGTGGAAAATCTTAACACGATATGTTCATAAGAAAACTCTTGGCCCATTTTATAGAAAAAACCCTCAATTTTATTCAAAAAATCAATCAAAAACCCTTCAAAAAATGTGCAATTTTGCTTTGAAAAAATCCATAATAAGCAAAAATGTCTCTCGATTTTTATCAAAAAGTTGTTCAAACACTTCTAAACAAGTTTTCTACGAATTTTATTATTAAAATAATTTGCCAAAAAAATACCTCATTCTAATACGATAAAATAATTGAGATAATCGATATTAATTTTAAACAAAGAAGTAGAAGACTCCTTAAATTGGTGATTACAGAAGATCTTTACATAATGGAAGCAATTGAGAACTAAAGGAATAAAGGAAAGTTACTAAAAACCAAGTAAACAACTTAAATAACCATTATAAGCTAAATATAACAATATTACTTTAATACTGAGATGCTCGTTAAATTATTTAAATTAAATTGACAACCTTAGTAAAGTTAATTAAATATAGCTCAATATTACACCCAAGCTGCAAAAATGGTCAAAATGCTCTTTCTAATTGTTTCTTTTGTACCTCAATAGTGCTCTTGTTTTTCACACCTTCATTTCCTCTCTCTTTAAAGATTATGTTCCACAATCCCACTCCTATATTTTGCCACATCCTTGTTGTAAAATCACTTATACAATTTTATATAAAACACACTCAAAAACATCTTTAAGTTTTTCATCAACAAGAAGAAATAATTCTTTGTTAAATTATGATTAAACTAATGGGATATCACAAGAATTGAACCTTCAAGCTGAGAAAGAAAACATGCATCCCACTCCCACAAGTATAGGTCGTGATATAGACCTATAAAGATAATAATGTAATGTTTCTAATGGTTATCTTTAGGGAGTTTAGTTTTATTAGTTAGTTTCTATTTTTGTATTCAGTTAACGATTGTTTTATTTAGAAACATCGTCTTGTGCTTTTCCATTTAAGGAGACTTCATTTCCATTGTTTAATATCAAACTATCAAGTTTTATAACATGGTATCAGAGTAAGTCTGGGTCTAACTCCCTCAATAGACGCCCAAGGTTATGTGGGTTGCATGTACTTGCATGTTGTGTGCATGTGTGTTTTGTGAGTTGCATGTTGCTAGCATGTGCTATTTTTCGCGTGAGTGTTTTCTTGTTTTACCCCGTGATGAAATTTGGCCATTTTCTAGGGTATTTTATCACACGAAGTCTGGTGCTTTTCCGCGTGAAGGTTTTTGTGATGGGTTGTTTTGTTTGCCGCAGCTATGGCTTGTTTTTGGCAGTACAAGGGTTTTGTATGATTTTGTCCTAAAAATCTAAGTTACCAAATTCACTCCTAGACCTGGAAAAGTCTGGTCTGGTTCTACACAAATTCGGGTCCTTGTCAAATTTGTAAGTAATTATGCTGAAGAGACCAAAATTTGTTGCTAATTCTAACAGAGGAACCCGGGCAGAATTTAGCAGACTTTTGAGCGAATTTGCTTTCCAACAGAGAAACCCGAGAGGAATCTACAAGAATTTGCAGCGAATTTGGTCCCAAAAAAAAAATGACTTTTTTAAAAGTTTTTTTTGCCTAATTTGGTCTATTTGACCCTCCAACCCTAAAAGCGACCACTAAAAAGGCCAAAAAGGTTGTTTTATATGTCATTTGCGCATTTGCGAATGAAAAAGAAAACTTCTTGCCTCCAATGCTAAACTTTTTGTTTGGTTGCCATTGCTCAAGGAGTGTTGACAAGTGATTGTTGCATGCTCTAAAGCTTGTTTGTGAGTTATTTTGCTATATTGCTTTAATATTAGCATAGTGGTGTATTAACTTATTTGCTGCTACATATACATACACACACACACACACATATATATATATATACTGACGAACCCAACCCAACCCAAAAAAAAATTTAAACGAATTTTGAACTCGAATCTTGAACCCAAATCCGAACCAGCAACTTAGCATCATTATAGTGGGTTTTCTGATTTTTTTCCACAAAAAATCATGGTGGTGGTTTTTCTGATTTTTTTTCACAAAAAATCATGGTGGTTGGTTTTCTAATTTTTTCCCACAAAAAAACATGGTGATGGGTTTTCTAATTTTTGTGCTTAAAAAATTAGTGGGTGGGTTTTAATAATTTTGTCCTCAAATTATATTGTGGGTTTTCATAATTTTTTGCTAAAAAATATTGGGAGGGTTTTATAATTTTTGTCCATAAAAAAATCATTGTGCGTTTTGTGCGATTTTTTGCCTCAAAAATTGTTTTGTAAAAGGGTTTTACTGTTTTCCCTAAAAAATAAAATTTGTATGCTGATCCGTGTCTTGGATTTTGTGCCAGCTACTTGTTGATGTTTCAGTGTTGGCTTTTGATCGATTTTTCTCAAAAATTGTGTTTGGTTTTTTCATTTTTATCCACAAAAATCGTTTATGGATTTTCTAATTTTTTCTATAAAAAATTGCGATTGGTGTTTTGCTAGTCTTAGATTTTTTCCATTTTTCCCAAAAAAAAATCATTGGAGGGTTTTGGTGATTTTTTCCACAAAAAATTGTGGTTTCTTGCAGCTATTCTAGATTGCACCTAGAGTTGGTTGGGCAATGGTATGCATAAGGGTTTGCTGATTTTTCCTCAAAACCATGGTTTCAGTTTCATATTGGTGTCTCTAGCTACAAGGAGTGATACCTTTGTTACGCAACACTAAGTTAGAAGGATTGTGGTTATTTTGGTCATTTACAAAGATTCTGTAGATTCAAGGAGGGTCTCAGCAGCAGGCTCATGTCGCAGAGTCTTCTGAAGAGAAGGGGTTATCCTTCTATGCGTTTTCCTATAGTTAGTATGATGACCCTTAAGAGAGGGTATTAAAATAATAATGTAATGTTTCTAATGGTCGTCTTTAGTGAGTTAGTTGTATTAGTTAGTTTCTATTTTCGTATTTAATTAACGATTGTTTTGTTTAGAAACATCATCTTCTACTTTTCTATTTAAAGAGACTTCGTCTCCATTGTTTAATATCAAACTATCAAGTTTTATAACAAGACATTCCCCTAGATATTCATTTCAAGCACCACCAGAGATATTTGATTTAATTTCCTAAAAAGTCATCATCTGTCTTATTTTCACTCACGTTGATCCTTGTTGCCCAATGTTGCTCTCTACGAAAAAATTCAACTAAGAAGAGAATTTCATATGATATTAGTCTAGAAAAGAATTGCATTTTAAAACCCATACAAAGCCTTAAGAATCATTTTATCCTTTGGACATTTATTTCAGAAAAGTACATCAAGCAAGCATGTAATTAAGTGGAGCTTTATCATAACAATTACATAGGAAGTTCAATGTCATCTGTGTTGACCCTTTCAGTTCTGTCATCTGGTTTGACAGAAATATGGAAATTTGGTAAAACAGTGCAACAGCCAAAACCCTAACAGTATTTCTAAAAGAATTCTACGCAATGAAGCAACAAAAATAAATGATATAATGCCTGGAAAATATGATTTGGTAGCTGTTAAACCATCTATGCATTGAGAATTTTGGGCATCACTAAACTAGTATTAGAAATTTTAATTTTCAATAGTCAGTTTTATTATTTTAAATTCTGTTCGGGCCGTTTGTTTGCTGGAAATTAGACCGTAATTGGGATTGTCAAATTCTGGAATTGACATTTTTTATGTTTGTGTTCAAAGCATGAAACTGGAATAGGGATTTGTTAATTCTCATTTACCCCCAAAACCAGCATTTGAATATTCCATCTAAATAGGTGGAATTGGATAATCAATTCCAATTCCGCTTAAATGGGAATTGGGGGTAAAGCAAAATTTATAATATTTTGAAATCCATATGCAAACAACATTTTCCATCTTCTCGTTATGAATTCCAGGTGAACCAAACAGTTCCAATCATATTCCAAAAACCATTTTCCGGATTTAAAAATTCCAGAATTGTCAAATACTGGAATTTGACAATTCCAGCATTATTTAATTCCAGCAACCAAACAGACCCTTCTGGTCATTCAGTTGCACTTTTTCTTTGTTGACTGGTGTTTCTTCGATAAAATTATAATGATTTAACATGGAAAAACCGAAACATATTAAGTGCTTGATTAAAATGTATTGGATCATATCTGTTGAAGAAAATCATATCCATGATGTCCGTGGATATAACTGACCTAAGTGGGCATCCATAGTTCACGGAAAAGCTTTTCCACTACAGTTATAAATCTGTGATTTTCTTATTCTAACCTAATCATATTTCCAAAATACCATCAAATATCCAGCTTTATGCTTAAGTGTTTCTTTACTTCCACATCCACAAGTGAAATCAAACAATTTTCATTTATTGTCTGTCACCAGCCGTTATTTCCATTTATTGTCTATCACAAGCTTCCTAAATGTGTTTATTCAAATCTATGCACGTAGAATCATGGTTCTAAACTCCCGAATAAGTGTTTCTTTCCTGTGGTTGACAGCATGTGCAGGTATAGCAGTTTTGGTGGGGTTAATAAGTCCTTATGCTATGTTCATTCTGCCTTCAGATGCAACAAAATATATAACCCGTTTTAAAAAAATTAACACTTAGGAGTCATTAGCATGATTGGTAACAAGGAATCCAATCAACAGCAATTTATAAAAGCACTTGCAAGTTATATATAAATTTGCACGATTGTGGGTGAATATTTTCCTAACGGGAAACTGTTTATACTTTATATACTTTTTAAGTCTTTAAAAATATTACTATTAGATATCCACTTGTACATTAGTTTATTGATTATTCCAAAATTTAAACCATAAGTTACAAAATTACTGATACTACTCATGCTAGTAGTATTTTATTAATTTTGAATGTTTATTTTATTTTTATAAATTGTACCGAAACCATTTGCCAGAGATATTTTTAACAAAATCTTGTACACAGATTATCTGGACAAGAAGCAAATGCTGATTTTGCTTAATTTCGATTTATTTTAGTTGAGCTATCTGAAAATCTGTGCGAATTCAAGCCTGACATTTCGGTTCTCACTAATGGGCATTATCATCAAGTAAAGGTTTGAATAAATTGCCGATATTGTTGTTAAATGTTATGTTTCATTAACCTAAACTCGGGGCACAACAATTAGTACACATTTTACTCTGGTGTTAGAAAGTTACAGCAAATTTACTCCAAATACACACTAAATACCTGGAAATAAACTAGTACAATCCAACGCCCCCGAAAGCGAAGATCAGAAGTAATGAGAACAAACGGCTGAACCCTAACCTGTAAAATTATGTCTAAATTGAACCCTAGGAACAAAACCCTAATATCTTTTTTTAAAGGGTTAAAAAGTGAGCAATTATTAGAAAAACATACCGTTTAAGAGTGCTCTGACCAGCATAGTTGGAGGAACCATCGGTACCGCCTCCCAAACGATCCTTTACGGACCTTTTCCTGCCGGTTGCCGCGACTCTATCTGAATACATCTTATTATTCTCAACCACACTCAGAACCCTGAAATAAAAATATTATTTTTAATGTGTATTTTAACACAATCGAGCTTTTATTACAAGGACAAAAAATATATCAAAATGTTCGTTAACAGTAATAATAACCCTAAACCCAGGCAATAAGCCTAATATGTGAATGGATCTACTAAATTAAATTCAAGATTCCATCAAAAAGTCAAAAATGTAATGTCTGAATGCCCTAGCTCAAGCAAAATGCCAGGTTTGTAAGAAAATAAGGGATTTTAAAGAAAAACTAACCCACCTCTTCGCTTTGACGAAAATCCAAATTGTTCACTGCTAAGTATATAGGAATGATTCTGTGGATCTTCTGCACGATCGTTTGCTATAAACAGAAGGCACGAAGAAAGAAGGAAGAGTTGAAGAAACCACGGCTGTGGTGTATACACAGTATGTATATGTTTTCACGTCAGTTAACGGGAAAGACCGCATCCGTCAGCTGATGTTAAGTAGTGTCTTCCTTTTCCACGGCGATTGACGTCCTCATTGAAGACCTCGCCGCCGCGTAACGGCTTTGTGAAACTTTAGCCGTCCAATAGTTGAATACGTCAGCAATCCGCTGAAGATGGACGGTTGAGAAAAGACGTGTGCGTGCTTTTGTAAAGAGCTTCCATTTCTTTCGCTTCACATTACGTCTTCGTATTTTAATTTTTTCTTTTCCAAGCTGGACCTTCGATGTTAAAGATGTTGGTGAGCCTTTCATAGTATAATCACTAGCAATCCAAATTCAGCTTCCACACCTCTTCACCCTACCACACTTAGGTGGGATTGCTAGTTTTTATATGTTGTGGATATATGATTTGTGTGGTACATGAAATCAATTGATAGATCATTTAGTAAGTGATATTTTTATAATAAGGTCTCATAAAATTAATAGCTTCAAATTATATAAATATATATCTACTTATATAGATCCAAACATGAATAAAGAAAAATTTGTAAATCAAGAAGACAATAAGGCTCCATTACCAAGAGACAAAGATGAAGATGGAGATGGAGAGGAGAGGGAGAGATAAAGAAAGAGAGGGGAGAGGGATAAATAGAGGTGGAAGAATTAAATATGTAGAGAAGAAGAGAGGGAAAGAATGAGAGGGGGATGGATAGAAAGATAAAGATAGAGATAGGAAGTTTATATGAAGATGTAGGGAAATGGAGAGATACATGGGTAGGGAGAGATGGAAAGATAATAAGATAGAGATAAGGAGGGAAATAAATGTAGATGTAAAGGTTTAGGAAGAGGGTGATGGAAGGATAAATGGATGGATAAAGAGAGGGAGACATGTTTAGAGATAGGGAGAGAGGAAGATAGAGGTAAAGATGAAGATGTAAGAAAGAGGATAGAAATAGGTAGAGAAATAGAGGGAGAGGGAGAGATAAAGATAAAGAGATAGAGGGAGAAGAGATAGAGATGGAGATATAAGGGAAGAGAAAGGGATAGGGTAAAACACCTTCAGAGGGAATGGCAAGGTACTCCGCCTCCTCCATTGTCTTAGGTTCTTTCTTAGAGTCTTCAATTATCAGGCCCTCCACAACCAAATATTTCTATAGCTAACCAGGACCACCCTCATCGGTTAGGTCCACCATTTTTTTGAAGAACATAATATTCCTAGTTAGCATAGTCCTTCTTTTCTCAATCCTCGCCTCATCCTCATGAACCAAAATTATTAGTTTCTCTACTTTTTGTTTATGTGTCAAACAATGTAGTAGTCCCAGGGCTGAGGGATGAATCTTGCCTTCTCATCCACATTCTCAAGAATGTCCTCTAATCCCCCCATAAAATATTTTTTGACAAGCCTTCGGCATAGAGTTGCCACCATGTATTTCTCCTCCCTAACATCAATGAGGTTTGCTACAAACATTGTAGAAATGTCGCTATTAACTCTATCTCAATGCTCAGCTCTCAATAAATCTTCCCCATAGACCTTTTGTATGGTATGAACAACCAACCCATGTGTGAGATTGAAAACATTAAAAATGTAATGTTTGAATGCCCTAGCTCAAGAAAAATGCTACGTTTGCAAGATATTAAGAGGATTTTCAAAGAAAAATTAACCCACATATTTCGCTTTGACGAAAATTCAAATTGTTCATTGGTATGTATATCTAGGAATAATTATATGGATTTTGTACACGATTTTCTATGAATGTAAGGCACAAAGAAAGAAGGAAGAGTTGAAGAAACCACAGTTGTGGTGTATACATAATATGTATATATTTTCATGTTACTTAATAGGGAGGATTGCATTTCATCAACACATGTGGAACAATGCCTTCTTTTTCATGGCAATTTACATCCTCATTTATTGCTAAGTTAACACAAAAGACCTTATTATTGCATAAAGGCTTTGTTAGGGAATTTGTGAAACTTCAACTATCCAATCATCGTATACGCCAACAATTTGTTGAAGATGGACGGTTAAGAAGAGACCTATGTGTGTTTTCATAAAAAGATTCCACTTCGTTGACTTCACATTGTATCTTCATATTTTAATTTTTTCTTTTCCAAGCAGGGCCTTTAATGTTAAAAATGATGGTCGACCTTTGATAATATGACTAGCATACCTATCTAAAATAGACAAGGAGATATAAATTTTAAGATAATAGTTTGAGTTTGATAAATTAAGTATATAATTTATTGGTATGTTTATCTTTAAATAAATATAGGAAAAGTACATTGAAAAATATTATATTTGTTTGTGTAACATAAAAGATTTGTGTTGATGATAATAAGGGGTTCTAGTGTGGTTCCCTAATATGGCATCAAGCCAACCTTGGTTACATTGGAAAGAAGATGACCCACTAGGCTCAAGAAGTCTTCAACACTGAATGAAATCAATGATATTTTGATGTAATCGAGGTTGCTTATGCAAGTTTACTTGAGCAGTGCAAGATTGAAGGCTATAAATGAAGGAAAGATGGATTTCAGAATGCACAAACTGACAAAAAATAGATAGACCAAATTTATAACTAGAATTAGAGCTCAGGGACTATAACTAACTTGTAAATTCAGTTTGAAGCAGTTTTGAGGGGGACTATGCCAACTTGGCCGACTTGTTCCTTACACATTCTAATGATTATAATTGTAGATTGTAGTTGAGGTCTTGAACTTCCTAGATTTAATCCTAGAATTAGTGTCACTTATTCTTGCACACAATAAAGAGAGGAAATATTGTGTAGAAAGGGGCCTGCCTCATTCAAACCCTAGTTGATAAATCAACCTTGAAATCAAAATGAAATATACATGAAAGGAAATCATGTTGATGTAAAGTAGATTTTGAATGTAAAATATAAATACGTATACCTTCACAAATAGACTTGGTGTCACAATGTCTATGAAGATGCCTATAATTGATTTGAATGTATTTTTTGGATCTTGAAATGTAGAGAAGATTCAAGGATGTCTTTCACAAATGCATAGATCTACAAATACTCCTCAAAATCTCCAATGTTGTTATGCTTGATGACTCTTGTCTTGAGAAGGAATATATTCACATTGATATTCGTGTATTTGAAATAAGGATCTCCTTTCTTAATTGAGGTCTCCTTTGGTTGTCCTTCATCGAGAAGAGAAGCTTGCTACAATGGAGAATATTGCCTTCAAAGCATGTTTGAATGCTTAAAATCTACCTTAAGAATGTTTGGATGCTTGAGTTTGAATGTTTGTCTTCATACTTGATCTAAATGAGGAGAGGTAGGTTGCTTATATACCCCTCGCAAGTATTTCAGAGCCCAAAACTCAAAGGAAGCTAATAAAATTTTAGATTTCCCACTTAACCATAAAGACACCCCTGATTTAAATTTTGGGGCAAACCTCAGGGAATAGGTTAACTGGGTCAACCTATTCCCCCTAAAAGGTCTTAAAATTTGGTCAGGGGTTAGGATTGTGGAGAAGATACTAGGATGAAAAGAAGAATCAAAATTGGATCAAGTATAATAAACATAGAAGCCCAAAAACACTAAAATGGGACCCAACTAAGCATCCAATTGTATGTGCTTATAATTTAGGATTGTACATTTAGCCCCTACTTTTGTGGGAGTATGAGATTACCTAATGCTCATGGTAAAGATGATCTTGAAGCATTGGAAAAAAATTATTAAGGTCAAGGATACAGGGAGACACCAAGCCCCCAAGCGACTTAGGTCCTCATCAAATCCAAAACCAATATAAAAAGAAGCAACACTTTAAAAAAACAAGAAAAAAAACATGACCAGCTAGCCTAGTAAGGTTTAACTTACTATGGGCCATGCAAAGAAAGGGATTGGAATGTCAAAAGGAGGATCAAGCCTAAGGAAAGCATTGTCTCCAAAGGAATTCACTATGGTAATGCTTAGGGGCATGTTGTAATATATTGTTATGTAATATAGTGTGTAGGGGCATGAAAAGATGTAATGAGTTTGTTGTTAAATGTTCTGAAGAAATTTTATTTACAATTTTGGTTGTGTAGTGTGTGCAAGATTTGAAACAAGAAGCGAAGTATATGCCCCCATGTTAAAGCGATTGGAAATACCTTAGTACGAGCAATTGCTTTCACAAACCATACATTCACCCCAAAAGACATTTCCACTCTAATATACCCTCATGCAAGGGAAAACCAAGGGAAATGAAGCACATGACAAAAAGAGAACACAAAGGGATCCACTAATTTCGGGGTCAGTATGATTATATGATAACTCATGTATATCAAAATTTATTGAAAAATGAATTGAAATCATCCTCCAAAGGTATTAGAACTACAATCACAATGGAAGAAAATCACATAAGAAATATAAATAAGTCTTTTTGGGTTGGCATTGCAGAGACCAAAAAGAATAGATGATGGCTACCATTTTGCATTATCCCTAATCAGACAACACAAAAAGTACATTTATGACAACAACATATGCACAACATAACATGTATATGACATATAGAAGAAATGAGATACAAATAGAAGAATGTCACAAAAATTCGGTCCCTTTATCACCTTGCATCAATAGAGAAACAAGGACCGTCTAAAGAAATATAAACAAAACATATAGCAAGTAACACATCATGGGAAAAACACAAATAGACAAACACATAAAATAATCCACCATATAAGAGGAGCTAGTCAAGCATATCACTTTCCCCCTCATCTTACTCTTTAATGTTTAGGGAAGGTGGGAAACATGCCAAAGGTACATCATTAAGCACAACAGATGGAGCTATCACAAGTTCCAAATAAATACCATGCTCTAATAATTTGTTACTTTGTTTGTCACTAGGAACTAGGGATAACATTTTTGAAAATCTAGTAGATAGTTCATGGTTGATTTCAATAACCTCATGCATATCATAAAAATCATTATCATTAACATCATTTGCATTAGAAACATTGTAATCATCGTCGAGAGTATCTTCTTCATCCAAATTAACTACGATAGGATCTTTAATACAAAGAGAAAAAACATCATGTTTATTCAATTTGATTTTATTTGGATTAACTTCCTCCCTTGAGCTATGCATAGGTCGGTAAAAGGGAATAGAGGCATTAGAAGGTGTCTTAGGGGAGAAAATATTATTAGAAGTAAGCTCACAGGCCTTAGCACAACATCTTTGGCGATGGTCATGAGCACAATGGTTACGTTTAGTTTTGTTTGAAATTTGATCTATCAACATTGGGTCATTTTATCCATTGGGATGAAGAACAAGATGATCATCACCAAGTTGAGAGATAGAAGATTCAAGGTGTTTTTAATATATAGGAGGTGGGATTGAAGCATAAATAAGAGGAATGGAAGGTGTAGGAAGGAGTCCAGGTCCTAGAGAAGGAGATGAGATGTCCTTAGGAATTATAAGTTCACAGATATTTTGGGATTTCATTTTTTGGTATGATTAGAAGATATGATCTTGTTGAGGTTTTAATGGTCGAGGAATGCTAGGCCAAAATAAGTCAAGGTCAAATTTCCCATGACTTGTTAAAGCCTGATAGAGACTATGGTTAATTGTGATGATTTCTCCATTATGGGGAAATTTTAAACACTTATGGATAGGAGAGACAATAAGTTTCATGGAAGTGAGCCAAGAAAGTCCAAGTCTTACTTGGAATTGGTTGGAAGTTGGGATGACAAAAAAGGTGGCATCCAAGGTCTTCTTACCAACTTCAATGGGGAAGGTAATGGAACTACAAGAAAAACCATTGAAATTCTTAATCATCACATTTGCTTTGTCACATGAGTCTCAATGAAAGTGTAGTATTAAAAGATGTTCTTTAGTTATAACATTCACCATGCAAGTAGGGTTGATATGGAACCCATGAGAGGGAATACCATTAATCTTTGTACCAATGTAAAGGGGGCCATCAGGTGCCCTAATAGTCTCCTTAGGATCAAATGTAATGAAAGGATTGAGTTATGGCTTTGGTTTGGGTTTGGATTGATCAATAAGGTTGACAACATTTTTGGCCTTAGTAGACATATGATTACCAGTCATAAAAATGAGTTTAGGAGACTCAACAACATTTTTTGAAGAGGAAGGAGAGGAATGGGTAAACTCAATTGTATTGGTAGACTGGAAAGTAAGGGGTTGGTATAGATTTAAAAGTTTTTATTGGGAGGGGTATAAAATTTGTTTCCTTGATAATTTACACCCTCAACAATTATAGCATTCAAATCAATAAGGTCTTAGATGATGGTTTTTAAATGGAAACACTTCTCAGTATCATGGCCAGGTTGATGATTGTATTGGCAAAAGTCTTTTGAATTAGAGGATTTACGCAAAGGTTTAAATGGGTCAAATCATTTGATTAGATGAAGTGTTAAAACATCAACATTAATTAACTTCAACATCACATTATGCAAAGATTTAGAAAGGTAAATTATGATATGGTTTTAAAATTGATGACAAAGGAGCCACACCTTTAGTTGTAGTTGCCACTTTTGCATCAATGTTGTTTGGTGAATATTGATCTTGATGAAGCCCTTAGTTTTTTTTAATTTTTTAAGAATGGTTGGGAGGTGACATCAAATATAGCAAATCCTTTTCATTAGTGCCTAAAATAGTGCCAACTTTTAGTGCTATTTTGGCACTAAAATCAACCTTTTTGTTGGTGCAAAATTCGATGCCTAGGTGCTCGCATCTTTTGATACCATATTTAGTGGTGTAGTCAATGCCATTGTTTGAGTCATCTCTTTCATTGAGGGTTGCATTGCAAAATCTTTTATGCCATTTTTGGCACTAGATGCAAAAGTGAAAAACTATGTCATCTTTGGTGCCCAGTATTACGCGGTATATTTTGTTCGATTTAGCTTCTACGTTCTTTCCTTCTATTGTTTTGGGTTTTTCTTCCAACCTTGCTTTTGGTTTTGCTTTTTGTTATGCTTCCATTTTTGCTTCTACTACAACATCCTTTGTTACTTATAGTTTGGCTTCCAGTTTTTCTTCTAGTTGTGCTTTTTCTATATCTTTCTTGTTTGCTTCTAGTTTGGCTTCTCATTTTGTTCCCTATTTTGCTTCTGGCTTTGCTTCCCATTTTGCTTCTAGTTTTTCTTCTACTTTAACATCATCTATTGCTTCTAGTTTTACTTGAGATTTTTCTTCTACATTTTCTCCCATTTGAGCTTTTGGTTTTTCTTTCTTGTTTGCTTCGCATTCTGCTTTTGTTTTTTCTTCCAATTTTACTTCTATTTTAACATTGTTGGTTGCTTCTAGTTTTACTCCAAAGTTTGCTTCTATTTTTTCTCCCATTTTGGCTTATGGTTTTGCTTCCAATTTTGCTTCTTGTGTTGCTTCCAAATTTTCTTCCATTATAACACCATTTATTGCTTCTGATTTTTCTTCTTGTGTTGCTCCCCATTTGACGTTGTTTTTACGCCACTTGTTGCATCTAATTTTGATTTCAAATTTGCTCCCTTTTTGCTTCTAGCACTACTTTTGGTTTTGCTCCCTTTTTTTTTCTTCTTCCAATTAGTGCTCCCAGTTTTTCTTCTGATATGGCTTCCGATTTTGCTTCTTGTGTTGATTCCATATTAATGTATTTTTTACTTCTATTATTATATCTTTTGTTGCTTCTAAAAGTGCTTCTATTTTTTCTTCTTATATATCACCAGGTTTGGCTTCCATTGTTGCTTCCTTTTTTACTTTAAAAAATGCTTCTTATTTTACTTCCATTTCTTATTAATTGAATATGTTTTATTCCAATCATGAAACTCATGTTGACACCAAGAAGGTACACATAAAATATGTATAATTTAACTAAATTTGACAACATCCATCATGAGAAGAAAACTAAAATGATCATATGTAATAAACATTCATCCAAAATTTATCAACCATTTTTAATATATATAAATTGACAAGTCAATAATGGTAAGATCATCATGTATAACTAAAAGAAGTGAAAGTCCAATATGCTAGTAGATCAAAAACATGTCAAAATGATACATGTCCAATAATCGACATAAGTCAAAATGATACATGGGAAACAGATAAAAGAGTTTCACCAAATCGAAATCAAGACCCATCCTCAATTTGAGTAGTGCCAATATCATATCCTTGAGGTGTAGGGGTAAAGCCAAAGCTAGCAAGAGTTTCTCCACCATCAATAACACTTTTAGTTCTATACTATTAGGATACAAATGTAGATGCGTATTTAGTTCCATTCATTAGGGATCCAGTTCCTATGGAAGCAACACCCCTTCCTACCCTAGTCAATTCAATTTACCTTGATGCCCAAAACCACAAACAAGAACCCCCTCACCAAAGGAAGATGTTTGTCCAAATCCATTTACAAATGACACAAGTAAAAATGATAAATTATGTAACTAAAAATGATACAAGTCAAGATGATACACATCGAAATGATATAAGTAAAAATGATACATGTCAAAATGTATCAACTCAATAATATGGTATAACAACAATGATCACAACTATCACCAACTACTAGTAGCAACTACCTCATCATCGTCATGGTCATCATCATCACTGCAGTCATTATCGTTATCATCATCATCATCATCATCAGCCTCGGTATCTACATCATCATCATCCTCTACCTTGTGATACAAATCAAAACCAACATATTATGGATTTGTATCTTAAGGATCATCTTTATCTTCTAGAAGACCTAAGTTCTGCCAAAAAAAAAATTAATAAAAATTATTATTTATTTAATGCAATAAAATATTTTAGTATTATATATCTAATAGTACAACATATAAAATGAAACCATAATCATATTACATGAATCAAAAACTAAAGTGGACTTAAACAAATGACAAAAATGTAGTTCTTAGCAAACAAACATGAAGTTACTTTGTTCTGCCTTGGTTGCAGAACAATCAGAGAATAAAGTTCTAACGGCTATAAGAAAAGTCACTGAACAAACTTCTTGTTGAACTACAAAATTATAGGTCATTTATGTTGTTATCTCATGTCATGTCTTAATGTCAACTTGTCTCTCAAGAGTAGACAACAAAAAAACCATACCAATTACCACTCAACACTAAATCCACTTAAGAGTGTTTTTTCAGGTGAAACTCATACATCTACTTAAATAAAATAAAATAAATTTGTCCAATCCTTGTTTCAGTCAAAACGCTCAAAAACATAATCATAGGAGAAAAAAATCCATGCTATTTAAAACACCACAAGGAAAATAAAAGAAAAGGAAATCTTTAAAATTTACAAATGCTAAAAAACACTTCCATTGTTGAATCTGGTAGTTAATTTGTAGTGGTTTAATAGGGTTTTAGGGTTTTGAGATTTTTTAGAGTTGAAAGAAATGAAGAATGAATAGGTACACTCCACTTTCAAGAAGCCATGGATTGCAAAAGGCATGTGCTCAGGGTTTGTAACTTTCTTCTTTATCTACTTCTATTGTAATCTAGAACTATTTATGACTTTATAATTTTTCAGAAGTTAATGAAATATTGTTTATGGTTGCCTGCACAATGGCCATTAAAGGACTTACATTCTTTGTTCTTTTAGTTTTTATGAAGAAGATTGATTTTGAAAGAGTAAATTTTTATTAATATTGTTCAATGTCGCAAGGGTAAAGGGCTTCAAAGGTAATTTATTTTTGTTTTATTGATATTGGGTATAAATATTCCGTGAAGCATCTCCAAAACATAAGGATTATATCAATATTGTGTAGGGTTACTCGAAAACATGGGTTTTGTAGTTTTTATTAGTTTATATTCTTTCATCATTCCAAAAATTATGTGCAATTCTAAGTGATATTAGGAGTAGCAAAGAAAATAACTAAAGTTTATAATTATTTGAGCATTGCTAGGTTTTTAGAGTTTATAATAATTAATTATTCAAACTTAGTGTGCTTAGTTATTTTTGTTCTCTTTTATGGATTTTAGAGGATGACATCCTTTGCCTCTGGTTATGGGTTTTGTTGGGCGGGAGCAAGCGAGAGAAGCAACTGGACTAGTGGTGGACATGATTTAGTAGAATAAGATTAGAGAGCGAAGAATTATAGCTTGCAAGGAAGCGAGAGAGAGACATGTGTCAAAAGTTGAAGATGTTAAAAAGGTAAATAAGTATTTCCTATTGCATCCTCACGGGGTTTTTTGAAGGCAATCAGTTGGATCCGTGAGTTGATGTTTGTGATGATCGTGATGGTTTATCGCATCCTCATGCCGATTAGTGGGAAAAAAATCCAAGCACAACCTTGCAAGGAAGAATGAAATGTTATGGCAATGCCTTTTCGTGGCCTCACAACTTATTTTGTGGGACCCATTTTTGGCCCACGGGGAAGGATTTACATGTGGTGTCCTAGTGATTGATAGATGCAATTGATGGGTTAACACCTGTTGAAGACCTTTGACCTCATGGTTTTGCAGGTTTAAACTACACTTAAGGTGGATGGGTCATGAGGATGGAATGAAAAAAAGGTAACTCATTATGAGTTAGTTGCATCCTAGCGATAGTTTTTTAAGACATTTCCTTTGGCTCGTGATTGTATAAGATGGTGACAAGTTTATGTGGAAATGTTGAAGGGAGTGTGTACAATTCAGACCATGTTGAGTGTTATATGGTCAAATATAGGTCTAACCATTGATCATTTTCCATGTAATCTAGGATTGTCATGCTAACGGTAGATGGGTTTGACATCAAAAGTGACATCTAAAGGATGTTGTATGTAATATTGAAATATGGTGCAGATGAGAGAATCGTTATACCTTTTTTCCATTTCTTTTACAAGATGTTATGATAACCAATAATGTCAGCTTCAAAAGATTTCATAGCTGTGAACTTTAGTACAAAGATTGCTTGAATTAGTAAGTTGTGGAAGTCGATTTGAAATCTGGAGGAATGTTATTTATAGCTTATTGTAGATGAGATTATGTACATTCTTTGTAGATATTCCCTTATGGTTAGATGATTTTTTGTGTGTTTATGATGCTAATAATGAGAATGGTCATGAGTGACATTATCTGTTGCATGAGGTTGAGACTGCGGAAAATCCTGTTGCAAGAAGCATATAAGGATCATGGGTTGATGTTGCACTTTTTTGTTGTAGGGGTTTCTTAAATGCCAAGGGTTTTTGTAGGGATTTATTAACCTAATGGTCCCACAATCAATGCTTATTGCCAAATTATGGGAGTTTGTTGGGGTTTATTAAGAGTTTCATCCATTAGGGCTATCGTTATGTTTCTCCCTTAGGGATGGGATACATATAGGGGAATGGCCCAAGGACCTGAAGGCGTGGGTTTTTATAAGCCTACTTTTCCCTGAGAACTATTCTCAACTTTCTCTTCTAAGAGGGGAGATGGTGAGAATCCTACATTTTCCCTTTCCCTCCAGCCAAATTCACCACAGTGCGGTAGGGGCGTGGCTCAGGGGCATGTAGGTTGGGTTCTAAACTATCCCTAAAATGTTAAATGTAGATCTACTGACCCAAAAAGCATTAAAGCATTCCAAGTAGGAAGATTAATGGCAGTAGAATAAAATCTTTGTTAGTGGCCTAAAGCTTGTTGCATTCCTTAAATATAAAAGGAATTCCAAGGCCATAAAAAGGGGGTTTAGGTTCTAAAAATTCTTTGTATCTTGTAACTAGGATAGTGTGTAGTTTCAGGTTGCTGAAGGTTAATGTGATTCTGAGATAGTGTAATCTCATGAGCAATGTTAACCAGTTTCACAATTATAAATGCTAATGTCATGAAGTTATCTCCAACTTTTTATACTTTAAATCATATGAATTCAATACATTAAAGATGGTTGACTTTGTCTCTACAATTTTTGTGTGGGTGTGTTATTGGTTCATGGGTCTCTCTCAAGGAGAGAGTTAAATTTATTTGTGCAGATAACAATAATTTTCAGTGTATGAAATGGATTATTGAAGTAGAACTTTATGATAACATGAGTGCGCTTGTTAATGTTAAGCATTAATGTTGTAGCCAGGAATTTCTGAAGTGTAATATCTCTTGTGCCTTGAAATAGAATTTCATGGTTGAGTTTTGTCATACACCTGTCTCCAATTTAAAGTGTAAAATTTCTTTAAATTGAAATAATCAAGTATTATTCATACTTTTCAAACACATTTGTTGTCATGATATTCGATTTATTATTGCCTTTTGTTCCAGGACTAGTGTAATATTTTTAATAAATGAAATGAAAATTTTATGTCTTCAAATGGATTATTAACAATGGTTATGTGATGTGCATATATTGGTGATCTTTTCTTCACTAGGTGATAACATTATCTTAAGATCTCCAAGTCATTTTTGAGATGTTATAGTGAGGAATTCTCTCTATATGACTTTGTTGCCCTCCTTTTGGCACTAGTCAATCTTATAGATGTTGCTTCAGTTTGGTTCCATAAAGTCAAAAGTGAAATCCCTTAGTGCTACTTGTATTGAGATTGAATTTGAGAGGGAAAAATAGTAATTATGAGGCTGACAAATGGGTTCTGAGAAGAATAGTTATAATATGCCTAGGGTCCTGATATAAAGTCAATATTGTTTCCTGATAATGTGAAAAAACCTTTTGACCTAAATGATTTCCAACACTACTTTGTGTATACTAGTGTTGTGATAAATTATTTTTGTTAGAGTTGTCATATTATAGCTAATAATTAATTTATTTAATTATTAGTCTATTATACTCTACACTTAAGTTAAACTTAGGCATCTTATTATTCTTTAGGGTTTTCACCTTTAGGGTTTTGGTAGCCTTTTATAAGGATTCCCTCTTTGTATTTTATTCATTCACTTATTGGATCATAACGGAGAATATATTATTGTATTGAAATTCTCTCTCTCATTTATTTTGCTCAATCATGACTTCTCTTTCTCAAATCTGTGATTACATGCCTCCATAGTTTTTTTTTTCTTTTTGTGACAGGTGTTTGCATGCAGGAATTCTTAGGAGCTGTGGGTTGCTTTTCATCAACTCCAACATGGTATCAAAACCTAATATGTTACAGCTTGTTCACGTCTAAAGGATTCAAATTAGGAATTTTTTTGTTGATTTGAGAGGTTTTGGTATTCTCTATAGGATGTTATTTTTTGTTTCTTTTTTAGCACTTTTTACAGAGAGGGTTTCCTGTCAAATCTAAGGGGACCTATTTTTATGGTCATCATGGCTTCAAACGAACTTTGCGGTTGCGTTCAAAGCGTCTAAAAACCCCCAAATTCATATAAAATTTGTCTATTTTGGACAACTTTGCAATTTGAGGCAAAATTTTTGAGCCGAGAGCCGTACGACCTTGACACACATCCCAAGGCGAGACGAAAAAAAATATTTTTATTTTTTCTAAAAAAATGTGCAGCATTTTTTTTGGTTAAAAATAAAAATAAAAATAAAATCTTTTATGCATTTGATTTTTTGGAATGAATTTTTTTTTTTTGTAAAACTTTTTGACTTTGCATGTGTACCCAAAAAAGGTACTGACAACTGACACAGGTAGGTACATCAGACCTACGTGCTGACATCATCAGTACATATGCCTACATCACCATGTTGTGATTAAATTTGACGTGCAAAAAACTGTCATTCTCTTTGAGTTTTTTGTTCTCTAGAGCTGTCTGTGGTCTTTTGGCCGTATCTTGAGCATACGGTATCGAATTTTTGACTTCTTTATATCGTCGAAAAGCTCTTTCAGAGCCCGATCCAATGGAGGAGGTTTGATTCTCTCATTTTTCCATTTTGATAAAAAAAATTTCTATTAAAGTTGATATTTTTTTTTGCCTTCTGAGAGCCATATCTTGGTCATCCAGACTCCTTTTTTTTAGCACTTTTTACAGAGAGGGTTTCCTGTCAAATCTAATGGGACCTATTTTTTTGGTCATCTTCGCTTCAAACGAACCTCGCAGTTGCGTTCAGAGTGTCCAAGAATCCTAAAATCTATATAAAATTTATCCATTTTGGACAACTTTACAATTTGAGGCAAAATTTTTGAGCCCAGAGCCGTATGACCTTGGCACGCATCCCAATGCGAGATGAAAAAAAATATATTTTTTTTATAAAAAAAATGTGCAGCATTTTTTTTGGTTAAAAATAAAAATAAAAATAAAATCTTTTATGCATTTGATTTTTTGGAATGAAATTTTTTTTTTTTGTAAAACTTTTTGACTTTGCATACGTACCCAAAAAAGGTACTAACAGCTAACACATGCAGGTACATCAGACTTGGGTGTTGACATCATCAGTACATATGCCTGCATCACCATGTTGTGATTAAATTTGACGTGCAAAAAACTGTCATTCTCTTTGAGTTTTTTGTTCTCTAGAGCTGTCTATAGTCTTTTAGCCGTATCTTGAGCATACGGTATCGGATTTTCGACTTCTTTATATCATCAAAAAGTTCTTTTCGGGCCCGATCCAATGGAGGAGGTTTGATTCTCTAATTTTTTCATTTTGATTACATTTTTTTCTGTCAAAGTTGATGTTTGTTTTTGCATTTCGAGAGCCATATCTTAGTCATCTAGACTCTTTTTTTAATCACTTTTTATAGAGAGGGTTTCCTGTCAAATCTAAGGGGACCTATTTTTCTGGTCATCTTAGCTTCAAATCAACCTCGCGGTTACATTCAGAGCATCCAAAAACTTCAAAATCCATATAAAATTTGTTTATTTTAGACAATTTTACAATTTGAGGCAAAAATTTTGAGCCCAGAGCCGTATGACCTTGGCACGCATCCCAAAGCGAGACAAAAAAAATATTTTTATTTTTTCTAAAAAAATGTGCAGCATTTTTTTTGGTTAAAAATAAAAATAAAAATCAAATCTTTTATGCATTTAATTTTTTGGAATGAAAAAAGTTTTTTTTTGTAAAACTTTTTAACTTTGCATGCGTACCCAAAAAAGGTACTGACAGCTGACACAGGCAAGTACATCAAACTTGCACGCTGACATCATTAGTACATATGCCTACATCACCATGTCGTGATTAAATTTGATGTGTAAGAAACCGTCATTCTCTTTGAGTTTTTTGTTCTCTAGAGCTATTTGTGGTCTTTTGACTTTATTTTGAGTATACGGTATCGGATTTTTGACTTTTTTATATCATCGAAAAGTTCTTTCCGAGCCTGATCCAATGAAGGAGGTTTGATTCTTTGATTTTTCCATTTTTATAGCATTTTTTTCTCTCAAAGTTGATATTTGTTTTTGCCTTCCGGGAACCATATCTTGGTCATCCGAACTCCTTTTTTTAGCACTTTTTACAGAGGGTTTCCTGTCAAATCTAAGGGGACCTATTTTTTTGGTCATCTTGGCTTCAAATGAACCTCGCGGTTGCATTCAGAGTGTCTAAAAACTCTAAAATCCATATAAAATTTGTCCATTTTGAACAACTTTGCAATTTGAGGCAAAAATTTTGAGCGTAGAGCCGTACGGCTTTGACACGCATCTTGATGCGAGGTGAAAACAAAATATTTTTATTTTTTCTAAAAAAATGTGCAACATTTTTTTTGGTTAAAAATAAAAATAAAAATCAAATCTTTTATGCATTTCATTTTTTGGAATGAAATAAGTTTTTTTTGTAAAATTTTTTAACTTTGCATGCGTACCCAAAAAAGGTACTGACAGCTAACACAGGTAGGTACGTCAGACCTGCGTGCTAACCTCATCAGTACATATGCCTGCAACACCATGTCATGATTAAATTTGACGTGCAAAAAATCGTCATTCTCTTTGAGTTTTTTGTTTTTTGGAGCTGTCTGTGGTCTTTTGGCTGTATCTTGAGCATACGGTATCAGATTTTCGACTTGTTTATATCATTGGAAAGCTCTTTCCGAGCCCGATCCAATGGAGGAGGTTTGATTATCTAATTTTTCCATTTTGATAATATTTTTTTCTATCAAAGTTGATGTTTGTTTTTACCTTCCAGGAGCCATATCTTGGTCATCCAAACTCTTTTTTTTTAGCACTTTTTACAGAGACGATTTCTTGTCAAATCTAAGGGGACCTATTTTTTTGGTCATCTTGGTTTCAAACAAACCTCGCAGTTGAGTTCAAAGCATCGAAGAACCCAAAAATCCATATAAAATTACTCCATTTTGGACAACTTTGCAATTTGAGGTAAAAATTTTGAGCCTAGAGCCGTACGACTCTAGCACACATCCCGAGGCGAGATGAAAAAAAATTAATATTTTAAATTTTTTTTTAAAAATGTGCAACGTTTTTCTTGGTTAAAAATAAAAATAAAAATTAAATTTTTTACGCATTTGATTTTTTGGAATGAAAAAAAAAAAATTTGTAAAACTTTTTGACTTTGCATGCGTACCCAAAAAAGGTGCTAACAACTGACATAGGTAGGTATGTCAGACCTAAGCGCTGACATCATCAGTACATATGCATGCATCACCATGTCGTGATTAAATTTGAAGTGCAAGAAATCATCATTTTCTTTGAGTTTTTTGTTCTCTGGAGCTGTCTGTGGTCTTTTGGCCGTATCTTAAGTATACGGTATCAGATTTTCGACTTCTTTATATCGTCGGAAAGCTATTTTTGAGCCCGATCCAATCGAGGAGGTTTGATTATTTGATTTTTCCATTTTGATGACATTTTTTTTTATGTCAAAGTTGATGTTTATTTTTTCCTTCCAAGAGCCATATCTTAGTCATCCAGACTATTTTTTTTTAGCACTTTTTACAGATAGGGTTTCCTATCAAATCTAAAGTGACCTATTTTTCTAATCATCTTGGCATCAAACGAACCTCGTGGTTGTGTTCAGAGTGTCCAAGAAATTCAAAATCTGTATAAAATTTATCCATTTTGGATAACTTTGCAATTTGAGGCAAAATTTTTGAGTCTAGAGCTGTACGACCCTGACACACATCCTGAGGCGAGACGAAAAAAATATTTTTATTTTTTCTAAAAAAATGTGTAGCATTTTTTTTGGTTAAAAATAAAAATAAAAATCAAATCTTTTATGCATTTGATTTTTTGGAATGAAAAAAGTTTTTTTTGTAAAACTTTTTGACTTTGCATGCGTACTCAAAAAAGGTGCTGACAGCTAACACAGGTAGGTACGTCAAACCTACACACTGACATCATCAGTACATATGCTTACATCACCTTGTCGTGATTAAATTTGACGTGCAAGAAACTGTCATTCTCTTTGAGTTTTTTATTCTCTAGAGCTGTCTGTGGTCTTTTGGCCGTATCTTTAACATACGGTATCGGATTTTCAACTTCTTTATATCGTCAGAAAGTTCTTTCCGAGCCGGATCCAATGGAGGAGGTTTGATTTTTCTAATTTTTTTATTTTGATGACATTTTTTTCTTTCAAAGTTGATGTTTATTTTTGCCTTCTAGGAGCCATATATTAGTCATCCGAACTCCTTTTTTTAGCACTTTTTACAGAGAGAATTTTCTGTCAATTTTAAGGGGACCTATTTTTTTGGTCATCTTGGCTTCAAACGAACCTCGTAGTTGCGTTCAGAGCATGTAAGAACCCCAAAATCCATATAAAATTTATCCATTTTGGACAACTTTGCAATTTGAGACAAAAATTTTGAGCTCAGAACCGTACGCCCCTAGCACGCATCCCAAGGTGAGATGAAAAAAATAATATTTTAATTTTTTTATAGAAAAATGTGCAGCATTTTTTTTAGTTAAAAATAAAAATAAAAATCAAATCTTTTATGCATTTGATTTTTTGAAATAAAAAAAGTTTTTTTTGTAAAACTTTTTGACTTTGCATGCGTACCAAAAAAAGGTACTGACAACTGACATAGGCAAGTACATCAGACCTACACGCTGACATCATTAGTACATATGCCTACATCACCATGTCGTGATTAAATTCGATGTGCAAGAAACCATCATTCTCTTTGAGTTTTTTGTTCTCTAGAGCTGTCTGTGGTCTTTTGGCCGTATCTTGAGCATACGGTATCGGATTTTCGACTTCTTTATATCGTCGGAAAGCTCTTTCCAAGCCCGATCCAATGAAGAAGATTTTATTTTCTAATTTTTTCATTTTGATAGTATTTTTTTTCTGTCAAAGTTAATGTTTATTTTTGCCTTTCGGGAGCCATATCTTGGTCATCCGGACTCCTTTTTTTTTAGCACTTTTTATAGAGAGGGTTTCCTGTCAAATATAAGGGGACCTATTTTTCTGGTCATCTTAGCTTTAAACGAACCTCGCGGTTGCGTTCAGAGCTTCCAAGGACCCTAAAATCCATATAAAATTTATCCATTTTGGAGAACTTTACAATTTGAGACAAAAATTTTGAGCCTAGAGCCGTACAACCCTAGCACGCATCCCGAGGTGAGACGAACAAAAAATATTTTTATTTTTTTAAAAAAAATGTGTATCATTTTTTTGGTTAAAAATAAAAATAAAAATCAAATCTTTTATGCATTTGATTTTTTGGAATGAAAAAAGTTTTTTTTTGGAAAACTTTTTGACTTTACATGCGTACCAAAAAAAGGTACTGACAGCTAACACAGGCAGGTACGTCAGACCTGCGTATTGACATCATCAATACATATGCCTACATCACCATGTCATGATTAAATTTAACGTGCAAGAAACTGTCATTCTCTTTGAGTTTTTTGTTCTCTAGAGCTGTCTGTGGTCTTTTGGCCGTATCTTGAGCATACGGTATCAAATTTTCAACTTGTTTATATCATCGGAAAGCTCTTTCTAAGCTCGATCCAACGGAGGAAGTTTGATTCTCTGATTTTTCCATTTTGATGACATTTTTTTCTATTAAAGTTGATATTTATTTTTTCCCTCCAGGAGTCATATCTTGGTCATCCAGACTCTTTTTTTAGCACTTTTTACAGAGAGGGTTTCTTATCAAATCTAAGGAGACCTATTTTTCTGGTCATCTTGGCTTCAAATGAACCTCACGATTGTGTTCAAAGCATCCAAGAACCTCAAAATGTGATAAAATTTATCCATTTTTGACAACTTTGCAATTTGAAGCAAAATTTTTGAGTCCAGAGCCGTACGGCCCTAGCACGTATCCCGAGGTGAGATGATTTTTTTTTTTTCTAAAGAAATGTGCAGCATTTTTTTGGTTAAAAATAAAAATAAAAATAAAATCTTTTATGCATTTGATTTTTTGGAATGAAAAAAGTTTTTTTTTTGTAAAATTTTTTGACTTTGCGTGCGTACCCAAAAAAGGTATTGACAGCTGACATAGGTAGGTAGGTCGGACTTGCACACTGACATCATCAATACATATGCATGCATCATCATGTCATGATTAAATTTGACGTGCAAGAAACCGTCATTCTCTTTGATTTTTTTGTTCTCTAGAGCTGTCTGTGGTCTTTTGGCCATATCTTGAGCATACTGTATCAGATTTTTGACTTGTTTATATCGTCGGAAAGCTCTTTCTGAGCCTGATCTAATAGAGGAGGTTTTATTCTCTAATTTTTCCATTTTGATGGCTTTTTTTTCTATCAAAGTTGATATTTGTTTTTGCCTTCCGAGAGCCATATCTTGGTCATCCGGACTCTTTTTTGGGCAAACCAGATATCGTCAGAAAGCTAGTTCAGTGAGTTTTTCAATGGTAGGGGTCTTATTTTCTAGATTATGCTCTAGGTTCTTTCTCCTCTGAGTTTTTCACTTTCGCACTTTGACGGATTACTTGGGTTCTATAGGTCCTAGGATCTTTGCTTCTATTCTTTTGGCTCACCCTTCTTTCTTTCTTCTGAGCATTATATACTTCTCTTATGTAGCATTCTCTTTTCTACAAATGCACTGAGATAAAGTGTCTACTTTTGCATATGTGGGATCTTGTTCACCTTGTGTTTTTTTGTACTCACACTCTTTTATAAAGTGCCATGAGGGGGTTATGATATTTTGCCTTTTGTGCTCATCCACCTTTGTCAAGTGAGTGTCCCTTCCATGACATTGCCTCATGTTGTGTGTCCAGAAGATCAATTCTTCTTCTTCGACACCGCCCTTTATCCTGTGTTTGTGCCCTCTTTTGCACTGTTGGTGTTCTTGATTCTTCTTCTTGCATTTGTTTCTGACATTGCATTTCAGTGTTCCTGTCACACCTCTCTTTGTTTAGCATTATGGGGGGGTTAACCTATTGGTTCTATTGCTTCCTTGGTTCGTTTGAGTGATCTACATATACAGTTTTTGTTCCTATGTACTAGGCGGATGCAGTGGCTAGGCACCTATGCATTTTGGTGAGATGGATCATCTACTATATAAACACTCATTCATTACTGCTTTTGGAGGCCACTTCTTCGATTAATCATCTCTTCAAACTTTGTCTTGTCTACCTGATCATGCACTTCTTTAGTGGAGGTTCCAACAGTTACTTTTGATAGTGTTTACAGCTTCATGCTTCAGAGATGCTATACATGCTCTTTCTTGTTCCTTTCTTTGGGACTTTCCCTAGATTGGAGGCTTTGTTTCCTTCATCTAGTTTATTTCTTGTATTTGGGTACCTGATCAGGCCTAGTTGCCAGGACCCATAGTTCTTTCATGCATTTTGTTTTCATGCATCTTTTAGTCCTTAGTTGTTTAGCTTCTCCCTAAGTTACACTTAAGGGGGGGTGTTAGAGTTGTCATATTATAGCTAATAATTAATTTATTTAATTATTAGTCTATTATAATCTACACTTAAGTTAAACTTAGGCATCTTATTATTCTTTAGGGTTTTCACCTTTAGGGTTTCGGTATCCTTTTATAAAGATTCTCTCTTTGTATTTTATTCATTCACTTATTGGATCATAATGGAGAATAGATTATTGTATTGAGATTCTCTCTCTCATTTATTTTGCTCAATCACGGCTTCTCTTTCTTAGATCTGTGATTACATGCCTCCATAGCTTTTCTTTTTTCTTTCTATGACAGGTGTTTGCATGTAGGGATTCTTGAGAGTTGTGGGTTGCTTTTCATCAACTCCAACAATTTTCATTCTTAGAGGAAGTTGCAAGCTATGGATGGGATTGTGATACATAACATCTACCAACAATCACAAAACCTTCAAGGGTGATATTGACCCAAAACCAATTCAAGAACATTAACCTAATTTGATAAGGAATCTAACAAGATTAAGTTATTCTTTCAACTTGAAAATCACCATCAATGACAATAGGAACTTTCTCAACACGCCACATCTTTTCATTCCTGACCCAATGATCACAAAATACACATTGAAACAACCCTTTTCACCTTGACAACACCAACCAATCAGAAATCTTCCTTACTGTCAAATCTGTTATAAATTAGTCTCCAAAATTCATTAGACCTTCACCACAAATAACTGATCACAACCAAGAAAACAAATAAATCATAAAATAGATTTATGCCACCATCTTGTAGCAGTAATGACAAGAACTTATAAAAAATGATAGTTTTTCAAACTTGACTTGTTTGACCCCTCAAATTGCACAACCAATTTTTTTGGAAAGAATAAAGTTTATTTCTAACATCATTATCCTTCTACTCACTAAGATACGGGTTCGTATTTGGTCATACATAATTGTACTTGGCCATACATAATTGTACTAACATATTTTCTTAACTGTAAATTTTGGAAATATTTCCTGAACATGTTGCCTTCACAGAAATGATCATAACTTACTCATGTATCCATGAAAATCGATGAAACTTGAAGAAAATGAAATTTAGTTCATGTAGCCAACAATTCCAAGTGGTTTCATGCCAATAATAGGTTTTACATGACCATACAACTCTCAACAATTTGGCCTATTCTTGTCTTTGACAACCAACAATAAAAATAATACAGTCCTAGGGCTTATTGGTATATCAACAAAACTTGACCAAAATAATATGCCATTATGCCATATTAAAATATACATATAGACCCTGCACTTCACTAAAAATTAGATTTTTCCACCATAGAAATTGAAAGATACACATTTTATATGCCCTTTGATTACCTTAGAAGGGGGTTTTGACAGATTTTTAAAAAACTAACATATCTCTAAATGATAGTTCATTATACTACCATTCTAAAACACTTAAGAAATGAAAATACAACATTTATGGGCCTTCTTGTCTCTGTGATAGTCACAGACCACTTAAAACTATAAAGATAAAATGATGGTTTGATGGATATTCCTTCAAAAATCCCCTCCAAATTGCTCTCCCTCTTTGATTTTGATCAAACATGGATTTATAAGTTGTCTAACCAATCCCACAACTGATGGACTTCACTTTGTATCATTTTGCATTTTTTTTTCAAAATTGCAATGTTGCAACTTTTGCAACTTTTACAATTTTTTTGTATTTTTGACCAAATCCAACCCTATCATCCTTAGATACCTTAAACATGACATTGAAATGGATTTAATGTGACCAATTGCAACTTTTCAAATATTGTTTTGGATATTTTGACCCTTTGACCAACTTTGACCTACTCAGGACCTTTTAGGTCTCTTGGTACAAAATGGCTCTTAAATCCTTACAACTTGAGTTATTTTGATTCACTCTTTGAATGGTCTTTTGTGACCTCACATAACATAAATACAACATTACAAATGAGGAAAATGCAATTTGACCTTGCAATACATCTCCATGGCTAGGTGCCTCTGCACTAGATTGTTCATTAAAATCATAGCATAAGGGTATCCATTACCTTAAGTCTTTGAATATCTACTTTGTGTGTTTGCATGATGTTATGTATTAGAGGTTTATTCAATATGCAATATTATGTCGTAGGAATACCCTCCTGATCTCATCGATCTCAAAGTAAAGAAGGTTGTTCATTTCTTGTCGAGTTGGTTTTTCTTGTCCTCTAAGAAAAAATTCCAACTATTCCAATGGCTAAAGGAACAATCACAAAATATAGTTCCAATGGTTGTAGGAACAATCAAGGAACAAAGTTCCAATGACTATAGGAATAGTCACGGAACATAGTTCCAATGGCTACAGGAAAATTTAGTTGTTAAAACTAAAACTAGTTACTGAACATAAAGGTAGCTAAATCAAATGAGTCGAATTATCATCAAGTGGCCCCCCTTGGATGATTCTTCCAAAATATTAACTCAGATGCAGAAAATTAAAGCATTATTATATCCATAGAACAAAGCTAAAACTAAATTACTTAACAGAAAAGTAAATACATAACCAAATGAGAAAAATTATCACCAAGTGGGCCCCCTTGGATGAGTGTTCCCAAATCTTAACTCAGGTGCAGAAAATTAAAGTATCATTCCATTTAGAAAAGAGTTGTTACAACATGACAGTAATATGATTACTTTAGTGTGCACAAGAAAACTGCATATCCATAACTACTTTATAATACCATTCATTTAATCACATGTAAGAGTAATATAGATATATTACATAGAAAATTCATATCAACAAAAAACTATATGGATAGGTTTGTGCCCATAGCTAAATAAGTTTAATAAAGCACCATGAAAAGTATTAAGAACTAGGTTCTAAACCCCATAATAATGACAATCATATATATATATATATATATATATATATATATATATATATATATATATATATATATATATAAGAAATGGGTCATTATTTGGGCTCATCACTCCCCCTAACCTAATAGATTTTTGGTCCTCCTCCTGTCGGTGGAATCTGATTCTCATGTCTTTCTAGCATCCTAAAATCATTGACTATTGTCTGTCCCTCACTTTTCACTCTTGGTTTCCAATAAAATCCATTTTTTTATCCAATCTATCCCACCTATATTTCTCTACTTATTCACTATAGGAATTATGTTCTCTATAGTTTGGAATAGGCCACAGAAGAATTGGTGGTTGAAAGCTTAAAGAGAGACAATATTGTTCCTTTGTTCTCCCCAATTGAACATACCTTGGTTCCCTCCTAATAATGGCTACATAAAAATTCTACAAGGAATGGGGTTTGGCTTGCTTCAGCTCATCAGGTAACCCATTCCATCTCTGTGTTAGATATCCTAACATTGCCCTTTCTAATTTTGCAACTGCCTATTCAAATTATTGAAAGGCTTCTTCTCTCCCAACTAGGATCTTCTGTTTGAATTCAACTTTGTACATAACTCTGTGCCATGTATAGAAAATATCATACAGTTTACCTGATTCTTCTCTTAAAGGTAAAGGGGTATGGATCTCCCTGTCTCTATGTGTTATGAATTGTCGCCCCCAACTATATTCATTTTGAATCCAAGACATTAGTGCCCTTAAATGAATATCTCTAAAATAAATTAACGGATTCCACTCACGATCATTAGGAACAACATAGTTGTGCAAGTATAATTTACAGAGTAAGTTTTTAGTTTTTGTTGGTGAAGACTGGTAAGCATGGAAGAACTCTTGTGGAGTCTCTACATAAGGGTTTAAACCATAGACTACTCTTAACAACTGAAAAGAAAGACTAAGATCCTTGAGATGTAGTGCATATATCCTTGGGGGAGTTCTACATTCTAAAATTTGTGGCACTAAGGTTATAACATTGTTTACCTAATCTGTTAATGCAATAATTTTTACATTCTTCCCCTCAATCTCCTTGTCTTTCTCTATAATCACTTCCTACTGTAATCACCTAAAAATGGACAAGATCAATTTAAGTAAGCAATCAAGGAAAAATCAAGGCAATAAAATCAAATCAAGCTAAAATCAAATCAAAATTGCAATCAAGCCATAATCCAAATTTAATTAAAAATCAAAAGCCATAAAATCAATTTAAATCGAATAAATCAAATGAAATCAATTAATTGTGCAATCAATCTAATTAATTGCATAGTTCAATTTAAATCAAATCAACCCATTTAAGGGGTACACATGGCTAAACAAATTAAACAAATTCAATTATTAAATCCTAATTTTCCCTCAACCACCAAATGGGAGGAAAATGCATCAACCAATAGGATTTAAGGATCAAGCTCACATCGAATCTCCATCACCCATAAGGAGAGAGCATCTTGTCCACCCATTTTGTCTCCTTGTCCCAAGCTTTGAGGATAAATTATTTAAATGGTCTCCAAAGGTGGAACCATGGACTAAACCTCAACTCAACCATGATCAACTCAACTCTACCCCCTACCCTTGCTAAAATCTATAAAAGCAAGGCACAAATCCATCATTAATCATCTACAAATCTGAGAATAACACACAACCTCTTGTAATTTATAGCTAGAAAGGAAAATCTAGGAATAATTAAGGCTAATTTCATTTGGAATTGAACTTTTTAGTTACTTTATCATTCATTCTCATTTTAGGGTTGTCACTAATGGAAGCTTGCTGAGAGCTTTGCATTAGCAAACCTAGATAGAGATACATAGAGTGCTTAATTGTCAATTATTTGCTTAAATTAGATTGCTATTTGTGGTAATTTAGTTCTTATATTCATTTATTTACAATACTAACCCTATGAAGGTGCTTCTCATAGCACACAAAATGGTGCCCACTATGGGGCATTAGGCCTCATTAATTTTTAAATTCGGAGAAATTGTATTTTTCTCGCATATCCTTGTTTGTTTCTCTATTTTGTAGGTTAAACAATGCATTTGATAGTTTTTGCAGCGTGTACATGGTTTCCTACAGCACATTTAAGGTCTGAATCGACGCTTCTATGACAAAGTGTTGCGTCTTTGCATAGCCAAATGGCATGTTTAATCCTTCTATTATCTTGTCTCTAATTCTTTCAGCGTGTGTGCCCTGACTCTGGAGCACTTTTGAATTGTTCTATTGTGTGTTTGATGTTTTCTCTAGGCGCCTTTGCTTATTAAAATAGCGCATTTAATTTATGTTTCTATGCTTTTAAGTTTTTTCTGTAGTGCATTCAAAAGTTTTAACAACGCTTTTAATTGATTTAACATCACTTTCAATTAATTCTGTTGCGCTTTCAATTAAATTGTAAATTTGCAAAATCTAACTTTCAGAAAATAATTTGTCTGTGTTTGCGGGATGACAGGTCATAAAAAAATCAAGAATCCAGAGACCAGATTCAATAGTGAGTATAAAGCATTGGCCAAACGAATTAAAAAGGAGAATATAGCATTATCAAGCTAGTTTTGGAGAATTCACAATAAGAGAGTGAGATATATGAACAATATTTGAAGGTTGTAGAAGCTTACAAATCAAAATTTGTCTCATTAAATTGGATTTACTTACCTTAATCGATTTGTGTCAAAAATTGATAAATAAGGCTTAGATTTCAATTTTTTTCTTATTTTCTTGACTTTGTTTGTTTGTACTGACTAACTTGTTGGAGAGGAGGCAAAGAAAAGGAAATGATCACCACTAGGTGAGTCAAAATCCCTCAAAATGCCCTTAGCCTTTGCTAGCTAGAAATCAAGGTAAGCCTAAACTTGGTCAATTTTTGCTTAAATTGTGGCCTTGTGATTTTTGCTAAAATCTAGTAATTAAAATAGCATAAAGGATAAAATCAAGCATTTAATCAAATAACCCCTTGTTTGTGGAGGAGAGTAGAAATACTCAATTCCCATTAGTTAGTGGGTTTGGAAAATTGAACATTGTTAATAGTGCTTGGGAGGCAAGAATAGATAGGGATATGCTCTTCACCTTTTGGTGAATCAAATTCCCAAAACCTATCTCTTAAATCTATTTTATTGCTTTAAAAATGAACATGCTAGATCTTTAGTGGGCTCGCCTCCTGAGATTTTCCTTAATGAGGCCGGTGAGAGGGACAATCCAATGTGGGATACATTTGCCTTTGCTGCAAAAATCCAACCCACTATAAAAAGAAATGCATGCATCCTTAATGGGGTGTGTGACAAAAGGATATTAAGCTTCGAACTTCCTTGAGTAGTCCTTTGGGATTGCGCAAAACTTTGATATACCAGTGGTGGGAAGCCTCCTAATTTTGGGGGATGAAACTTAATATCCATTTTGAACGGAATCTTGATTAAATACCTTGTTAGCTTAGCAAAGCCTACCTTGTAAAGCCATGTTTATGAACCAACTTGTCAATTAGGTAGATTACTTGAAGTGACTTTTCGTGAAAAACCTGTGATGATGTCCTTACATATTCAAATACTTTTTGTGTAGAGGGTTTAAAAAAAAACAAGTGTATTTGTGATTACTTTGTTTGAAGAATACTTAGAACAAGTAAGAGATATCCATTTAAAAAATCATCTTATACTTTTAATATCTTCATAAAAAGAACAATTACCAAGTTTGGGGAACACAATTTCAAATCAAATCCTTGTTAATGTCACTTTCTACACAATCTCATAAACTTAAACTATCTTTACAAGAAGATGACACTTGAATTGCAAAAGAGGTTCCCAAATTTGAATCTCAAAACTCTTTCATAAATCACGACCAAGGGGATAGTCTCCCAAATCTTTTTGAAAAGAGAATTGATCCAATGGATAGAAACTCTGCATTTCACAATTACATCCATGGGGGAAATAATAAAAATTAAGGAAACATTAACCATGAAAATTAAGAGCCTAAAGAAACACTCAAGGATAGAGCCAATAGGGCAAGCTCTCAAGACATTGAATTCCTCGAAGTTATGGACAAACTAATAGAGAGAGATAGGGAAAGATATTTCCTTAATTTAGCCCAAGCAGGGGTGAAACTTCCCCATGACTATGATATTGACCAACTTAAGAAATATAAGGAATATGATAATCCAATAGGTGCTATGAATAAACAATTAAAAATGTTTCAAGCACAAATCGACCTAATGAAGAAAGCAGTCGAACCTAAGCGATTTTTCATCGAGGCTCTATGCCCATTTCCTTTTGATAAGAGCTTGGTTATGGCACCTTTCCCAATTAATGTAGTCTTCCCAAATATGACAAATATACGGGTAAATCAGACCTACAAGACCACCTTAGATAATTTTGTGCTCTAAGTATAGAATTCATGCATGACGCAACCTATTTAATGAGGCTTTTTTCGAGAAGTCTAGGAGGCCAAGCCATGGAATGGTTCTCAAAACTTCCACAAGGGATAAAGACATTTGAGGAATTAGCCTCTAAATTCATGACTCATTATTCCTATAACATTGAGCACAAAATCACCATGCTTAATCTATGTGATACCAAACAACGAGATGGTGAGTCTTTTCTAGGGTTTCTACAAAGGTGGAGAACATTCTTCACATGATATCCATGAAGCATACCCGAAAAAGAAAAGATGAAAATATTTATGAATAACTTAAATATGGAGATGAATTATAGGCTTCAACTTTAATGTCCCCCTACTTTTGAAAAGATCATTGAAAATGGAATCAAAATTGAAGAAGTGTTGGTTAAGAGAGGGAAAATCAAGTTATTCAAAGATAATAAACCATATTCCAACACTAATAACAATCATAAATTATCTAATTATAACAATAATAAAGGAGCCAACAATCACAATGATAAACCAAGACTATGGTTGAAAAATAATAATAAAAATCTTGTGAATGGAGTTGTGGAAGCACACAACTTAAAGGCTACTCCCTTTAACTTATCGAGCAGGTCAAATCCAACATATAATGTCAATCAAATGACCAAATATCCTTATAACAACAACAACAACAACAATCCCTTCAATAGTTCTAATGTCAACAAACCTAAACCATTCTTTTCCACTTATCAGAAAAGAAAATTCACCTTTTTAAGGTGAACCTTTGGAAAATGCATTAAGGACTTTGGTGGCCAATAAAATCATTACCCTAATCTAATCAAGGCCATATGAACCACAATCCCAATTGGTGAAATGATTCTCATCATTGTGAATACCATCGCAAAAAAGAACATAAAATGAATGAATGCATGAAATTAAAACACCTTGTCCAAGATCTAATCAATGATGGAACCATAAAGATGGAAGGGCCTCAAAATAATGAGGATCATACGGCTTTCAAAAACCCTTTCCTAAACCATGAAAAAGGGGAATCATCAAACACCAATCACAACAACAAAAGAGGTAATGAGAAGGTTAACTTCGCCCATACTTATGATAACACCATCAATACTTTAAGTGGTGATGAAAACACCATAAATGTGATTGTGGTAAAAGAAAAGACAAGGGAAGCAACATCTAATATTGTAACTAGGGGGCAAGCATAAAAGATAAATTTATCATGAGGTTCCCTAAGAATTATTTTACGTACAAGAATTATTTTACTTAATCCACACATAGCATTGCTTCTGAAAGTGGAGTTAGAGAAATTGTTAAAAGTGGGGTTCATAAGAGCCATTGATTATGCCGAGTGGATTTCAAATATTGTGCATGTTTCCAAAGTAGACAAATCTATCAAAATTTGCACAGACTTCAGGGATCTTAATCTTGCATGTCCAAAAGATGATTTTCCTCTACCAAGCATAGATGCCATCGTAGATCTAACAACATGACATTCCATGTTCTTACTTATGGATGGGTTTAGTGGTTATAATCAAATTAAGATAGCACCTGAGGATCAAGACAAAATGACATTTACATGCACATGGGGGACATTCTGCTGGAATGTTATGCCCTTTGGTCTCAAGAATGCTAGAGCAACATATCAGAGAGCCATGACGACCATATTTCATTACATGATGTACAAGTTTCTAGAAGACTATGTAGATGATATACTTGATAAATACCACTCAAGGGAGGAACATCTACCCATCCTAGAAAGGATATTTACAAGATTGGAACAATTCAAAGCAAGGCTGAATCCAAAGAAATGTGCATTTAGTGTACAATCAGGAAAACTATTAGGATATATAGTTTCCACCAAAGGAATAGAGGTAGACCCGACCAAAGTAAATGCAATCATGGAAATGGGGGCACCTCGAAACATAAGTCAAATGAGATCCCTTCAAGGTAGGATTCAATCCATCAGAAGGTTCATCTCCTAATTAGCAGAAAAGTGCCACAATTTTACTCAACTCCTTCACAAGGACACAATTTTCAAATGGGATGAGAAATGTGAAGAAGCATTCACCTTATTGAAGAAGTACATAATGAATCCACCCACATTAATTCCACCAATCAGAGGCAAGCCCTTAATTGTATACATCTCAGCAACAGAACATGCATTAGGGGCACTCTTGGCTCAAGAGGACGAACCTGGAAAGGAAAAGGCCATATACTACATAAGCAGAACATTGGTGAAGTATGAGTTGAACTACACCTTCATTGAAAGAGCACGTTTGGCCATAGTTTTTGCTTCCCAAAAATTATGCCATTATATGTTATCTCACAAAATTTGACTCATTGCAAAGATTGATCCTTTAAAATACCTTCTCAACAAAATAACACTAAATAGAAGATTGGCCAAATGGGTCATGGTCCAAAGTGAGTTTGACATAGAGTACGTGGATCAAAAATCTATCAAAGGCCAAGTAATAGCTGATCAACTTGTAGAGTCACCTTTACAAGATGAACATCTAATCCAAGTGGAATTTCCAGATTCTGAAATCATTAATGTCGAAGCAAAGACATGGCAATTATATTTTGATGGCTCCTATACGCAACATAGATAAGGAGGGATACTATTAATTACTCCTCAAGGGTCCACAATTCCAAAATCATACAAATTTATATTCCCATGCACACATAACATAGCTAAGTATGAAGCATTAGTCATCGACATAAAGTTGGCATTAGAATGGAAAGTAATAGAGCTACAAATCTATGGAGATTCCCAACTAGTTATTAATCAAATCAATGATGAGTATCAAACTAAAGATGATAAGTTGATACCCTACAAGAACATGATTGAGAATCTCAAGAAATACTTCACCCTAATCACATTTGAGAAAGTGCCAAGGGATAAGAATAAAGAAGAAGATGCAATGGCTACTTTGGCATCACTTCTCCAAATACCAGATCAAAGCGCCATATATGAATTCTTGGTAGAAGAAGTTGAGCAACCTGCATTTGACCATTCCCATCCTCACACCATTTGCTTACTAATGGGACATGACTCACCCTGGTATGGGGCCATTTACACATACTTGAAAGACCAAATCTTGCCCATGGACCAAACCAAAAATCAAAAGAAAAGCTTTATCCAACAAGCCTCTCGCTATACCTTGGTATCCGACACTTTGTATCACAAGAGTCTAGATGGAATTCTTCAAAGGTGTCTAGAGAGAGAGGAATCAACCATAGCCTTACAAGAAATCCATGAGGGAATTTGTGGGTTGCAGTCAAATGGTTTAACCCTAGCTAAGAAACTTCTTAAGATAGGATATTTTTGGCATTCTATGGAAAAGGACGCTTGTCACTTTGCAAAAACCTGTCATAAATGTCAGTATCACGGGAACTTAATCCATGTGCCAAAATAAGAGCTTCATCCTATGGCTACACCTTGGCCCTTTTATCAATAGGGTTTGGATTTTATAGGTATGATTTATCCACCATCTTCAAATGGTCATAAATTCATCATTACTGCAACGAAGTATTTTACCAAATGGGTGGAAGTTGTACCCTTATCCACTGCCATAGAAAAAAAAATATCCTTATTCATACTAAATCACATAATTTGTAGATATGGTGTTCCTCATGCCATCATAATGGATAATGAAAAACATTTCAAGAACAAGGAATTGAAAGAACTATGTACAAAATTTCATGTGGTACACCACTCATCTTCAATATACTACCCACAAGGTAATGGACAAGCAGAAGCTACAAACAAGAACATCTTAAAAATATTGAAGGGGACTATGGATAATTTAGGTAGAGATTAGCACATTCAAATAAACCCTACTCTATGGGCTTATAGGACAAGCATCAGAACACCAACAAGAGCTACACCATTCTCTCTAGCTTATGAAGCAGAAGCAGTTTTACCTTTGGAGGTAGAAATTCCATCTTTAAGAGTCTCATTGCATGGGTTACTAAGTGAAGAAGACTATAGGGTTGCTAGGTTGCACGAACTAGAGCTATTAGATGAAAGACAACAAAAATCTTTTAACCAATTAAAAGTGTACCACAATCGAATGTCAAGGAACTATAACAAGCATATCAAACTGAGGACATTCCAAATAGGTGACCTAGTGTCTTGATAAAATCCCAAAAATTAAGTAGAAAGAGAGAAGAAAAGAAAATGGGAAGCAAATTGGTTAGGACCTTTTGTGATCACTTCATCTTTTGGGACGGGAACGTATAAACTAGTTGATTGTGAAGGAGAAGAGTTGCAAGAACCTATCAATAGTATACACCTGAGAAGGTTCTACACATGAAGCAATTGAAAAGGGATAAAGAAAAAGAGTATCAGAGAAATTAGATGAAAGAGAATCCTAGTTATTGTACATAGTTAAGAGAGATCTTGAAAATATCAAAAACATTGAAAAATAAAAAAGAGAAAACAAATCGGAAAAATAGAAAAGATAAAAAATAGTGGAAAATTGAGCCTGAAGAAAGCTAAAAACATTCAGAAATGATCCTCAAAAATATTTTGTCTTGGTGAAAACCTAGAAAATAGGCACCTCGATGATATGAAAAAAAAAAGAGAAAATACAAAATACAAAAAAAGAAAAAAAAGTGCCTCGGTGAAAACCTAGCAAATAGGCACCTTGGTAGCAAAAAAAGAGAAAAAGCTTGAAAAATAGAAAAATAGCAAATCTATTCAATCGGTGAAAACCTGGTAAACAAGCACCATTGAAAGTCCAAGTTAGTCTCATACCTAGTAGTCATCCTTGTAAATATTGCATCCGCCAGCATTTGTATATATTGCATAATAAAACCCCACAGTTGCATGTGCAAGTACCTAAATATTTCATCACCTAATCTGCAAAATGTCCCAAGTCCAAAAAACACACTTACTATGATTATTGAAAACCTAATCTATCTTAAAAGGCATAGACATGTCAAACATTATTTTATGAGCATATAACTAACTTATAAAGAAAACTATTTGCAAAGACACTCAGATAGAGCTTAAATGGGAGCACCCTGTCACCGTTTGATTTGCTCTCACTTTAGGGATGTGGGTGTGCTCTCAAATCACTTGGAGCATATCCCTAATGATGATTAGGAGATATTAGGATAGGTTAGGGACCATAAGAACCTCATAGTGGGACAAAATTGGGTATAGAACACCCGATTTTCCCCTAAGGCCTTAAGGATCCTAAAAGACTCAAAATGTAGATTATGCTATGAATGCTTATTCTAAGTTGATTTTAGTCCAAAATAGATATGATATGATGCAAGAAACTATGAAAAAAAATGAATCAAACTAATTTAATCCAATAATTCTAAGCTATGATGTGTGCTAAGAAAACTTGAAAATGAGTTAAACTATCAAAATATGGTAAAAGCTTAAGATCTAGGATTAAACTAGCATTATAACACTACTTAGAAATGAAAGGTGAATTGGTGTTTTTCTCTTAGGAAGTGAGGGTATTTATAGGATTTTGGAAGGGCTTGGGTTAGGAGGATGAGTTAGGGTTAGGGGTAAGTTTTGAGGTAGACTAAGAGGTATGGTTTGGGGTATGGTAAGGTTTAGCTTGGGTTAGGGGTTGCTCACACGTGTGAGAAACACTAGGGAAGTGTGCAAGGGGAAAATGTGTGGAAGAAGAGACATGGGTCTCTTTATGAGGTTGTAAGAAGCCTTAAAGAGTATGTAAGAGGCTTAAATGAGTGTGTAAGGCTCATTGAGGGAAGGTTTTGACCAAAAGTCAAGGAGACTTGGATTAGCTTAGGAAAAGTAGGTAATTTCTCCTAAGTAGGTTTAGGAAAGATTTAGGGAAGATTAGAATGCTTTGGATAAAGAGAGAAAAATCATTTAAATTTGATTTAAATGCTTTGGGTAAAGATTCTTTAATTAAAGATGCTTAATTAAAATAAAGGAATTTAATGGCATAAAAATATATTAATTAATTAAATAAATAAATAATTAACAAATGATAATGTCATCAGGGGTTTTCAGAAAAATAAAAATACTTTTATTTTCTAATAGATTTTTAGGTGTCTACATTTTGCCCCTCTTTGATGCGATGCTGCAAGTAGCATGGTGTCAAAGACAAGAAAATAAGATGCTCCAGGCTAGAATTTAGAGGCATAAGGGGTTGTGCCCCCTCGAGAAAATAATGCAAAGAGAAAACGTTGTGGAATTTTTTCGAAAGGAAACAGAAGGGGAAAGACCAAGGAAGAAGGGGAGATAAAGAACCAAGCTTCCAAGAGCAAAGATGGATGAATGCAAGATGAAAATGGAATGCAAAATGCAGGTTGTAGCTAAATGAAGATGCAAGATGCAAGATTAATCTAGATGATGCAGGATGGGGGATTTTAGGAGCTCCAAGTGCAAATGTGGAAAGCACAACCTAGTTTGATATAGCAATGCTAAAGACCTGCCAAGGTTACAAAAGAACACAAGGCTTCATCACCAGCATTGCATAGGACTGACGTGAAAAAGACACGCAGGGTTGCCTCAACATCACACATGAATCCAAGAAGAAGCATGGTAGAAATGATACTGGAGAAACCATAAACACACGACATTTCCCAAGTGCACCATGTAACTTGAGAAGATCACATGTGAACCATGCAAGGGTCATGTATGACTAACTTATAGGCAGAAGCAAAAGATAGAAAGACCTTGCCCCAGATTGCCCTCATTCGCAGTGCACCATGATATAAAGGATTGTGGCGACTTTGAGGAGAGAACAATGAGAAGCCGTAAAAGATTAACAAGATCCAAAGGATAAAGTCCAAGACCAAAATGATAACTCCAAAAGACATCCTTTGCCAAGGAGAGAGATTGATTTGACTGATGGCAGGAAGATTGGTTTGAACGTGTGGAAGGATACATCGACACGGACTTGGTGTGATTGGTGGAAGATTAGGTCTGACAGAAGGAAGGATACATCCTGAGGGACTCGTTGATTGATGAAAGAATGAGTGTTTTTGTTCACTGGCAAATGATGAATCAAAGAATAAGCACTATGATCAAGAATAGTCGACAATTGATGTTGCTGAAGTCCAAGGCTGGGTGAGACAAGATTTTTGATCAAATGTTGTTGCAGGACTGACAAGGACTATGTACAAAAAGACGCGACAATATGTACAATGAATGGGAAAAGATTTACAACAGGATGGGAGTTCGAAAGATAATGACTCAGTCCACTATGTATGGCACCTCTTTACCAGGTTTTCACCAACATACTTGTCCAAGGTGCTTGAATTGCCAATTTTTCACCTCTGGACGAATGATTTTTCTTTGCTTTTTTGATTTTTTGGTATTTTTTCTGCTTTTTCCAATTTTTATGGATGTTCTGAATATGTAGGATCTGGTTCAGGCATAGAACCTATTTAGATGTATGATGTTGATTGGATCATTCAAGGGTTCACCTTATGGTGTAGATAGCTAATAGGCTCCGAAGCTAAAGCATGCTGTGATAACATAGGGGCCCAACCAAGTAGGCTCAAACTTGCCTTTCTTTTATCTGTGTGCTTGGACCTTTTGATTTTCCTTTAGGACCATGTCGCCAACCTGGAACTGTCTAGGATAGACCTTCTTGTTATAACTCCTTTTGAGTTGATTTTGGTATGCAACCAGGTGATCATATGCTTGTTGTCTCTTTTCATCTAGCAAATCTAGCTATGTGAGGCATGCCACACGATAGTCTTCATCAGTGGTATAGTTCTTCATGGAGACTCGTAATGATGGGAGCTCGACCTCGATTGGTAGAATGGCTTCGGCACCATATACATGGGAATATAAAGTGGTGCCTATGGGAGTGTGATAAGAAGTGCAATAGGCCCAGAGGGTGGGATTTATTTGGATGCTCCAGTCATGACTAGAATCATTGACAACCTTCTTGAGGATCTTGAGGATTGTTTTATTGGTTGCCTCAACTTGGCCATTTCCTTGTGGGAAATATGGACTAGAGAAACGGTGATGGATGTGGAGTCTGGCATACAGATCATCCACATGTTGGTTTTCAAAAGGTGTGCCATGGTCTGTAAAGATGGTAGATGGTATGCCGAAGCCACAAACGATATGGTAGAGGATGAACTTGGATATTTGGATGCCAGTAGTTAGGGTGAGCGGAATTGCTTCAACCCATTTTGTGAAGTACTTTATGGCAGTTATTATGTACTTATGTCCATCAAAAGAGAGGGGAGTGATTAAGCTGACGAGGTCAAAGCCCCAACATGAAAATGGCCAAGCTGGCATAGTGGGCTGCAAGTCTTGTGCTGGTGCATGAATCAGATTTGCATGCTGCTGACATGGTAGACATTTCTTGACGAATTCATAAGTGTCATGTTCCATGGTTGGCCAATAATACCCAACTTGAAGCAACTGCTTTGCTAGAACCATGCCACTTGTGTGGGCACCACAAATTCTAGCGTGGACCTCTTGTAAAGCCAGGACAGCCTCGTTTGAATCTAAACACCTAGAGAGGATATTGTGATATCCTCGACAATAAAGGGTTTTGGCTACAAGAGTGTAGTGGGAAGCTCTGTGAATTAGGTTTTGGCATTGGTTATTGGTGAGATGTGGAGATATGATACCATTCTTTAGATATGCATGGATGTCATGGTACCATGGGGCCTGAGGACCAACCAAGACACACACCATTTCTATATCGATGTTTGCATAAGCAGGCGTGTGTAGCTGCTCGACTAAGAATTTGTACTGAGTTGAATTGCGAGGGATCTCCAATAAGGATCCGATGGTTGCCATTGCATCAGTCGCTTTGTTTTGAAGCCTTAGTATCTGTGTGAACTATAGATTCAGGAAATGCTCTTTCAGTCTGTCCACCATTTCTTTGTAGGGTAGCAACTTGTCATCCTTTGTCTGATATTCATCTAGGAATTGCTTGATAATCAGCTATGAATCTCCAAACACTTGCAGTTCTATTATGTTCCATTGAATAGCTGTCTTGAGGCCTAAGATGAATGCCTCATATTCTGTAATGTTATTAGTACATGAGAATCCCAATTTGAATGAATTTGGAATATAATCACCTTGAGGTGTGACAAATAGGATCCCTTCCCCTGATCCATGCGATGTGTAGGAGCCATCAAAGTATAGCTTCTACATGGGTTGTTATTCAATTATACATAGGTTCTCATCAGGGAATTCCATGATTAGTGGATAGGCATCCACCAATGGTGCCTCTGCTAGCTGATTGACAATTACTTTCCCTTTGATTACTTTTCGATCTATGTACTGGATGTCAAACTCACTAAGTAGCATGACCCATTTTTCCATACAACCTATGAGAGTTGTCCTTGATAACAAATACTTGAATGGGTCTACCTTTGAAATGAGCTTGATTGTGTGGCTAAGCATCTAATGTCTAAGCTTTTGAGTTGCAAAGACCACTACAAGGCATGCTTTCTCCATGGGTGAATAGTTAAGCTCATAGCTGACAAGAGTTCGACCGATATAGTAGATGGATCTCTCTTTGTTGTCATCATCATGCTGTGCTAAGAGTGCCCCTAGTGCCGTAGTGGTTGTCAAGATGTAGAGTATGAGAGGGCATCCTGAAACTGGTGGTACAAGGATTGGAGAGATAGCTAGATATTCCTTGAGCTTGTCAAAGCTTTTCTAACATATGGGGTCCCATTTGAAGCTTGTGTCTTTGCGAAGTAGATGCGTGAATGGTTAGCACTTGTCTACCAGCTGGGAGATGAATCGACCCACTGATTGGAGATTTACTTGTAGGATCTTGAGCTTCTTGAGTGTTCTTGGTGGTGGCATTTCCGTTATAGCTTTGACCTTTTTAGGATCAATCTCTATGCCACGCCGTGATACTATAAAGCCTAATAGCTTTCCAGATGTTACACCAAAGACATTTCTTTGGATTTAGCTTCAAGCCATAATGTTGCACGTGATCGAACACATTCTCAAGAATACTTAAGTGTTCGCCTCGTGTTTTTGATTTTGCAATAATGTCATCCACATAGTCTTCTAGGATCTTGTGGATCATATCATGGAAGATAGTTGTCATTTCTCTTTGATATGTAGCTCCTCTATTCTTTAGCCCGAATGGAATCATGTTGTAATAGAAGGTACCCCATGGAGTTGTAAATGCTATTTTATGTTGATCTGCTTCTGCTATCCAGATCTGATTATAGCCTGAAAAGCCATCCATAAGTGACAACATCTCATGGCCCATTGTAAGATCTATGATCATGTCTATGTTGGGAAGTGGGAAATCATCCTTAGGACATGCCTTGTTTAGGTCCCTAAAATATGTGTAGATTCTGATGTCACCTAAAGGCTTTGTGATTGGTACCATGTTAGAGATCCAATCCGAGTAATCAATGGCTCTAATGATTTTTGCTTGGAGAAGCTTTTCTAATTCTTCTTTTACTAGTAAGGCCACTTTTGGATGCATTTTTCTTAGCTTCTTCTTGACTTGCTTGACATTAGGGTCCACTACAAGATTGTGCACAATGAGATTTGGATCGAGCCCAGGCATATACGCATATGACCATGCAAAGTTTATGGTGGCTTCTTGGAGTAGTGCAGTGAGAGCCATTTCTTCACCCTTTGTTAAAGATGTTGCAATGTAGGTGATTTTTAGATATTCTTCTATGCCCAAGTTGACTGGTTTAGTTTCCTCTATGATGATAGGTGACTGCTCGGGTCTGTAATCCTAGATAGGAGGAAGAGGCAAGTCTCCATCTTCTAGCACTTGAATTGCCAAGTTTTCACTAGAAGATATGTCCTTTATTTTCACTTTTTTAGAATCAGAATGTGCCTCTTCCCCAAAATATTCTTTAGGGTTGAGCTTACAGATGTGAGTTAACTCTAAATCTTGATCTGATTGTGGGCCTGATGCCACCATGAACTCTAGGAGTGCTTCCATGCTTTGGAACTCATCGATATGTGTGACACTTAGTTGGTCCTAGTCTATGAGTTCGGGGTGAATGAGGGGAAGTTCTATGAGGTTAATGGTGAGTTGTTGGAGGACATAAGTGCCCAGGAGGGTATCATCATTGAAGATGTCATTATAAGATTTCTTTTCTTCCTCTTCAGGGATGTCTTTGATCTCTACGAGGTCATCCTAGCTATTCAAGAAGGGAATGTTGGTCATGTTAGTGCCCCCAGTTGTGGTATTGGGCTCTTGTATACACAGGTGAGGGGTATTAAAGCCAAGACCTTGATGTTGTGGATTCTTTGATGTTGTGATAGGGTCTTTGCTTCCACCTTCTTGTGGTCCTAGACCACTGCCTTGATATTTCCATTGTTCAGTGGCATACTTGTGTGATTGGGGATACTTGTCTCTGAAGTAACAAATAAGTTGAGTGTCAGGTGGTGGGGGATCTCTGTACAACCACCTATTGATCTCAAGATCCATCTATTGACTATTTATGTTGCCATGGGAGACAAACATCATAGGTCCCATTTGCTTGATTTCATATATGATTTAATTTGGTGATTTGGGTGCCCTTGTGTATGTGGATCAAGTGGGAGGGCCCCAACTGCAAACACATCATTCAAGGTATATTCACCACATCCCTGGTTGTTGATCTTGATGGAGGAGAGAGTGGAAGTGAGAATAGTATCTGGATTTCAATGGGATCGAAATGAGCTGGCAATAGAAGTGTCAATGTCGGTTCTAGGACAATGGGTGGAGTGAGGGAATGATGCTTCCATCATACGACAATATGCAAAGGGTTGGGGGTCGGCATGGATGGTAACCTCAGTGCCTTTATGTGGAAATTTGATGCACTAATGGTAAGTAGATGGTACAGCCTTGATGGAATGGATCCATGGTCGAACGAGGAGGATGTTGAATGGTAGGTCAAGATCAACAACATGGAAAATGGTGTCTTGTGTTGCTGGGCCTAGTTGGATAGGCAAAAGAATGGTACCTTCAGAGGTATGCTCCAAGTTGTTGTATGCCTTTATGGTGATTACTTCATGTGAAATATCAGCTTTCGTGAACCCTATTTGCTGAATGAATTTTAGAGTACACAAGTTTATGGCTGAGCCATTATCTATCATGACCCTTTTGATGGCAAAATATCTGACCATGATAGCGATGCAGAGAGGGAGATTATGGTTAGGTGCAAAAACTAGTATGTTAGATGGTTTGAAGGAAATAGCACATGGTGCGGATAGATGTCCCACAAGGTTTTCAAACTGGATGATGTTTATATCTGTGGGGACTTGTGCTTCATGGAGGGCTCGGTCAAGGATTTCTTGATGGAGGGGCGAAGTGTGGAGAAGGTTGAGGATGGAGATTTGGGCTGGTGTGTTCCCAAGATGTTCTATAAGGTTGTATTATGCATTGTGTGTTGGTCTTGGACGTGCACTGACAACAATTATCCAACCTTTATGGGTGGTAATGACACATTGACTATCTACTCCTTTGACGTGGATGACATTGACCATGGGTTCGACTTGGGTTATACATCCAAAAAACTGGTCGTAATTGATATAAGCAGTAGTGTAATCATTGTGATCAACATGATCTCCTTGTTTTCCTTTTCCTTGATTCTGATTAGGAGGATTAGCATTAGCTTGGTTTTTTCCAGCATTATGTTGAGGGAACACATTTTGATAGATATGCAAATTGGCATTAGGAGAGGCTTGCACAGGTGTGTCTACTTGGATCTCCTTTCGGTCAATGAGATCTTGGATGTAATGCTTGAGTTTCATACATCTTAGAATAGTGTGTCCTTTGACATGATGATAATCACAGTACTCATGATCATTATACCAGTAGTGCTTAGGAGTGGCATCATCAAATTGCTGGATTGGTGGGTATGTAATAAAGTTGTCCTTGGCCATTTAGTGAAATATAACATCCAGAGGTTCATCAAGTGGTGTGAAGATCCTCTTCTGATAATTCTGGGCTCTAGGTCAGTTCTGATTGGGAGTAGTATTGATGGCATTAACCTGATTGGTTGGATTTCTTTGATGGGCTTGATGTGCTTGTTGCTGATAGTTCTGCTGATTGTTTTTAGGTTGATATTGCTTCATAGGTTGTTGATGAGTTTAAGGTTGTTATTGATATGCAGGAATAGGTGTAGGACTGGCCACAATGATTTGGACATGCTTGGTGTCTGTAGCTCCATCAATGACTACATTTTTGTTACGATTCCAGTAATGGGGTTTATCATTACTGGGTTTAATTTAGGAATCGTTCTTGTAATAATGAATTGTGCCTTTATATAGGAGACCTCTTTCAATATCTATCCCTTTGCTTTTGATATCCCGATACATTTGGATATAGTTCATTCTCATGAAGTGGGCTAGTTTGGGATGCAAGTTATTAATGAAGATCTTGGTTAGATGCTTCTCAAGCGGTTGGTATGATAACCTGGTAGTGAGGTTCTGCCATCATTGTAAGTAGTTTGCTAGGCTTTCTCCTTCTTTCTATTTGGAGTTGCAAAGGTCTAATAAGGTCAAATCATTCTCAACATTGTGGGCATATTGGGCAATAAACTTCTTAGAGAGTTCGACAAAAGTTGTGATGGTCCCACATGGTATCTTGTAAAACCACTCAACAACAGTTCCTCCCAAGCTTTTGGGGAATAGGCGCAAAAGATAACTGTCACTGTAAGCCACTTCTTGGCATGCCATATAGAACTCTTTGATGTGATTCACTAGGTCTTCTTTTCCTTGATATTTATAGAATTTGGGTGTCTCAAATTTGTTAGGGAAAGGAACAGTTGCGATCAATCGGTCAAATGGGTAGGGACACACCTCTTCAAACTTGAAGGTTTTATTCTCTGTACCAGTTTGGAGCTCCTTAAGAGCATTCTTCATTGCTTCCCACTCAGTATTGATTGGCATTGGAGTGGGTACTCCCATTTGAAAAGGATCTAGTGGTGCTGGTGAATAAGGATGATTTTGGGGTGGATATTGCAGAGTGGGATATGGAGATTGTCCAGCAAAATAGGCATATTGGAATGGATTTTGGAGTGATGATTGTTGGGGAGGATATTGTTGATGCGGTGCGGGGGTGTATTGCGGTGGAGGATATGAAACTGCTTGTTGGTGTTGGGGGATGATGGGATGTTGTTGCTGAAATTGGTAGGAGGAAGCTTGTTGTTACTGGGGAATGATAGGGATTTGTTGCTGTGATTGGAAGTATTGTTGTTGTGGAGGAGGCTAGTGGAATGATGCAGCTTGTTGGTAAGATGGCCCTTGTTGAACTTGGCTTTGTGCTTGGTTGATGTAGGATGGATGCATTCCCGCATTGCTTAAGGGTGGAACTGATGTAGGGAAGCCAAAAGCAGGAGGTGGTTGGGCAAGGTAACTTGCAAGATGAGATGAAATCTACTACTAAGGTGGTGGAACTTGCTAAGAAGCATTGGATGGTGTGAATAGATGGTTTGTGAATGGGAAAAAGGATGAAGCTAGCAGAGGTTGAGATGGTTGTTGTTGCGTTGCTTGGGAGAAGGTGGATTGTTAGTTTGCTGGCATGGATGTGGTGAAGTGGGTTGGTATTCCTAAGGCTCGCATTTATTCTTTAGTGAGGCCCCATCAAGAACCGGTGTGCAGTGGGAACTGTGATGCAGAGGATGCTGGAAAGGTAGATGTGATGGGAGTTTGGGACATGAATGGTGGATTTGAAAAACCCATGGAAGGCATACCTGTGGTGAATGCATTGTTGGGCTTGTGCCTGGGCAGATGTTTTCTAGAGGGTGAATGAAGATGCTTGCATTCTCCATGAAAAGGGTGATGTTGATGTGGAAGTTTGCTGGGAGAAAGAGGAGACCAATTGCGTTGCCCTCGGAAATGATGTCATGGGTGTAGAAGCTTGTGAAGTGAAGGGGAAGGATGATTGTGTCCCCCCAAAAAGAATGGTGTGGATGTAGAGGCTTGCTATAAAGATGAGGGAAATGACTGCGTTGCCCCTAGAAACATCAATGTTGCTTGGCCCATGGAAGGTGGCAGAACTACTTGTGCAAAGGCTTATGTGCGAGGTGACGCTTAGTTTTGCAAAAAGATTTGGGTAGGGATGATGGATTGAGCTGATATGGAAGATGATGGTGTGCTTATGAGAGGAAATGGAGTGGATTGTATCACTTGAATTGTAGGGCCTGTGAAACTACTTTTCAAAATAGGAGGGATGAGCGAAGCTACTTGTGATATGTGGAGAAGTGGATCAGGGATTTGTTGGATGATGGGGGTGTATACTTCTACTGGGATTCAAATGTTGTTGATGGGGATGCAAGGTTGGAGATATGGTGGAATGGGAGTACCCTCATGTGTGAAGTTAGTCCACATGTTTCTTTGATTCTGAGCAGTGAGTGCACTAATCATTTGTACATTCCTTGGATGATTCATAAATGTTTCTATCATAAAAGAAGCCGAGGAGATATTGGGATCATCCCATGCATTACTAGTTTGCTAAATTTGGGGATCATAAGCTACCATCACGCTGGTAGAAATGTTGGGATCGGACAAGCTGGGGACTTGATAAGGATCCATGTTCCTTCATTTTCTAGATCTTGTCTCGACAGGCATGGAGTGGAGATGCAAATGCTAAATGGATGCAAGATGTTCTAAAAGACTCTAAAGAATGATGGATGCAAGTCTAAGAAACTTCTAAGGATGGTGGATTTCTAGAATGCAATGCAAGGATTGGTGAGATTCTTGGATTTGGATCAAGGATGGTGGAAGATTGGCGAAAGACGGTGATAGATTGGTGAAATGTTTGGCGATGATGGGGGCTTAGTGGGATACTTTGATTTGGATCAAGATTTGGTGGATGATTTGGTGGGATGCTGGTGGAAGATTACTAAGTGTCAACAAATGAGCTACTAGTTTCCCGATGGAGGATCAGTGATAGGATTTGGTCAATCAAGGATAGACTAATGATCTTTGGTCAACATGATTCTTATCAATGCAAGCCAATCTCTTGATCGAGATGATGAGGTTATGCAAGGAGAATTTGGATTTCCTTTAGACAATGCTCTGTCAAAAGGGGGTGATTTTTGATTTTAGGATGAGGATTGGAAACAACTCAAAGGTTTTGAACACTAAGTGCTTGTGGATTTGGATCACTGGATTTGGTGCAAAGATGGTGGGTTTTGATTTGGATAAAGGATTTTAGGATTCTGATTGTGGATTGCTGATGGAGAGATGGTGAAGGATGATGGAATGATGCTATTTCTAAGAGGATGACCTAGATGCAACTAGGAAGATGATGAAAAATGCAACTAAGAGGGACTTTAGGATGCAACTAAGGTTTGGTGGTGATGCAAGGATGAGCTAGGATGAAGGACTGTCGAGATATGATTTTGGATCCGAAGGTAGAATGGACATGTGATGGATCTAGTTAGTCCTCTCTTTTGAGATTGACGTAACGATGGTTCACTCAGGATCAGTAAGCAAGCTGCTTGACTCTTATGTTATAGCCCACATTATCAAGCTTTTCCTGATTCTTTTCTTCAGCTTGGGTTGCTTGCACAAAATATTGATGGCTTTTAAGATTTCTCTTTGCAACTTTCTTCTCTTGATAGGCTTGGGATTTAGGAAGTTTAGCCTTTGGGTGTTTGATCAAATCAAACATAACTTGGGGAGATTTTGATACTTTGAATTGAGACAAAATCTTTGGGTATCTGATTTCAAAGGATTCTTTTGCAAGTTTTTTTGAGTATCTCGAATCAAGTTGTAGATCAATTTGATGTTTCCAATGGCGAAGGGTAGACTTGACAAATACTTTTGAAATAACAATCTCATAAGGGACAAAGCAACCTTGTGAGATACAAGTAAGATGGAAAACTCCTGAATCTGAAAAAGCTTTAAAAGGTGTATGTTCCAACAAATGTTTTTATTGAGCCTTTAACTGTGCAAATCACTTCAAGAAGATCTACCTAAGGGAGGTGAGTATCAAAATCCTTTCCCATAGCTTGATTCCCCCTGAAAGGGGATACATATGGTGAGTATTCTTAAGGTGATCTGGTAAACCCCTTGGATTGGTCCTTGCACAAGGATTCTGATACCTTCGAATGTAGATAGGGAAGCTTCTATTTTAATAGGTTTGTAGTTGTTCCATGGAGTCCTCCCAATTAGTTTGTATGCACGTGACTCATTTAAGAGCCTAGTTGACTATTGGGTATATTTCAAGTTTTCTAAGGTCTCTGCTCTTGGTTTTGTTTCAGTGTCCTCGCCTATGAAAGTATCTAGTTTAGGGTTTAGGTTTGTCCTAAAATTGTGTAATAATGTTGAGAAGAAACCCTTGCCTTTGACACCTTTGCTTTGAGATGGTTATTTCCTTGTTTGGCTTTGAGTGTGCCCTAATTCTTATGTTTCTGTATTACCTTTTTGGCCACTTAAAGTCATATATGTGCATGTGATTATTTCCCTCTAGGTGTTCGCTGAATCACTTAACATTGTTTCAAGTCTCTTTTTCATTCAGCGAACTAGCGAATGTTGTCTACCCTTGCCATTTTTCATGTTTGTCGCTAAGTCTCCAAGTCCAACCTGTAATTAAGTTCTCATCTAGCGATCCATCGACTGTGTGGTCTCCTCTTCGCTTAATGTCAAGTGGTTTCATGTTAACCTTCAGTGACTTGGCGTAGCAGTTATCTCTGGTTCTCTAAATTAGGCGGCTATGATCAAGATTTTTTAGCAAACTAGCGAATGTCATTGATTGTCTCTTCATCCGGCGGCTATGTTTTAATCTCACAAAGATTGGGTCCTACTCAAAATCATTCGGTGATCTAGCGACTGAGTCATGTTTTCATACCCTCTAAGTTTGGTGACTTTGACAATGAACTTTGGTGGAGGTTTAAGTTTTCAGTTGTAACTTGATCTAAATAAAAGGTGGCAGTGCCCTAAGTTTTTAGCAATTAAGCAAATAAAGTGTTCGCGAGATCTCAGAGTTAATTAGGGAGGCTCTAAATGATTCGGCGACTTGGCGAATGAAGGAAAAGTCAAGTGTGTTTTCAATGGTCACTGATTCTTGTAATAAAAAGGTGATGGTCAAAGTCTTTGGGCGATTCAGTGACAACCACCGATTGTGTTGGAGATCAACGGTTGGCTCTTAATCTTAGTTTGAAACCCACGGTTGGGAAAGCATTCAACGACTTAGAGAATAGGTTTGTTCACTAGATCTCGCAACCAAAATGTGGTTAAGTTTTCCTTTCAGTGAATAAGTGAATGCTTTGGTCGCTAGATCTCATAATAAGTCAATGGGTTAACCGAAGCATTAAGAGATTGGGAGATAATGGTAGTTGTTGATTCTTCGGATGCTGACTATGGTCAAATGCTCAGGTGATATTTTATTTTTTTGCAGGTTCTCTAAATGAAAGATGAGTTAAGGAATAGGTCTCGAGAATAAGCAAAGTCTTCAGTCACCCATTCTCTGAATAGAAGTGTGGTTAACGTAATAGTTCAGAGAATCTGAGATTCAATGGTCGCCTGTTCGCTGGATTGTCAAGGGTTAAAGTAAAGGTCAGAAGGAAAACATGAACCATTGATTGCCTTAGACATCAATGATTGTTGTGAAATCTTAGAGTAAAGCTATGAGTTATGAAGTACTTCTGAGATTAAGCGAATAGTCTTGTCGTGTGATCTCCTAATTCAACCTTGGGTTAGCATTCCTTTTAGAGATCACGAGTTCCTTTGTTCGCGTGGTTGCTGAACTCTATCTGGTTGAGTTTTTGTACCATCAATGTTATAAGCTGTTGCGATGTGGAAAAGGTACCGTGCTAAGTTGGAAAAAGTAGAAAGCCATCCAATCAAGTTTTAATGAGGGTTTACATCAGTAATTAAGGGTTTTAATGCAAAAAAAGCCATGATCATTGCTCTCGCGCCCTATTTTTTATTTTTTAAATCATCCTGTTAGCATCCACGCCATGGCTAGCTCTGATTTGAAGGTTGGCAATATGCAAAATTGAATGCAAAAGTGACTTAGGTTGGATTTTCTATGATTTGGCAATCACACACATGTAATTTTTAGAGTATATAGATAGGACATCATTTCTTTTTGTGCTCAAAGTTGTTTTGAAGACAGTTGAGATTGTTGGTGTTGTAGCAGAGAGAGTAGTGTGAAAGTTGCAGAGCTGAGAATTTCTTGTTCTATCAAGATGAGTAATCCTACGGCAAGTGGAGCATCATCTAGTGGGGCTGTAAAAGAACAGAGTGCAGAGGATAAAGGAAAGCTGAATTACTTAGAGGAGTTCGTCAAGCTGCTTCCTAGTTCAAATCAAAACAAGAAGGCCATTGACATGGTATTTGAGGATCTCATGGATAAATGTAGGGACCCTATTACTCCTGTAGGTTTTGGTTTTTCCTTGTTCTCATATTTTTACAATAATAGGGGTAGACCTATACCTGTTTGCAATGCCTGGGTGTTGGGAATGGCAAAGCTAATTGTGCCTGATGTGTTTTTAGATGTTGAATTAATCATTAAGCTGGCTAGGTTGTATGACCCCATTTCTAGATGCATTAGGTGTGAAGACTAGTCTGTGTTTATCTCTTTAGATAGAGGGTCTTTCATGAGAGCTTTCAACTTCTATTCCTCCTCCTCCACTGAAATTGACTTAAAGAAGGAAAGGGAAAAATATGCTAGTAGTATAGGGTCAGTAAAGAGCCAAATAGTCAAGCATATGCCCAAGCAGGATAAGTACATAGCCTCTCTCCTGCTAGGTATGAATGCCCCTTATTCTTTTGCATCCCTCAATCATTATATGAAACTCTTATGTCATGGGTTGTGTAGGGTTCTGGGATTAGATGGGGATAATGAGAAATTGCCTACTGATCTTTTAATGATAATCCTAGACATTCAAAATTCCCACACCAACACTGATTATGATTATATCTAGTATATAATCGATAGGATGCATGAAGGGTTTGTGTGCGTCAAGGAGAAGAAAAGGCCTATTAGGTTCATGCATTACTCCCTTCTTTTGCATTTGATTCTGTACCACCATGTTACTGATTTTGATGCAAGGGTATTGAAGATTAAGACCCATTTTAAGGGTATTCCTAACCCAGTGTAGTATTGGTTGAGGGTTTGGAATATCACGTCCAATGAGTGTGACTTTTCCATTTTTCAAAATTACTTTGTCCATCCAATACTTGAAATGTTAGGCACAAATGTTGTGAGGTTTCCAACTAGGGTGTTGAGGGTTTTAAGACCATTGTGATATGAGGACAATTGGCCAGGAAACCACAATTGGGGATATTTCTACCTGGGGGACAATTCCATAGTTATCAGAGTATATGGGTGCCCTCAGCCCCCACACCTACTTCCAAGATATGTACCTCCTAGGGTAGCCATGATGGAGTTTATTTGGCAATTAATGTGGATTGACAAAGAGCACCTAGGGCCTCATAGGAAAGGTACTTTCACACCCCGACAATTCAGGGTTGATAGCTTTTTGATTGGAAAAAGGGCAATGGATCAAGTTAGTGGCTGGCTCAATCATTTCAAGATGACTGTGGGTACCTATCGGTATGTTGATTCTGAGGGTTTCATCAGAGTGGCTAGGATGACTTTGATTCCTAGCATTGGAACAATTAGAGAGCATGAGGCCCTTGATGAGGAGGATGTAATAAGAAATGTGTTAGACTTTGATGAACAAAAGAGAAGATAGAGTAAGTATTTTGACTTACTAGACTTGGAGACTCAATTGAAGAATGATGGAATTCCTTTTGGTGGTTTTTTCCCTAAACTCTCATACTTGCAAAGAATGGAAAAAATGATAGAAATGCATGGTCCCCTAGCTAGCCAGTTGGAGGTGCCAAGGAACTATTCCACCTCTGAACATGAAGAATTCACCGATGAATCACAGGGAGGTAGCAGTCCACCTCCAACAGGGGAAGGACCAATTATTTACCTAACCCAAGAATCAACGAAGGTGGAGGCTATCTCAGAGCCACCATTGAAAAAATAGAGAATTGAGGTTGGTGAACCTTCTGAGAAGAAGAAATAAAAGAAGGTATTGGACAATGCTTTAATTCTTATGCCTGGTAAGAGGGCCTATCACCATAAATTGAGAACGGATATCAGGGAAGGAAAGAAGATGGCAACACAAGAAACAGGGGACTTGACCTTATTGTTGGGATAGGATGAAACATAATTATACCAAGAAGAATTTCTCAGTGATGACCAATTTCTCCAAAGAAAAGAATTTAGAGATTTCCTTATTTGGAGGAAACAGGAGGAAGTGAAGAGGTCCTTGCATGAAGGTATGGAACCAAGTGAAGAGACTCTTAGGGCTCTTACATCATATGATCCTAGTCTTGAGAAGAGCATTGTGGAGGAAGCAAGAGAAATGGTTAAAACAAGTGGCATGCTTCTGACTCCCAGATGGGATTTGACTTCTTCCTTTATCATTGACCAAATTAGAAAGCAACCAGAGGGAAGCTTGTCATATGAAGTACATATTGATAACATGATTAGAGGGAGTGGTTATGACCCTAAGTCACAAGCTGTTGCACTTTGGTCTTTGGCCCCAAGAACTCAAAAACCATCTCTAATAAGAATTGAAGACAAAATGGAAGGTAACAAGATTGTCTAGACCGTCCAAAATACCACTGATCTAGAGGTGTCAAAGGAAGTAACCCATTTGGCTCACCTCAATGAAGCCAAAACTATTCAATTGTCTGAGAGGTATAATAAGTTGTTTGAGAAATCAATGAGAGTTGCAATGGATAGGGATTTAAAACTTATGTTGATAAAAAAAATGGAAGGTGAATTGGAGGAATTAAAGGTAAAACTTGAAGAAGTAGTTAAAATAGTGCCTCCCCCACATTTGCAAATTGAGGCCCCTCCTCAGCTTGAGGCTGAGGTCCCTGACCATCTAGTGGAAGATCTAAAGAAAATCAGACTAGAAGTAGCCCTGGAAACTATGACTGGTTTTGTGCAACATAGGCAGAACAAGATAAAAGAAAAGATGGAATCAATCCATCAGTCAGTTATCATGTTGCATAAGACAAATGATAAAGTGAATGAGTCACTGGCTACTTTGGAGCCACTTCACAACATTTGGTCCGGGAGGAGTTTGTTATTTGATAAACTTGATGGTTTGCAAGAACATAGGCCTGATATCCCCGAGGTGGTAACTGAGGTTTATGAAAAGACTGGGTTGGTTATTTTTGTTTCAAAGTTTTTCAAGGGAAAGTCCAATCAAGTGAGGGCCAAGTTGGCTATTTTTGATAAGGACTACAGTAAGTTTTTACCTTCTATTTTTGAAAATGATGGAAGTGTAGTTAGTTTGGATGAATGGAAGACATCAATGGATTAGTTGGTGATTAGGCAAGAGGCTCTCCTCAATGGTGATAATGTTTTAGATATGGATGTGTGCAATGGAATAATTGAAAGTTTCTTCAAAGTTGAAGGTGATTACACATGATTTGTTGCAGAGGTTAAAGCTATAACTGATTCAAAGTGGGACCTACATATCAAATCATTACAAGAGCTGCAGGATTACAATTTTCCATCTAATGATGATGTGATAGCTTGGGGAAAAATGGCAAAGAAAAAGAAGAAGAAACCAATTGTCCAGGAGCCAGAGGCAGAGGAAGAGGAGTAGAATACACTTGGCACCTGATCCCGAATTTGAGGGAGAGCATGTTTCAAACATAGGATGATGTAAGTTAGCTTGTAATGGTGATCATCATTCATGCTACAAATCAAAGTAATTGCTTTGAAATATCCTCAGATAAAGGTGCCACTTGTAAAGTTGTTAGTAGTTGTAAACTACTTTCTATTGTTCCAGTCACTGTCTTTAGTTTGTACTTTTATCTTTTGTGCAAGTCATTTTCCCAGCCATCTGAAGCTTGTTGCATCCTTTTGAGGATTCCAAGATGGCTGTGGGTATATATAGAAAGTTTTTCTCTTTTTCTAATTGTGGTCAAAGTTTTTTGTAAAGAAGACTAAATATAGAGCCTGACTTTCTTTTATGTTTTTGCTAAAATTGTAATGGATACAGCTGAAAATTAATACAAACATACTGAAGTTTCATTGCCATTTATGATTGTCTTTGTGTATGGATGCTTTGAATTTATTATGCATTAATTAGTAAGGCTAGTTTAATGGATTGTTCACAAGGTGAATATAGGGGTTGAACTCGAGTTTCTCTGAAGGAAAGAGTAAAACCTTCAGGGAGGTCTCTGGGATTTGAAAGTCAATACATGAATATGATGACAGGGTTGGGAATTGGGAGAATGAATTGTTAGGCAATTTATTTGAATTTCAGTTTCTTTATGTTAATAGGATTCTGTGCATGTTCAATTTTGACTCTAACCCAATGGATAGGGCATTGGTTTAGTTTGATTTGCATCTATTCACCATCATTTGATCAAGAAATTATATCCATTTACTTTTATTTGTATGTTGTGAGCTGCATTGGTTATGTCAAGTACATAGATCAATTTTATTATGCTTTGTAGAAGCATTTGAAAGGTAAACCCGCCTAAGTTTTATACTCAAAGTGAAGAAGTCTCAAGGCCTTAGTACCTTAGCATTTAAATTTTGCTAGATGCAGTTGTTGGGAATGCATGAGTCACAAGTTCAATAAATTTTTGAATATTTCAACCATTTGCATATTTAAGTGCTAACATTGACCATGCCGAAATAGTATGGATTATTCACCTACCCGGGGCTACCATCAACATGCATTGCCCGAGCTTGAGGGGTGTAAGCGAGAGTTTTCTCAATGCTTTATTTCTATATCGGTCAGGGAAGGTACCGGTTTGAGGTCATTCTCTAGAGAGGAAGCACTTTTCTCCCTGGATAGGCCTCTCTAAAAGTAAAACAGGTGAACTTGTCTGAGTTTAAATGCTTTATGTTACTTATTTTAACAAGGATTTGGAGAAATGGGAAACTCCTAGATGCACATCATGAAGATTCTTTTCCCAAATTGATTTAAGTGTGTTGAATTTTTAAAACTTTTGAAGACACAAGTGTTTAAGATTTTGATTTGTTCTTTCTCTCATCAAAAAATAAAACTTTCAAGCGATTGCAAGTTCTTTATTTGGGCATTCGAGATTGAGTTTGCGTGTTGCTTTAGTAATTTTGAAAAGAGCTTTGTTTTGATTTTAAGTCATTCAAGATTGAGTTTTGTTTGAACTGAACTTGAAAGAGGAAGGAATAGAGATGCTTATATTTCTCTTTTAAATCACTCAATATTGTGTTTTATTTGGAGTCAATGTAAAAATGACTTCTTTGGACCTTTGGTTTTGCATTCAAGACTTTTGTGTGTTAGTTTGTATGTTTTATACCCAAAATGAGATTCCTAGGTTTAGTTTGATGCATGAAAACTTAGGAAACATTCAAGTTTTCACAACAAGAGACTTGTTCACATCAATAAAAAAGCTTTAGGACTGATTTAGGAAAGTTTTTAAACCTTTAGGAATGTTTAGGAACCAATTTGGAAAGATTAGCAAAGATTTTGGATTTTTGTTCCTAGTTTGCATTGAGACTTTTAACAAAACTTTGAGATATTGTAAATGAAGTTCGTTTTAGCTCTCTTTGATGAATTTGAGTTTTATTTAGGACCACTTAGGATGATTTTTGAGTTGATTAGGAACCACTTAGATTTTCAATGCAAACTTGATGTTCTTTTTATGCTCCCAAAACATGAAATGTTCCTACTTTGCATGAATGCATTCTAAAAGCCCTAGATTTGCGTGGTTTGAAGATCTTTTTATCCAACTGGAAGACCTTAGGGATGATGTTGATTGATTTTAGAATCAAATAGGAAAATTTTAATTTGATTAGGACTGATTAGGAATGAATGGGAAACATTTGTAGATTCTTTGATTTTAGGCACTTAAGAGTTGTGTTTAGTGTTCATTTTAAGAAACCAAATGAAATATTTGAAGTCCTAATTGATAAAATGAGTTAATGAGACTTAGGGAATTAGTTTATTTAGTTATTTTTATGCCTTCCAAGGTTACCTGGAAAATATTGTGTTAAAAACTTGAAACAAGCAGTCAAAACGGCCTGAAAACCCCTAGAAACCCCAAAAAACTAACTTTTTCTTGGCCTAAAGCCTTACAAGACCTCCCTATTTTCCATATGAGTAAACAAGGGTAGGGTATCTGATGATTCTTACTTTTATGATTGATGGGTAGGCCTAGTACAAGTAAGGATTCCCCCTAGTATGAGTAAACAAGGCCAGTGAGCCAAAAACAAGCCAAAACTGGCTAAAAAGCTCCCATATGAGTTGTGGGTGGTCCTAGTACAAGTTAGGATCCTATCTCATATGATAAAGTACACTAGTGAGTCTAATTTTATGATTATTCACTTAGAACAGGATGATATTGTTGAATACTTAAGTTTTTTGCTTGGAAAACCCTAAAAAATGCAATTTCAAAGGCGTGTAGGGTCCCACCAGGTGTGCCAAAATGTGATTAGTGAAAACCTAATCTATCTTGAAAGGTGTAGACATTTAAAAAATTATTTTATGATCATATACCTAACTTATAAAGAAAACTATTTGCAAAGACACTTAGATAGAGCTTAAATGAGAGCACCCTGTCACCGTTTGATTTGCTCTCGCTTTAGGGATGTGGGTGTGCTCTTGAATCACTTGGAGAATATCCCTAATGATGATTAGGAGATATTAGGATAGGTTAGGGACCATAAGAACCCCATAGTGGCACAAAACTAGGTATAGAACACCCGATTTTGCCCCTAAGGCCTTAAGGATCCTAAAAGGCTCAAAATGCAGATTATGCTATGAATGCTTATTCAAAGTTGATTTTAGTCCAAAATAGATATGATATGATGCAAGAAGATATGAAAAAAAGGAATCAAACTAAGTTAATCCATTAATTCTAAGCTATGATGTGTGCTAAGAAAGCTTGAAAATGAGTTAAACTATCGAAATATGGTAAAAGCTTAAGATCTAGGATTAAACTAGCATTATAACACTACTTAGAAATGAAAGGTGAATTGGTGTTTTTATATTAGGAAGTGTATTTATAGGATTTGGGAAGGGCTTGGGTTAGGAGGATGATTTAGGGTTAGGGGTAAGGTTTGAGGCAGAGTAAGAGGTATGGTTTGGGGTATGGTAAGGTTTAGCTTGGGTTAGGGGTTGCTCACACGTGTGAGAAACACTAGGGAAGTGTGAAAGGGGAACATGTGTGGAAGAAGAGACATGGGTCTCTTTATGAGTTTGTAAGAAGCCTTAAAGAGTATGTAAGAGGCTTAAATGAGTGTGTAAGGCTCATTGAGGGAAGGGTTTGACCAAAAGTTAAGGAGACTTGAATTAGCTTAGGAAAAGTAGGTAATTTCTCCTAAGTAGGTTTAGGAAATATTTAGGGAATATTAGAAGGGTTTAGGAAAGGTTAGAATATTCTAGGCTTTTGAGGCTTTAAAGAAATATAAAATTTATTTAGGGATTGTGACATCATTTATTGAATATTGATCCAATAAAGAGAGGAAAATCATTTAAATTTGATTTAAATGCTTTGGGGAAAGATTCTTTAATTAAAGATGCTTAATTAAAATAAAGGAATTTAATGGCATAAAAATATATTAATTAATTAACAAATGATGATGTCATCAGGGGTTTTTAGAAAAATAAAAATACTTTTATTTTCTAATGGATTTTTAGGTGTCTACACTTACATCAAACTGGGGGCAAATCTACTCTAAAGGAGGAAGGATTCATCAAAGAAAATGTCAATCTGACACCAAATCAGTTCATCAAAGTACAAGAAAAACACTTACCCGATTCATCTTGATCCAAACATCAATTGAACAAACACAAAATTTTGATCCAAGATCTCACAAAGACCTTATCTTTATCAAGATTAAAAGTATGGATGGAACTATACTTGAAATATGGATTCGAGAAATGATGCAAAATGTTTCTAAGTGTTGACTTGATTAATGAAATCATGTCTTTCTAGAAAATTGATGAAAGTTTTTAAACTAGACAAGCTATGATGAAAGCATGATATTTTATTGGCTTCTGAATGATTGTCTTAAGATCAAAGATTTAAAATATGTATTATTTGTCTAAGGACATGATCATCAAGGAATTATCGAGGACATGTACATATGGAAAAACTAAGATCTTTGTTTGTTTACGCAATAGGATACCTTAGATATTTTGATGTTAAATATCATAATACCAATATCCACTTGCAACATAGAATTTGATGAAATCAGTATTCATACTCTCATGATTGATTTCAATCAGTGATAGTTGTACCTAGAATGGGAAAACAACAAAAGGGAAAGAGGTATTCATACCATCATGGTTGAACTTGTGATGGTTGTACTAATTTTTTCAATTTTCAAAACTGCTCAATGATGAATATAAGCTCCTAAATTTGTGAATAGTGGCAGCTAGCTGCATACATCCTAGATTAGATGCATTTAAGGTATTTTCCTTTCTTAGTTTGAAAATAGATTTGCAAAGGAGAAAACAAGAAAGGGGGTGGAGTCAAATATAAAATCAAAAGTCAAATGTTCATCAAAAACTTTATATGATAGAGTGTATTGAAAATAAAAAATAGAAAACAAAGGTGCCTTGCATTAGATCAATTGCATTTAAAACATGTTGCATTTAGGTTCATTTTGTTAGGAATAGTCCCAAGAGATAACTAAGAGTGGGGGGGGGGGGGGGGGGGTGAATCAGTTATCTACAAGATTCAATTCTTTATCCAATTAAGTATACTTAAACATAAAGCATAAACACAATGAAAGAACACTTGAACACAACACCAATATTTTGGTTACGGGAAAACCCAAATAGGTAAAAACCCCGGTGGGACTTGATACCCACTAATATTCTAGACTAGTGTATAATGATCCTTGTTAGAAGATCCTTTACCCTGTTAGGAGTAGCTTTACAATATATTAAGTACAGTAGACCTAGTCAAGGGTCAGACCCTGTTAGGAGTCTTTTACAATTGTCCCTATTAGGGGAGAGGACATACTATCCGAGAACTCACTGCTCAAATGGGTGAAGGCTACAACCTTCTGAATAATAGATACACACTATATCTAGAGCTTGGTGAACTATGCTTTGACCTGCTATCTAGATCAGTTCCAATGAATACCACAAGTACTTTACTTGGTCACATAGACCTTCTTCTGATGGCTCAACACTTCACACACTCTGCTCTGCTCTGCTTAATCAACCATGAACCACACTCAAGCAATCACAAATGACTGCCTATAAATATCTTTCCTCCAAATGATATAATCAAGTTGGCCTATTAGAACCACCTTGAAATCATATTAGAGAAGCCATAACAAACTCCAATAAAAATTCTATCAGCTCTACTATGCATGCAACACATTCTGGGACCTGTCTAATAAAATAATTGTAGACGCACGCTATACACTGTCAGCTCTACCAAAACAACTAGAGCTTTCTCTATAGGCCAAATTATCTTATGTGCTCTTAACTAAACATCAATAACATTTCTCCAATCTTAACTCCAAGGGCACATACCCTCAAGATAGGTGCAACTCAAGAACCAATAAAATCTCTATCAACTCTTTTGAACAAACACAAGAAACTGCTACTGGTGAATAACGACTACATAAGATTACTTGCGTTCATCATCAGACTATGTGTCCATAACTAAAACATCAATAACATGTCTTCAACATATACCCAAGTGTGCAAGGCTCCATGATAAGTGTACAGACAACCATACATAGAAAACTATCTGTTACTCTGTCAGGAACACTGCTGACACGAGCAACTATATAACTGTCTGTACTAACAGTTAACCTCTGCGCCCATGATATCATGTTGATATCATGTCCATGCTATATATATTGAAAGCTTACTACATAAGACTTCCATGCATGCTACTTTCCATATGTTGTCATCAATGACAAACATACAACTAGTACTGGCCTGCTGGCAAATCTCCAACAATCTCCCCCTTTGGCATTGATGGCAACATGTGGAATGAAAAACCACCACCAACCCAAATGAACATTAATTTTATAACATTCTCCATTTCCTCTTCAAAACTCCCCCAAAGATGAATCCTCCATCTGCTGCAATATTTTCTAATATTCTCCATTTCCTCAATTGTACTGCTATCATAACTGAATGTTGCTCCCCCTTAATCTATTACTTCTCTTTTTACTTCTATTTTTCATGACTCTGTATATACTCCCCCTTTGACATCAATGGAAAAGGGTGCCATTCATTATAAGCATTGATACTACTCCTGAGGTAGAGTAGTCAACCTTCCATCAGTCCCAGAGTATTAATGTCTTTCCTTCTTTCTCTAAGCAGAATCAGGGAAGGGAATTACTCCCAAGTTCTCCCTAAGATACTCAAAAGTATCCTTAGGCAAGGGCTTTGTGAATATATTTTCCAATTGATCTATAGTACTCACATAGTCCAACTTGAATTCTTTCTCTACCACTTTCACTCTTAGGAAGTGATACTTGATCTCTATGTGCTTTGTCTTGGCATGCATCATAGGGTTCTTTGACATATTGATAGTGGTAGTGTTATCACAGTGAATAACAATAGGATAATCAATTTGAATACCAAAATCTTTTATCATCTACTTGATCCAAACAATTATAGAATAATTCAAGGCTGCTGCAACATACTCCGCTTCTGCTGTTGATTGAGAAATACAATTTTGTTTCTTGCTTGTCCAAGTGACAAGTCTATCACCAAGAAACACTACTCCACCTGATGTACTCTTTCTATCATCAACATATCCTACCCAATCTGCATCAGTGTACACATGAAGCTCAACATTTTCTAAATTAGGATACCATAGACCATAATCTATAGTGCCCTGCAAGTATATGAATATTGTTTTTACTACCATGAGGTGACTTTGTTTAGGATATGCTACAAATATTCCAACTATGCCAATTGCATTGGAAATATCAGGTCTAGTCTGAGTAAGATATATGAGTTTACCAATCATAGAATTATACAATGTTATATCTACTGCTGGTGAGTCATCTTCTTTAGTAAGCTTTCATCCACTAATCATAGGGGTTCCTATTGGCTTGCAATCATCTATCTTGAATTTATTTAGTATCTCTTTCACATACTTTGACTGATTAATAAAAATTCCTTTTTCTGTTTGCTGCACATTTAGTCCCAAAAAGTATTTGATAGGACCAATCATACTCATCTCAAATTCATTTTGCATCTCCTTAGCAAATTCAACACTAAGTTTGTCATTACGTCCAAAGATAAGATAATGTCATCAACAAATATAGCTACAAGTAACAGACCTTTAGATGTCTCTCTAATGAATAAATTACAATCTACTGCTCCTTTCTTGAATCCAATCTTGGTTAAGTATCCATCTAGTCTCTCATACCATGCTCTAGGGGATTACTTAAGTCCATAGAGGGCCTTCTTCAATTCGCATACCATATTAGGTCTGTCTGATAAGGTGAATCCTTCTGGCTGCTCAATGTATACTTCTTCTTTCAAATCTGCATTCAGGAATGCCAACTTCACATCCATCTGATAAACTTTGAAGTTTTTGACTGTAGCATAGGCTAAAAACAACTTAATGGCTTCTAATCTGCTCACAGGTGCAAATGTGTCTGAATAATCAATGCCTTCTCTTTGCACATATCCCTTACATAATAATCTTGCTTTGTTCCTTACTACTGTACCATCTTCATTCATCTTATTTCTGAATATCCACTTTGTTCCAATCACATTCTTATAACTAGGTCTTGGGACTAGTTCCCAAGTGTCATTCTTAATAATTTGATCAAGCTCTTCTTTCATAACATCATGCCAATCTGAATCATTATAAGCATCTTCAACACTTAAAGGTTCAATTTGAGATAGTAAACATACTACTTCATTGCTTGTTGTGTTCTTTGCTTGTGACCTTGTTAAGACTTTGCCGCTCTAATCTCCAATGATGTCTGCCTTGGAATGATTTCTTGATGTAAACTTTGGAACTTTAGGTGATGCTAACTCATCAGCCTTAGGATTATTTTCTTCACTTGTCTCAGGGTCATTGAATAACACATCAATATTGTCAAACATTTCCTCAATAACTGTCTCACTAGTGGAGGGTCTAGGTTCTTCTTCAATCATGGGTGAGTAATCATGATATCTTTCTTGAATCATAAACTTTTCATCAATCTTTACATGAGCACTTTCAATGATCTTTTTTCAATCTTAAATTGAAACATCTATAAGCTTTACTTTTAGTAGAGTAACCAAGAAAAATACCTTAATCACTTCTTGCATCAAACTTGCCTACTGCTTCATCCCTCTTGATGTAGCACTTGCTTCCAAAGATTCTGAAGTATTTTACTGTGGGAACATTACCAAACTATAGCTCATACGGTGTTTTGTCAGCGCTAGGCCTTAATTGAATTCTATTGATGGTATAGACTGCTGTATTGACCGCATCTCTCCAATAGGTGTGTGCAACTTTTCCTTCTATCATAATGGTGCACGCTGTATCAAGAATGATCCTATTCCTTCTTTTTGCAATTCCATTCTGTTGAGGGGTTCTAGGAGCACTTAACTATCTCTTTATGCCATGTTCTTCGTAGTACTCATAGAATCTGTCAGAGGTGAATTCTCCTCCTCTATCCAATCTCAAACATTTTATCTTTAGTCCAGATTCATTCTCAACCTTAGCTTTGAATATTTTGAATTTCTCAAAAGCTTCTGACTTATCTTTTAAGAATGCAACCCACATCATCCTAGTATAATCATAAACAAACAAAATGAAATACCTTTCACCATAGTATGATCTTGTTTGAGTTAGACCACATAGGTCTATATGAATCAGATCCAACTTGTTCTCTATTGAATTCTGCTTGCTCCTGAATGAATTTCTCACATGCTTCCCCATCACACATTCCCTGCAGATAGTATCAACTAGCTTTGATATGCTAGGTATATCTCTTACTGCCTTAACATTGCTTATCTTTAGTATGTTATCAAAATTGATATGACATAGTCTTTTATGCCATAACCAACTATCATCAACTTTAGCAACAAAACAACTTGCTTCTGAATTGAGTTGAAAAACATTACCTCTTGTCTTTGTGCCTAATGCAATCATAACACCATCTTTGTTGTTAATGATGCATTTTTCATCTCTGAACTCCAACTGATAGCCTTTTCCAAGTAGTTGTCCAACACTAAGAAGGTTATGTTTCAAACCATCAACATAAAGAACATCATCAGTACTGTTCTTTCCATCCAAAGTGATGGCTCCTCTACCAACTATAGGTTTAGGAGTGTTGTCTCCAAATCTGACCATACTGCCATTGTATTTGTCCAAATGAAAAAACCTACCTTTATCACCTGTCATGTGATGTGAGCAACCACTATCTATAATCCAGTATGTCCTTATGTCAGCTTGTGAAATCAATGCTAGCTCTTGATTCTCTTTCTTGTCTACATGAATTATCTTGTTATTCATTTTGTCTACAATAGCAATGAATCTAATTTCTTCTTCACCAGATTTTTCATCTGAAACTCCATCTCCAACATAGTAGCATTCCTTAGAATACTTAGGCTTGTAATCCTTTTTGAATTTTCTAGCTCTAGTGGGACACTTAGATGCAAAGTGACCGATCTTATTACATGAAAAGAACTTAAATGGTAATTGACCTTTGTTGGTGTAATTAAATATTCCTAATTACACTTAGCTTAATCTTACTTAGGATAATGCATTTCATAGTAGTTAGTGATTGAGACACCTAGGAGTGTGCACCTCATTAAGCACATGGTGTAGGAGGAATTCCACTTTTGGTGTTAGATCCACCTTTTGTGTTGTTATCACATTATCATCCTAATCCATTGCACATACTTTATTGCATAATGGAGGATGATCCACATTTGGTGAACACGTGATTACACCTAGCATAGGAGATAGCTTATCAGCTCCTTATCTTTCTCTCTTATCTCCTTTCCTATATAAGGAGGCCTATTATATAATAATCAATCAATCATTCAAGGTGAATTCATTGGATCAATTCAATATCCATCATTGCATTCATATCATCTCTCTTGTGCTTTTCTTCAACCTCTAGATCCTTGGTTTAATCTTTGCTATTTGCAAATTCTTACATGGTATCAGAGCCATTGGAGCATTTTGATCAGCCGATTTGAAGAGATCTTGATGCAAGCTTTGAAGGTCCAAATCTTAGATCTAGGAACTAGCATGCGATAGAGGCATCTTGGAGTAGATCTGACCTCACCATTGCGTCCGGGAGGCTATTTTGGTTAAAATCAACTATAAACTCACCCATATTCGGTGAAAGTCCAAATCGAGGCAAAATTTTTTTGCAAATCGAGCCGTAGGGCCCGATCTGCATCTCTGTAGTATGATTTTATAAAAAATATATATATATATTTCATTCTATTAATATTTCTTTGAATTTTTTTCCTGCAAAAGTTTTGCTTTTGGGCTTGGTACGAGCCCTACCATTAGTTGTTTGTACCAGAGAATATTTTATTCTTCAGCGAGCAAGTGACACCGTCGGTGACATCAGTAGCGACTAGAGATATATCATCATCGCAATCATCAAATACACCCAGCCCTATGTGCTTTGCATAACAGTTGGATGCTTGCATAGATAAAGGGATCAAAATCCCTTCCCACATTCAATGTGGGATTAAAGGTTCTTCCCTATGCCCGAGAACGCTCCTCTCCACTGAAGGGACCCACCTCCCAAGCAACGCTCCTCTGCTCACCCCACTCGAGCGGTGATCCTCTGTTGAAGCACTACATCATAGCTAGATCTACCACCAGCCTCCTCCATCCAGTTCAGACGTGCCACAGGGTAAATTAGTGGCCGTGGATGCCCAATCATCATGGATGCCCAGTCAGCAACGCCCACAGGCCCTGTAGACCCCACCAAATCAGCCGCCACGTGGGAAAGAGTCACTTGCTACCTCGTCACCATGTCAGCATACACAACAAACATGTAATCATCTGTACAATATAGATATGTATGGTTTGCACTATTAGCCACCACATCAGCCTGTGGGGTCAACTTTTCGCTAATGTCATCATTATTGACAGCCTAAATTTGATAGCTGTTTAGTCATCAAAATAGGGAAAAATTGGCTTTCTATAATGGCCTCCAGAATGTCAAATTTAACACCATGAATCATTGATGTCAGCAAGGTTTGAAAATTATGTAGCCTTCACCATATGCAGTTTTGATATGACAGTCCGATTTTGGGAGGCCATAACTTGGTCATCCGACCTCCAAATTAGGTGCAATTTTTTTTTAAATTGGGTAGAATTTCATCAAGAATCTTTTGGTGGTGTTTATTTTTCATTTTGGTGGCCTAATTTGTCAGAAATTACAGATTTTGTTGACTGTACCTATCTGTCCCTGAATTCTGCAATTTCCAGGGCTTCGTTTGGGCACATACAGTAACATTTTGAGGTGAATTTTTTTTTGAAAGTGCATGATTTTTTGTCTACTTTCTAGATTTGAAATTAGATTTCAGTGATTTTGGGTAGACATATCACTTTCAGAAATAGGCTATTTTGGGGCTATAATTGCACTTGGTTAGTCCTTGGATTTTAGTTTTCTGATTTGCATCAGTCATTTGAAGGAGTTATCAGTAGTTATCAGTCATTATTTGGTGTTAATATGGATAATTAAAAGGTTAAAATCCTCACTCCATATAACTACCATGAATGGAAAGTATCTTTAAGTGATCATTTGTTGAGTCTTGGATTGGTTAGAATGACTCTTGGGTAGGATCAAGAACCTCAAATAGGTGTTGCAAAAAGGTGAAAATGGTTTGATCAAAGGGATAAAGCACTTGGTTCTCTTAGATCATCCATCTCTCACGACTTGCACTTTCATATTGCATCTTGCACACATCCTCATGATGCTTGGGTCACATTGGAAGGACTCTTTGGTAAACCTGATAGAATGAGGAAATTCAGATTAGAGAATGATCTCATAGGTCTTAATCCTAATGATTTTGACAATATTCAAGACTTTTTCTCTAAGTTCAATTCTATTAGATTGGAGCTTTCTTCATGTGGCATTGTTAAATAGGATGAACAATTGATCTTTTCTATTCTTTCCAAGCTTGGTCCTGATTATTCTATCTTTGTTTCTACATTCTATGCTACTATGGATGCTCTTGGTAGTGCATACAAATTGCCCTCTCTTGATGAATTTGTAGCGCAACTCACAAGGGAACAAGCAAAGTTGGCACACATGGGTCAGTTGAAGCCTTCCACACATCAAGCATTGATTGCAAGTGAGTCCACATCAAAGGCTTCTAATGGAAAAGGAAAGAAACATCATAAGGATCCTAAGCCTCATGAAAAAGATAATGAATCTCCTTCACACAATAGTATTGAATCCAAGTCCTCTTCAAGAGAGGAATCATCTAGAAGAAAGAGAGATAAATGTGCATATTTTAAAAAGCTAGGACAGGATGAGCATAAGTGTTTTCAAAAGAAGATTGATGAGATAACTCACATTATTCAGAAACACAACATTAAGTTGCCCTCATCAGTGTTTGCTCCTTCTTCTACACATTTGGAAGCTTCTACATCTACATCATCATCCAATGATAAAGGTAAAGGACAAGCACTCTTGGCTTCCACACATCCTGAGCAAGGTAAATGGCTTCTTGATTTAGGTGCATCACATCATATGGCATCATCTATGGATATGTTTTCTTCTATTGAACCTTGTAATTCTCCTAATATTTTGATGGGTAACAACACATTCATGAGAGTTTGTGGGAAAGGTTCTATTCCTGTGGGAGAAGGGACATTTAATGATGTTCTTTGTGTACCATCCTTGACCACTAATCTTCTTTCTATTTATCAAATTACACATGGGGCACAAGGTAAAATTGTTGAGTTCACTCCTGATTTTGTCTACATTAGGGACATGGAGACTAGAGATGTCATAGCTATGGGAGTTGTTGATCATACATCACGCTTGTATTCTTTTTTGAATTTTGTTGATAATGATGATGATATTCATGATGTAACCATCCCTTTGCCAAGGAATAATTATGAGGAGAATTTTGGGAACTTGAATCATTTTGTTGTTGAGACAAGTGTTAATCTTCCTACTCCTCCACCTCCTCCTTCTTTAGACATGGGCTCTACTATTCAACAGGATTCTCATAGTGTTTCAGATCTTCAGAATGTGATGACTACTTGGATGCATCTTCAGCATTTGTTGATTCTCATGATGTAGATTTGGAAGACATACATGAGGGGGTTTCTCTTTCTATTGATGATAGTTTCATCATTGTTGGGGATACTTCTTCACCTTCTTTGGAGATTGGTGTTCTTGATTCTTCTCCTTCTTCACTTGATTTGTCACATGAGGTGATATATTCTGTGAGCTTGGAGAGACCTATTCAGTCTTCAGAGATTCATACATGGAGACCTACATCTTCTTCCTCCTTGCATTTGCATCTGGATTGGTTTCTTCATCATTTGATGTATCTATTTCTTCCTAAGGGGAGACATGTTTCTTGTAAGCTGTTGGTTCCCCTTTTCATTTCTACTTGCAGGTTTACACTATGATTGACAACTAAATGTCACTGACTCTATCACCACTCCAAAGTCTGCAAGGTAAAGGGCCAATTCACAAGGATCAAGGAGATCCTCCTATACTTTGAGCCTCAATGCTCAGGCGGGTGTACCCTTGATTCACTTCTTTAAAGGAATCACAAAATATTATACAACTATACCCCTTACTAACTGATTGAAAGATTTTATCATTTAATTTGTGTGTGTGATTGATGATGATGGACTGCCTCTAGAGAAGAGATCAATGCCTTAACCTAGGGTATATAGTCACCTAATAACATACATCAACTGAAAACCCTAACTCAAACACACTTGAATTCAGGATAAGTGCTTTGCCTATTATCCCTCTCACTCACATATCGGGACATCAAATCCTTATCTAGCCATGAACTCACTAAAACTACCTCAAAGACTTTAATCCTAACTTTGTTAGGAACTTAAAGATAATTTCAAAATACTCTTTGTTTACCATATGCTAACCCACTTTGTGAAATTAACATATATGAGCTCAAGAACAAAACAAGAAGACATACACAAATATGAAATTGGAATCCAAATGTATTCTCATTAAAATTTGTAGAATCAATACATTATCAAAACAACAAAATGCTAAGGACACAGATCCAAAATCCAGGCTCTCCTTCTTTAGTATAATACCATCAACAACCCAAAATAGAAAAACTTCTACAATATATACACCCCCTAGTCATCTTGAAATCCCAAAATAGGATGCAACAAGCTACAGATGACTAGGGTTAGGGTTTCACCCACCAGACCAACTAGAAATAGTCAAAAATTAAATAAAAAGGGGGGGAAACCCAAGCAGCTTGGAGAAAGCAGATCTCAGAATGATTCTCATAAATGGTAATTCTCTGATCTGTACCAAGAATCATGAATCTATTAGACTTATTGATCTGATTTCCCACCTGCAACATGCCTTGAGCAACACCATCATGGTACAAAAATCTCCTACAAACAATCATGGAACACCCTGGACCACACTGCAACAGTCGGCAAAACTAATTCTACCAAATCCAGCCACAAAAGCATTCAATTTCAGTCCTTCCTGTCACTAAGAAACCCTCTGAAAATTTGAATTTGAATTTAAACAGCTAGTTTCATAGCGCCAGCAGCAAATTGGTGGTCAATATTCAAATTTGAATCATCTTTATATCACGGCCGTCAAATCCTGTCCTTTTCGCAGGCTTTGTGACTTAACTCATCAAACACCCTTGGGTTAACTCTTAGCGAACATGCCACAAAGAAATTCCTATTCGTGAAATGAAATTCCTAACCCGAGCTTAACTCAGTGATTTGGCGAACAAAGGAAAGTAACCAACCCTGGTCACATTTGGCGAACTGGCAATTGAAGGCTTTCAGCCATTCGCATAATACTTTATCTTATCGCCAAAAAGTTTAGCAACTATGTGAACGCTTGTTCGCTGAATCGCCAGTCAATTTGGAGCACCACCTTCTTATTATGTGAATGAGTGAAGCCCTTAAACTTTGTCGGAGCCGCTAACCTTTTTATTCGGACTGCTAAACACTAAACCCCCACCTGGGCCCGCTTGTGCCACCTGTCATCACACCATTCATTTCTTACCACCCAGTCATTCCTGACACAGGACCCACTGACCCTCCGACATCAAAATGGATGACTGGCACATGATCTGAAAGATGAAGAATATTCCATGAGATCACACACCAACTATCGATCAATCTTTCTGACATCGGCCCCTCTAACAAACTCCACATCATCCTTCCTCAACCAATGAGGAAACACCAAATGAAGTACATGTAGCAGTGGAACCCCTTCACTTTATCACTTCTGAAAAAGGTAAAATTAGTGGTTTCCTGAAGATCTCATGCGTTTGACACATTCCTTAAGAACTTACGCCCACCATTGATTCTCTATAGATGTCAGGACCCTCTGAGAAGCCAAAAACTAGGTCCCACTGACAACTGCCAACATATTGTTTCATGGACCAATCACAAATCACCAACTATGCTTGCGTGTCATTTTGGACCCACCGTTTATTACTGACTTGAACACCTGGAGAAATGGACGGTTGGCGCATGTTCTAAAGGGCTCAAAAGATTCTATGAGAATACACGCCGACCGTCGATTTGGAATCTCAGCTGATATCACAGAGCGTGACCCCACCATGCTACATAGGATACTTTGACGAATCAAAGACCGCCACATCATAAAATCTGGCAAGTGGACACAACTTTTTCTTCGTTCACAGGTCATTCTGACAACCCTGCCACTTCATTGATTCTTTCGGCCAATAGGGAAGTGCCATTTGTGCTTATGTGGTAGTGGACCCACTTGCATATTGGTATCTAAATGGATGGTGGGTGCATGATTTGAAGGATGAAGAATATTCCATGGGGACATGCGCTAGCCATTGATCTAAAATTTCTGACATCGGGCCCTGCTGACAACAAATCCAACTCACCGCTGGCAACCAATAACTGCATGACACGTCGGAATCCTCACTAACATAGGTCCACATGTATTATTGTTTAAAAGAGAGACCACCGATCCATGAATCAATGACTGAAGGAAATACAAGCCACTCGTCAGGTCGCATAATATTTTCTGGTAACTGTTAGACATCAGGAGATTATGCAAATGCATGTTCGCGCAATCGCAGAAAAGAAATGCTAACCGCCAGAAACTAAGCAAACAAGCGACTAGCTAGGAAAGAAATGTGCACATGCATTAAAAGATCTTAAGTGGCCTAAAAAAGTAACAGTGAAATAGAACCCGGCCAAGCAATTTTAAGGTTTTTATGCTGCAACGGCTAGATTTTTTAAATTTTGACAAGGGTTTAAGGCAGAGACCATGAAAATAATGTAGAGGCCAGAAGAAAAGTACCACAACCATGAAAAATTTTTCAGGTACTAACAATGGCTCTATCTGGGGATGCATGGCTCTTGTAGGCATGGCAAGAATCTAGAATCATTGGTTAAAGCAGACCATCCCACAAGACAAAAACTAAAAAATAGAGAGCAGCAAGACAGAACCCTACAAACCAAGACAAAATGAAACAGGGGCAAGAAACTATTTATAGGATTTAAAACATATACAGACCTAACTATTGTTCATGGAAATAAAAATACCTTCAATTGAAGTATTTCTTCAAGAATTGTCCATGAACTAGCAATTCTTGAACTTCACCATTCAATTCCTTAACAATATATGAATCTTGGCCCCATTTCTCATGAATTAGATACGGCCCTAACAAGAGTGGATTAAATTTTCCATGTTTTCCTTTATCCTCCAATTTGGCATTCCAAATTAACACCAAATCACTAGGTTCAAACCTTCTTTCAATGATTTTCTTGTCATACAAATTCTTAACCTATAACTGCAATTTGGCATTCTTTGAAACTGATTCTCTTCTAGTTTCATCCAGCCTGATGAGATCTTCAATTCTCAACTGCATTTTATCATCTATATCATCATCATATAACTGAACAAACTTATACATTTCCAATAAATTATTCTGAGGCATTCTTGCATGTATTCCATACACTAGGTCAAATGGTGCACAACCAATTGCCTTCTTCATAGTCAACCTATCAGCTCACAGGGCTAATGGCAATTTTGAATTCCATGCTCTTTTATTCTTTTCAAGAATCCTCCTTAGGATTTTCATCAGGCTCTTATTAGATGATTTTGCCTATCCATTTCCTTGTGGATGATAAGGTGAGGAATTTGACCTCTGAATTCCTAGACCTTTGCAGAATTCTTTGTACTCAGCAGACCTGAAGCACATTGCATTATCACTAACTATCCTCTCAGGGCAACCAAACCTTATAACAATATTATTCAGTAGAAAATCAATTACCACCTTACTAGTTGCATTTCTTGTAGGGATAGCCTCTACCCACTTAGTAAAGTAATCAGTGGCAACTAGTATCCAAGAGTGTCCTCCACTAGACTTGTTTGATATTTCCCCTATGAAATCTATTCCCCATTGTTGGAAAGGAGCTTGTACTTCTACTGGCCTTAAGGGCATATTACCTAAAAATTTAAGCTTACCAGAGAACCTTTGACAAGCATCACACCTCCTTACCAACTGCTCTGCATCCTTGAAGACTGTAGGCCACCAGAAACTTGCTCTCAAGATTTTATGAGTAGTTGTTTTACCCATATAGTGCCCACCACAAACTCCCGCATGCATTTCTTTTAACAACTTGTTAGCCTAATTTTCATCCACACATTTCAAAAGTATGCAATCTAAATTCTTTCTATACAACTTACATTTCACAATTACATACTTGATGGCCTGTAATTTCAATTTTCTCTTATTGTCATTCATGTCTGCTGGACATTTCATATTTCTCAAGTAATAGATGATATCTTGATACCAAATACAATCATCCATATCACAAGTATAATCAATCATAGTTTGATTTATCTGATTTGCATCAAGATTGGATTGAGCCATCAGTTTTGCCAATCCTTGTCCTCTAACCAATTTGGTAATTTGGATATCAATGTTGAATTCTTGGATCCTATTGATCCATCTGCATCTTCTCCCAGACACCTCTTGCTATGAGAAAATATCTTTAACTACTACACTTGGCACAAAGGCAATCACAGTTGCTCCCATCAAATAAAATCTAAAATCCTTGACTGCCTTGACAAGTGCATATGCTTGTTTTTCATTGATTTCATACTTCAATTCAGCAGCCTGCAAAGATTTACTAAAAAATGCAATAGGCTGCTCATAACCTTCCTTATTTTTCTGCAACAACACTGCAACAATAGTATGAAAAGATGCAAAAGAGAAGATATGCATTGGGATACTATAATCAGGTGCCTTAAGCACAAGTGCATCTTTAATAGCTTGCTTGATATTCTTGAAAGCTTCATTAGGCTCACCTTCCCATGTAATAGCAGAGCCCTTCTTTAACATCTTGGATATAGGTCTAGTGACCTTAGCAAAATTTGTTACAAATCTTCTCAAGAAGTTTACCTGACCAAAGAAGGACTGAATTCCTTTGATATTCTTTGGTCTCTAAATCTTATCAATGGCTGCCACTCTTTTAGGATCAATTCTAAATCCTTTCTTGCCAACCAAGTGGTCAAGCAACTTACCCTCAGTGACACCAAAAGCACATTTCCTTTGATTTAATGAAATGCCATGTTCCAAAGCCCTCACAAATATTTTTTCTAAATGAGTACAATGGTCTTCTTCCTTCTTGGAATAGGCAGTTAAATCATCCTGATAAACTATAAGGAAATCATCAATAAAATCTAAAAAGGCAACATCCATTGCCCTCTGAAAAGTTGCACTAGCATTTGTGAGACCAAAAGGCATTCTCACATAGACATATGTCCCCCAAGGTGTTGTGAAAGTTGTCTTGAATTGTTCTGATTCTTTTACAATCACCTGATTGTAACCAGAGAAACCATCCATCATAGACATAAATTCTGATCCGATCACTCTCTACAACATAGCTTCCATATTGGGCAAACAATAGTTATCTTTTAATGAATTAATATTTAAATTTCTAAAATCTACACAAAGTCTGATGTCACCATTCTTTTTCCTGATAGGGACAAGATTTGACACCCAAGAAGAATGCCTAATAAGATTGATAATTCTAGCATCTCTTAGCTTCATCAATTCTTCTTGCATCTTAGGTGCCAAAGTGGGATTTATAGGCCTTTGTTTTTTCCTGAAAGGTTTAGCATCTTCTCTCAAAGGAATGATATGCTAAAACAAATCTTCTCTATAAACATTTAGGTCATCATATGACCATGCAAAAACATGCCTAAATTTTCTTAACAATTCAATCAAAGATTTCTTTACTTTTTTAGACATATCCTTACCAATGTACACCTTCTTAGGTGTCTCTTGTGTTCTGAGATTTATCTCTTCTAAATCCATATGATCTTGCTTTTTAACATCCTTCTGAACTTTGTCCTGGTTATCAAAGACAGTCTCAAGAACAATAAGTCCCTTAGGGACCTTGTTAGTTTTTAGTTGAATAACTTCATTACCAAGGACAACCTCTTTTCCTTCTATAGTCTCAATTAGAGCTGAACAATCTAATTCTTGACCATGATACTGATCTTCACAACTCATAAATTTCAAAATATCCTAGTCATCCTCAAAGACTTGCCAATTCTCAACATTGTCTGGTACACTTGGCCTAGTCTGAATTTCAACTTTAGAGAGACCAGCAAAAGTAATATTAGTGGGATTGATTGCTATATTGGCTAACAAATCAGCCATCTTATTATTACTTCTATCCTTCCATTCAATATTGAAGGCATCAAAACATTCAATCAAATCCCATACAACATTTATATATTGTTTCAACTTCTTGTTCTTGGAAGCATACACTGACTTGACTTGGGACACCACCAATTCAAAATCTCCTACAACTCTTATGCATTTAATTCCATGCTTTTGTACCAATCTCAGTCCTAACAACAATGCTTCATATTCTGCTATATTATTGGTACAAAAGAAATTCAATGTGAAAGAAAACTTGTAGGTGTTTCCATCAGGAGAGATAAGTAAAATACCTGCTTCTACACCATCTTTGTAGCTAGCACCATCAAAGTACATTACCCACATATCACCCTTCACAGATTTGATATTCACCTTAACAGAGATAGATGGCAATATAGGCTCCTTCTCAAGCACAGGGATTTCTTCCCTAAAAGCATTTATATCAGTATCCACAAAGCATGTAGTCTCATGATCAACATTTCTTTCAATCATGTGGTATACTCTTGGCTCTCGATCAATCTTGATAAACTGGTCATCAATCTTGAAAGTTTCATAAGACAAGTCACATTGTAAACTTCCACCCATGGTAGCACTCCATCTTCTAGATAACAACATCCCATAATGAGGAGGGATGTCCATCACTAAAACACTCATGGTTAATTCTTTCTCTGGATAGGCTGCCAATCTATAGGGCATTGCATTTATAGTGCCAATGACTGGTACCTCTCTTTGATCCATTGCACAACATCTTCCTTGGACTGTATCAACTTTAAGGCCCAACTTCTCCATAATCTTGAAAGGCATGACAGTATTTGAGGCACCTGAATCAATCATGCAGTTCCTCAATTTCATTCCATTCACAAGGACACTCAAAAAGAATGGATCTATGTTTTCAAGGCTAGCATTGATAGAACTATCCAAGTATATAGGTGGAATCTAAGACACCATTCCCTAAGCTTCTACTCTTTTCAAAACTTTAGCTTGAGATTCATTGCATGCAACATCATTGTTATGAACATTATCTACCCATGCAATAGCTCTATCTTTATGTTCAGGGATCCTCAATAATTTTGACAAAGGAACCTTAACAGTTATTTGAGACAATACAACTAACATATCAATAGGAGCAGAGGGAGGAATCTCAATCTGCATTGCTTTAGTATCCTTTTGCTTATCTGATACATTAGTTGTATTGGTGACTTTCATCTTTTCATCTTTTGCCATTGTGTTAACTGGCTTCTCTATCTCATTAGAAATTTTTTCAACTCCAACTCCTTTAGGTTCCCATTTCTTACCTTTTACATTCTTGAACCTTACCATATGATCATTTTTTGATGTACTCTCACCTGGTTCTCTGAAGTTGGTATTTTTTATAAACATTCCTGTAGCCTTCCCATTTCCATCCCTTGCTACCATGCCTCTAGTTTTCACTTGAGAAATCATTTCTGTAGTAATTCTATCCATCTCTTCTCTTGAATGTCTTCTTAAATTCACTAGCTCAGAGGAGGAAATCATGTTACATATCTTTTCATCAATGTCATCATTATCAGAAAAAACCTCCTGATGGAAAAGTGCCTGATTGTGTCTCTTTGAGCATACATCTGCTTCATCATAAATATCAGAATCATCTTCATATCCTAGATATGAAGTTTCCATATTGCACCCAATGTCATCATGAGTTTCTTCTTGATCTAACTCTTCATTACTATCATCTTGATATGCTGATATGGATTGTGCAACCACACAATGTTCTACAGAGTGAGGGGACTGGCACGCTGTGCACCATGGTGTATCCTCTATAAAATTTATAGAAGATTTTTGTAAAGGATCGGGGACAACTTTGTCATTATTATTCCTTGTAGCAGGGACAATAGGCTTTCCATCCTTCCATTGGGTGTTATAGGGATAATTCTGCAATCTATTCTGCCTACTGAAATTGTTGTTGAATTGAGGTTTTTCATTGGTAGGAACATTACTATTCCTATTAGCAGGTGCTTTCAAATCCTTTAATGCATTCAACACCTTATCCAATTTATCTTCTTCTTGCTTCTTATTTCCAACATTCCTTTCATTATCCCTTTTATACTTTCTATCCCCAAACAACTTTGGATCATCTCTTTTCCCACCCAATTTTCCTGATATCTTCATGTTGTTTTCAATATTGACAACAATTCTAAAAGCATCTCTAAGAGTTCTTGGTTCTTTGTCCCTCAACAAGTATCCCATTTTTCCATCAAATGCATTAAAGTATGTGGTTAAACAAACATTGTCATCTAACCACATAACTTGAAACAACTTATGCATACCCTTCTAAAATCTCATATTAAATTCAGCTGTAGACTCATTCTAATTCTTCCTTAGGGTATTGAATTCATTCAGCATAAAGCTAGCATTAGGCCTGTCACCATACTGCTCTTTAAAACATCTCTCAAAAGAATCCCAAGTATCAATACATCTATCAGGGAGTCTCTTGAACCAATCCCTAGCATCTTCCATCAGGGATTGAACAAATAATTTCATGACTACATCCTCATGCTCAACCTCATAATCATTCAGTACATCAACAAATAACCTAAGGTGTTCTTCACAACTAATGGCATTGTTACCAGAAAACCTAGGTATCTTATCTCTTATATCAGTTGGAAAAGCATTTGGGTAGCCAGGTATTCCATCAAAACTAATTTGCCTATAGCCTTCTAATTGCATAGGTCTTCTTTGAAAACTTGAACTAGTGTTAACCCTAGGATCAACATTTACATTTCCATCTATTTGTGCATTTAATTACTGCCTAGGATCAATATTTATCTTAGTAGATGAAGAAGGAAATGAAATAGTAGTGGCATTACTAAGAGGAATAGTAGTAGTCATAGATGGCATACCTAGTTCAGTATTAGATGGGCCAAGAGCATTGGCAGATGAAGACTTCAAGAAATGGATCTTTCTTCTTTTTTTTGTAACGGAGGCTTCAACCTTAGCTCTTTCTAATTCTCTTACAAGGTCCTCATCTTCCTTTCTTCTTCTCTCCATCTCTGTATCTTTATTTGAATTGGGTGGTGGGACCCCTGGTATTGTCAATGATTTGCTTGCTTGATGTCCCACCATCTTTTGCTTTCCTTTTTCACCAACTGCAATAGCAGGCCTAGTGATCTCATGCCCACCTTTATCTTTAGGGAGGGGAGCATAACTTTGAACTTGTCTAACCATAGGCCCCTCCTTATCAAACTCATGGTCTTGTAGCAAGTGCTCCTGCTCACTTCTCAAAGCATCAAGATCACCAAAGACATCATGTTGCAAAGTTTTAGGAGAAGAAGCAAGCATCTTGTTTCTCTCCTTCAACTCATTAATTTTTCTAAGAAGAGACTCTCTTTCTATTAGAGCATTCACCTTTTCATCTTCTCTCTCCTTTTGTAACCTCTTATGTATGGCATCTTGCTCTACCAACTATAATCTTAGTGCATTCAAATCATGTGGGTCTATCATAATATCATTCGAACCTGATGACACATCCATATTAGTGAGACTTTGATATGGGAAATGGACTTGCCTTGGTCTCATGGGTTCCCTTATGAACATATCTTCACCAAGATCTAAATTAGTTTCAAAACCCATTTCTCTAGCTTGTTCATCCTGACCTGTAGGTAATGAACCCTTATCTTGAAATACTGTCTCTAGGGTATCATAAAATTTATCTTAAGAGCAGCCACTATCTGATCTAGAACTCTTGTGTTGTGAATCATCCTCATGAGAGGATACAAGTGGTGCTCTACTTCTAGTATTTCTTTGTTCTCTCATGGGAGCACTAGTAGACTCACCATTTCATCTAATCCAACTCTTCTTTTCCTGTCTAGGTAATTGTTCCAGAGCAACCTCTGGATTTTTCTTGACAAAGGACCTAGTATTCCTTCTTTTGTCCATGATTTGTAGTCTATAACACTGGTTCCAACCTTTTGAGTCACCACCCACCAAAGTGGGAAATCTTTAACTGAATACAACAGGAAAATAAGAGTCCACTTAATAACTTTTATCTCTAGACTCTTCCCAGCAGAGTCACCATTTTGTTGGTGACTCGGATGGGTAATTCAACCTGGTCAATAAGATTTTGACTTTGCAAGATAACTACAACCATAAATTCTAACAAATATAATTCTTCATTGTTGTTCTCCCCAGCAGAGTCACCATTCTGTTGGTTCCCCTTTTCATTTCTACTTGTAGGTTAACACTATGATTGACAACTAAATGTCACTAACTCTATCACCACTCCAAAGTCTACAAAGAAAAGGGCCAATTAACAAGGATCAAGGAGATCCTCCTACACTTTGAGCCTCAATGCTCAAGCAGGTGTACCCTTGATTCACTTCTTTAAAGGAATCACACAATATTATACAACTATACCCCTTACTAACTTATTGAAAGATTTTATCATTTAATTTGTGTGTGTGATTGATGATGATGGACTGCCTCTAGAGAAGAGATCAATGCCTTAACCCAGGGCATAGAGTCACCTAATAGCATACATCAACTAAAAAACCTAACCCAAACACACTTGAATTTAGGATAAGTGCTTTGCCTATTATCCCTCTCACTCACATATCAGGACATCAAATCCTTATCTAGCCATGAACTCACTGAAACTACCTCAAAGAATTTAATCCTAACTTTGTTAGGAACTTAAAGATAATTTCAAAATACTCTTTGTTTACCATATGCTAACCCACTTTGTGAAATTAACATATATGAGCTCAAGAAAAAAATAAGAAGACATACACAAATATGAAATTGGAATCCAAATGTATTCTTATTAAAATTTACAAAATCAATACATTATCAAAACAATAAAATGCTAAGGAAATAGACCCAAAATCCAGGCTCTCCTTCTTCAGTATAATACCATCAACAACCCAAAATAGAAAAACTTTAGCAATATATACACCCCCTAGTCATCTTGAAATCCGAAAAAAGGATGCAACAGGCTACGGATGACTAGGGTTAGGGTTTCACCCACCAGACCAACTAGAAACAGTAAAAAATTAAATAAAGAGGGGGGGAAACCCAGGCAGCCTGGAGAAAGAAGGTCCCGAAATGATCCTCATAAATGGTAATTCTTTGATCTGTACCAAGAATCATGAATCTATTAGACTTATTGATCTGATTTCCCACCTGCAACACACCTCGAGCAACACCATCACGATACAAAAAACCCCTGCAAACAATCATGGAAGACCCTGGACCACACTGCAATTGTTGGCAAAACCAATTCTACCAAATCTGGCCACAAAAGCATTCAATTTCAGTCCTTCCTGTTGCTAAGAAACCCTCTGAAAATTTAAATTTGAATTTAAATGACTAGTTTCATAGTGCCAGCAGCAAATCGGTGGTCAATATTCAAACTTGAATCATCTTTATATCATGACTGTTAGATCCTGTCCTTTTCATGGGCTTTGTGACTTAACTCATCAGACACCCTCAGGTTAACTCTTAGCGAACATGCAACAAAGAAATTCCTATTCGCAAAATGAAATTCCTAACCTGAGATTAACTCAGTGATTCGGTGAACAAAGGAAAGTAACCAACCCTAGTCACATTTGGCGAACTGGTGACTGAAGGCTTTTGGCCATTCACAGAATACTTTATCTTATTGCCAAAATTTTTTGCGACTACGTGAACTCTTGTTCACTGAATCACCAGTCGATTTGGAGCACCACCTTCTTATTACGCAAATGAGTGAAGCCCTTAAACTTTTTCAGAGCCGCTAACCTTTTTATCCAGACTGCTAAACACTAAACCCCTACCTGGGCCCGCTTGTGCCACCTGTCATCACACCATTCATTGATTATCGCCTAGTCATTCCTAACACAGGACCCACTGACCCTCTGGCATCAAAATGGATGGCTGGTGCATGATCTGAAAGATGAAGAATATTCCATGAGATCACGCGCCAACCATCGATCAATCTTTCTGACATCGGCCCCTCTGAAAAACTCCACATCATCCTTCCTTGACCAATGAGGAAATGCCAAATCGAGTACACGTAGTAGTGGACCCACTTCACTTTATCACTTCTAAAAAAGGTAAAATCAATGGTTGCTTGAAGATCTCATGCGTCTGACACATTCCTTAAGAACTTACGCCTACCGTTGATTCTCTGCAGATGTCAGGACCCTTTAACAAGCTGGAAACTAGGTCCCACTGACAACTGCTAGCATATTATTTCATGGACCAATCACAAATTGCCAACTGTGCTTGCATTTCATTTTGGACCCATCATTTATTACTGACCTGAACACGTGGAGAAATGGATGGTTGGTGCATGTTCTGAAGGGCTCAAAATATTCTATGAGAATACATGCCAACCATCGATTTGGAATCTTAGTTGATATCATAGAGCGTGACCCCACAATGTTGCATAGGATACTTTGACGAATCAGAGACCACGACATCACAAAATCTGGCAAGCGGACACAACTTTTTATTCATTCACAGGTCATTTTGACAACCCTGCCACTTCATTGATTCTTTAAGCCAATAGGGAAGTGCCATTTGTGCTTATGTGGTAGTGGACCCACTTGCATATTGGTATCTAAACAGATGGTGGGTGCATGATCTGAAGGATGAAGAATATTGCATGCGGACATGCACTAGCTGTTGATCTAAAATTTCTGACATCGGGCCCCACTGACAACAAATCCAACTCATTGCTGGCAACCAATAACTGCATGACACGTCGGCATCCTCACTAACATAGGTCCACATGTATTATTTTTTAAAATAGAGACCACCGATCCATGAATCAATGACTGAAGGAAATACAAGCCACTCGTCAGGTCGCATAATATTTTCCAGTAACTGTTAGACATCAGGAGATTATGTGAACGCATGTTCGCGCAATCGCAGAAAAGAAATGCTAACCGCCAGAAACTAAGCGAACAAGTGACTAGCTGGGAAAGAAATGTGCACATGCATTAAAAGATCTTAAGTGGCCTGAAAAAGTAACAGTGAAATAGAACTCGGCCAAGCAATTTTAAGGTTTTTATGCTGCAACGGCTAGATTTTTTAAATTTTGACAAGGGTTTAAGGCAGAGACCATGAAAATAATGCAGAGGCCAGAAGAAAAGTGCCACAGCCATGAAAATTTTTGTAGGTAATGACATAAGAATTGGCTTATCTATTGTTTGCAAGTACTCTTCATCAACATGGGAGCTTCTACATTATGGGGAGGATATCATGTCTCCAACTATCCTTCTTATGGGGGGATAATTCCTTGTATATACATGATGTATGTAGTTCTTGGGGGGTTTTGAGTACTCCATCCATCCATGCATCTTGTTTTATTCTCTCTTTTTTGGGGAGGGATTTTTCCATGAGGTTTTCCCTCTTTCTTTGCTTTATGAGAGTTATGCATTTCATGTATTGCATTTTGTACATGGGTACCTAACATGGCCTAGTAGCCGGGACCCATCTTGCATTGTGAGTTTAAGTGCATTCCCCTAAGTTGCACTTAAGGGGGGGTATTGGTGTAATTAAATATTTCTAATTACACTTAGCTTAATCTTACCTAATGAGGATAATGCATTGCATAGTAGTTAGTGATTGAGACACCTAGGAGTGTGCACCTCATTAAGCACATGGTGTAGGAGGAATTCCACTTTTGGTGTTAGATCCACCTTTAGTGCTCTTATCACATTATCATCCTAATCCATTGCACATAATTTATTGCATAATGGAGGATGATCCACATTTGGTGGACATGTGATTACACCTAGCATAGGAGATAGCTTATTAGCTCCTTATCTTTCTCTCTTATTGCCTTTCCTATATAAGGAGGCCTATTATGTAATAATCAATCAATCATTCAAGGTGAATTCATTGGATCAATTCAATATCCATCATTGCATTCATATCATCTCTCTTGTGCTTTTCTTCAACCTCTAGATCCTTGGTTCAATCTTTTCTATTTGCAAATTCTTACAACCTTCATATTTTTCTTTTCCTTTCTTTTCTCTTTTGGCAATCATAGCAATAAAATCATCTAATGTTTTCTCTTCATCATCATCATCAAAATTACCAGAAGTGTTTGTAGATTTCTTACCATGAACTATTGCTTTGAAAGATGTCTCACTCTTTGGTTCTGTCTTCAATCTTGAAATCTCAAAAGATGAGATTTTGCTGATCAAGGTCTCTCTCTTGAAATTTGATGTAAGCTGCACAGTCTCATCAAGGATGTTGATCTTGCTTTGATATTCTGGAGTAAGAGTAGTCATCAACTTATCCATAATATCTTCTTTTGAGATCTCTCCACCATTGTTCCTGATTTCAGCAACTACTTCATTAATTCTTTGATTGTAAGCTCTAATGTTTTCCTCAAGTAGCATCTCTAATGCATTGTACCTTTTCTTCCATGTCTTTCCATGCACATCCTTTGCTTGTTTGTCTCCTTCAAATATGTCTTCTAGGTGCTTCCATATTTTGTGGGCTATATCTATCTTTTTTACTTCTGAAAATTCACCATCAAATAGGGTGCTGATAAGGGCTTCTTTAGCAATAGCATTCTGATGAAATAATTCCTTTTGTGCATTAGTATCATCATCTTTTGCAAGGTCTTCTAAGGTAGGAATCTTGGCTGCTTTTATAGTTACATTAAAAAATTCAAAAGCAATGCACTGCAAATGAGTCACCATCTTGTTCTTCCAATCAAGATAATTTTCTCCATCAAACTTAGGACTTTATTTCCTAAAGTATGCCATCTGATCAACCTCAAGCTATTAAAATTTCTCTCCGAGGCACTTGGCTCTGATACCAATTCTTAGGAATAGTCCCAAGAGATAACTAAGAGGGGGGGTGGGTGAATCAGTTATCTACAAGATTCAATTCTTTATTCAATTAAGTATACTTAAACATAAAGCATAAACACAATGAAAGAACACTTGAACACAACACCAATATTTTGGTTATGGGGAAACCCAAATAGGTAAAAACCCTAGTTGGACTTGATACCCACTAATATTTTGTAGTAGTGTATAATGATCCTTGTTAGAAGATCCTTTACCCTGTTAGGAGTAGCTTTACAATATATTAAGTATAGTAGACCTAGTCAAGGGTTGGACCCTGTTAGGAGTCTTTTACAATTGTCCCTGTTAGGGGAGAGGACGCGCTGTCTGAGAGCTCACTACTCAACTGGGCAAAGGCTACAACCTTCTAAATAAAAGATACACACTATATCTGGATCTTGGTGAATTGCGCTTTGACCTTCTATCTGGATCAATTCCAATGAATACCACAAGTACTTTACTTGGTCACATAGACCTTCTTCTGATGGCTCAACACTTCACACACTCTGCTCTGCTCTGCTTAATCAACCATGAACCACACTCAAGCAATCACAAATGACTGCCTATTAATATCTTTCCTCCAAATGATATAATCAAGTCAGCCTGTTAGAACCACCTTGAAATCATATTAGAGAAGCCATAACAAACTCCAATAAACATTATGTCGGCTCTATTATGCACGCAACACATTCTGGGACCTGTCTAATAAAATAATTGTAGATGCATGCTACACACTGTCGGCTCTACCAAAACAACTGGGGCTTTCTTTGTAGGCTGAATTATCTTATGCACTCTTAATCGAACATCAATAACACTTCTCCAAGCTTAACTCCAAGGGCGCATACCCTCAAGATAGGCACAAATCAAGAACCAATAAAATCTCTGTTGGCTCTTCTGAACAAACACATGAAACTGCTACTGGTGAATAACGACTACATAAATTTACTTGCGTTCATCATCAAACTATGCATCCATAACTAAAAAATCAATAACATGTCTTCAACATATATCCAAGTGTGCAAGGCTCCATGATAACTGTATGGACAACCATACATAGAACACTGTATGTTACTATGTTAGGAACACTGCTGACACCAACTGCTATATAACTATCTGTACTAATAGTTAACCTCTATGCCCATGATATCATGCTGATATCATGTCCATGCTACATATACTAAAAGCTTACTACATAAGACTTCCACGAATGCTACTTTCCATATGTTGTCATCAATGACAAACATATAGTTAGTAATGCCCTGCTAGCAAATCTCCAACACATTTCACATCATTATAATCTTACATCCATTTAGGGAATTAATCTTAGTTAGCATTATAATTTAATCTCATTCATTATGATTTTTCATTCATTTAGGGCATAAATTTTAGTTCATATAAATTCATTACATTAAGTTGAATTCATTTAAAATCAAATCATTGCATTATCACTCATCCATATCATTAAGTTTATTTTAAAATTACATTTGCATTAGCCTGCATACATATAGATTGTTCCATTCATTATCACTCATCATATCATTAAGTTCATTTAAGATTGTGTTGCATTAGTTTGCATTCATTTTAAGTTCTCCTCATATAGTTGCATTAATTGAATCATTTCAAATTCATCATTAGGACATTATTAATTGCATAGCATTAAATTCATTGCATTTAAAGTGATCTCATTAGTACATTACATTTTTCATATATAGGTGCATTTCATCAAAGTTCATTACATTTAAACACTAAATTATATTAAAAAATTAAGTGTATTAGGTCATTACATCTAGAACATTTATCATAATATTCATCATTAGTCATTAAAACATCAAAATCCATACATCATATAAGTACATCCATTACATTTACATCTCTTTTACATCCATTACATTTGCATCTCATTAACATCCATTGCATTACATTGCATATATCCCTAATGTCAAATAAAAGCATCCATAAGCATCATCACATAGTATTAATCATCAAATCATTAAATACCATCATCATATATCATAAACATTAAACCATGTATTATATGCATCCATCTACTCTATGTCATAAGTAAGAAAATCATTTAAGCATGCATAAACATGCACATTCATATCATAAACTGCATTGAAAAGCTTAAAACAACGCATGTAGAGATATAATCATGTAGATATTCATATCATATAAAGAACCTATAAAAAGAATTCCAACCCATGATGATATCATATAAAGTAAATGTATCAATAAGTATCAGAGTCCATGGTATCATCAAAGTCCATCAGTATATGGAAATCAAAGTCAATCAAAGTATAACGAGTATCAACTCATAAACAACATCATCTGATAAAATAATACTACGAGTCCAATGTCTCGATATAAAAAATGAACATCATAATATACATCAATGAATGGATCAATCGTAAAATATCAACTGCCTGAACCACCAACACCATCAGGGCTAGGATCTATATCGAGAGCTCTACTCGAGCTAGCCTGTAGCCCGTGTTGACTCATGGCAGCCATGAAGGCCTACATCATACTACCTAGCTGAGTAACCTACTGCCTAATCTCTGATACATCAAACTATAAAACTTGAACATCAGCAATAGACGCTGGAGCCTTTGTAGGAGGATCTTGGGCAGGTGGAGCCTGAGATGGAGCCAGTGGAGGAGCCTATGGTGGAGCCATAGAAGAAGATGGAACAAAAGAAGATGGAAGAACAAAAGAAGATGGTATAGAATAAGAAGAAGGAATCTATGGAGGAATAGGACCCTGTGGTGGAGGAGGAGGTGATGGAGTCCCCTGTGCCTAATCAAGTAAAATCTGTGTTGCTTGTGCATCAACATCAACAATGACATGTACACCAACCTGTCTATATACTTGCACTTTGTGCTAGCCCCATTTGGCCAATCTATCCACACCAACCTAATGTAGGGCTCTATATGGTCCACCCCTCACTCTCACCCATCCACCCCTCATTTGCACACCACCGCTGGGAGGAATAGGAGTAGTAGCAATAACAAGGATCATAGCCCAACCTCCTCATCTAGCACTTCTCCCTCATTGACCTCGATGACCTCATCTCCCACCACCATCCTTGCCATCCCAACCATCATCATTTGACTCATCCTCAATACCGGGCACTGGCTCGGCTGGATCAGTGAACCTAGGAAAAGGGTTCTAAACGAACCACTATGTGTAATCATCTGTCATCCCTGCATCCACAATGTGATCTCTCATATCCCATGCAAGGTGGGGCAACTATAAAACCTCATCACAGGCTATCTTGTAGTCAATCTGAGGGCCCCATAAGGACCTCTCGACCTATACAAGAGCATATAAGGCTAATCCCTATGACATCCCCTGAATGCGGCTGAACTGGCGTAGAAATCTCAGGAAGAAAAATCTCTCTATAATCAAGGGTATCTGCCCTATCATCCATCGAGGCATGCACATATACGAAAGCTCCACTAAATCCTCTGGTCATGCCTCACAACCAATATATGGTCACCAAATTACCTGATTGATATCATCTATGATGTGGCACTAGTAGTCTAACTTTCCCAAATGGGCATGCATGACCATGCCCTCATACATCTAGGTGAAAGGCCAACTTGCATCTTGATGCAAGACTGATATAGGATGAGTGACAAGGATATGCTCCCATGTCCATAACTAAAGAAGGATCACCCTAGCAAAAAGAGTGGCCTCGTGCTGATAAACCACATCATGAAGCTCATGATATAACTAAGCTAAGACACAAGATCCCCAATCAAACTGGCGAGGCTGTGCAATCATGTCCTCCAGAATCCTACCCCAACCAATAAAAAATCCATGACCACGCCAATTAGGAACCATAAAACCACCAACAAGTGCACCAAGAACTGTAGGAAGCACAGGAAAAGATGGAAATTGAGCCCACTAAATGCTCTCATCTCCGATTGTGGGATCTACAAATAAGAATCTGCATACTATCCCATCATACACCTGATCGTAATATATCAGCTCCCCATGTGTCAGAATGTGCAACAACCAATAGACATCCTAAGGAGTGATGGTCATCTCTCCCATCATCAAGTGAAAAGTATTATGGTCAGAGTGCCACCACTCTGCCATAGTTGTAAGTAGACCTCAATTCACACAAAATCGAGGGAGAGAGAGAAGGAAAGACAAGCCGCATCTACCTATGACTTGGTGCTCCAGTCTGCTCAAGTCATCAATCATCTCAAATGGTAGAGGGTATAAGCCACAAACACTGAGATTTTTAAGCTCGGCCTACAAAAGCAAGTTAAACACATCATATATCAAAATCATTACATATTGGATCATCTTAAGTTAATCAAACATTTAAACCTATCAAACCACAATCAATTTTCCTGATTCTACTCAGAGAGGACAAAAAGTTTATCATCATCCACCATCTAAATCAAGATTGACCATCAAACATTCAATATGACATGTCTCGAACTGACATCATACAACTCACTATCAACCAGACTTAAAAACCTAAGCCAATCGACTAATTGACAACATCAAACGGATTGGAAAACTGACTCAAAGGCTCGCAAATTTTACCAAATAGGGTACATGCACTATTTTACTCCTTAAAAGTGATGAAAATCAAAAGCACAGTTTAAAATATCAAACGTGCTACATAAATGTGCAAGCGCTGCAAAACTTAGTACGTGCTATAAGAAATCCCTGTACGCGCTGCTAAAAAGATTAAAAGCACAAACAAGTTTGTAAGCGCTACAGAAAAAGGTGGATGTGAATCATGCCCTAGTTCTAGCATTTGTAAGCACAACTAAAAGTGGTGTACGCACTGCGAAAAACTACATATGTGCTTTAGAAAGGGTGTATGCGCTACTAAAATTTGTGTACGCACTAGTTCATTTAAAAAAGGAATTTTTTTTTTTCTAGAAAAATTCATTTTTTTTCAAATTAAATACATAAATCTGACAAAGCAAGCTGTCGGGGTACATACCAGAGGTCCATAGCCAGGTGGATGAAGATATCGACGCCCTTGCTCGAACCTATGCTCACGAATCGGGATCACTATCGGCAAAAGGCTCAGAGGGTGGTCAGAGTGAAAAGTGAAAAGGGAAGGTAAACATGAATAGTAAAAAGACCTTTTACCCCTATATATAGCCCAATTTCACCTAAATGGGGCATCTTTGACAAGAAAGTGCCCAGGGACCCAAATTTTTCACCCACGTAGCCAAATTAGGGGCATTTGACATCACATAATGGTGAATACATTATCAAAAATGAAATCAAAATTATTTATTAATTGAACTCATTCAATGCTAATTGATAAAAAATGTATTATCTCTCACCTGGATCAAATTTCATTTCATTTTCGAGGGGGCATACACTCGGACAATCAGGATCGACATCATAATCATTAAAAATCAGGAGCACAACATCAAATCGAAGCTTAATCTTTTATCAAAATTTTTTTCGCTTATCAATTGAAAGGGGCATCAAACATCAAATCAGATCAAATCAGGCACCATATCAGACAACCAATCATTAGATCGACCATCAAGGACTTCAAATCAAATGAAACTGCATCTATCCTATCATCAAAATATGCATCTTCTATCTAGCATCAAATCGAACATCAATTTAAATAAGGACTTCGCATCAAAATGATCAAGGCATTCTTCGAACCCATACGCTTCACACATCGATTCAAAGAGGGGAATTTGTAATCACCTGAAAATGGACAAGATCAATTTAAGTAAGAAATCAAGGCAAAATCAAGACAATAAAATCAAATCAAGCTAAAATAAAATCAAAATTGCAATCAAGCCATAATCCAAATTTATTTGAAAATCAAAAGCCATAAAATTAATTTAAATCGAATAAATCAAATGAAATCAATTAATTATGTAATTAATATAATTAATTAGATAGTTCAATTTAAATCAAATCAACCCATTTAAGGGGTACACATGGCTAAAAAATTTAATAAATTCAATTATTAAATCCTAATTTTTCCTCAACCACCAAATGGGAGGAAAATGCATCAACCAATAGGATTTAAGGATCAAGCTCAAATCGAATCTCCATCACCCATAAGGAGAGAGAATCTTGTCCACCCATTTTGTCTCCTTGTCCCAAGCTTTGAGGACAAATTATTTAAATGGTCTCCAAAGGTGGAACCATGGACTAAACCTCAACTCAACCGTGATCAACTCAACTCTACCCCCTACCCTTTCTAAAATCTATAAAATAAAGACACAAATCCATCATTAATCATCCACAAATATGAGAATAGCACAAAACCTCTTGCAATTTATAGCTAGAAAGGCAAATCTAGGAATAATTAAAGCTAATTTCATTTGGAATTGAAATTTTTAGTTTCTTTATCATTCATTCTCATTTTAGGGCTGTCACTAATGGAAGCTTGTTGAGAGGTTTGCATTAGCAAACCTAGATAGAGATCCATAGAGTGCTTAATTGTCAATTATTTGCTTAAATTAGATTGATATTTGTGGTAATTTAGTTCTTATATTCATTTATTTACAATACTAAACCTATGAAGGTGCTTCTCATAGCACACACCTACAACTTGTGATTCTCTTTATTTCATTCTTCTTCCTTATCCTTCACATTTGATGCAAGAGCATCTTGGGTCTTTGAGCAATCTTGCATCAACCAAAAATATTTCCTATTTTCTATTGTTTGCATTATAATTGTTTCATTTGTTGGTATCATGTTGTGAGAAGCTTACATGATGTTGATGACCTATTTTGGAACCTTCTCCTATGATCACATAAGGATTGGATCGACCGTTTCAGAGTTAGAGTTGTTTTCCTTGCCGCTGGAGCCGTATTTTTTTGCATTCCACGTGCTGGTTGCGCATTGTGCAGCTATTGATCCTTAATGAATCAACCTTTTCTCTCTTATAGAATTTGATAGGACCTAAAGTAATATCTTCACCTAAGACCGCAAGTCCTAATTCATTATGAGTTGAAAGTTATGACCATTTTTCTCCGGTATTGATTTTTAGCCAGTCTACATGTGAAACGTAGAGTTTTTCATCTTGTGCGGTTCCGTGTGATGAAATGGGGTCTTGATAAGTTAGGGAAATGTTCTTGGATCATGTGTGGACCTAAATATAACTTCACATTAAGTTTTTTCCATTCTTTCATTAGTTTTGGTTTACTCTTCCAAGCTGGAACTATAATGTAATTAAATGCCTGACTGGCTGACTTGTGGCTTAGCTAGCTATATAAGGAGTCTAGGTTGATGTAGAAGGTAATTAGGAAGGTTGATGATCAAGATACATCATTGGAGACAAAGATAGGATGCAAGATGAGATTCTAATTTCATAATTTCTTTGTATAAGGCTAAAACCTGGAAGGCCTCACAATCGAGCATGTTGAAAGATTTAATATAATTACTTTGTTGTTGCTGCCAATTACTTGTCTCATATCCATTATGTTTTCACTAATTTCATGTGGTATTCATATTTCTTCCATATGTAACTCTGAGCAAGCTTGTTTGTTGATTCAAGTGGAGTCAATTCTGCTTGATTCTACTTGTATCTACCCTGCCCCTGCGTCAAGTGGTATCAGAGTTCTTTCTTTCTTATGGATTGGATTGTGGAGAACCTTGTTGGATTGGTTGTAGGGTGTTAGATCTGAGATCTGACCTATAACTTGCAAAAGGTTATGATCTTGCTAGAACTTTATTGTCAAGATGGTTCATGGTAGAGGAAATGATAATGCTATCATGGATATGTTGAGACAAATTGCAACTAGGCTTGAAGCTGTAGAGACAGCCTAGAGAAGAGGCGCACATCTTGAAGATGTTAGTGATGAAGAAGAGGTAGCACCTAATCTTGAACCTAAAGTTGAACAAGATGAGGAAAGACTTTTGAGAATTTTGTCTAAGGCTAACTCTAGACCTGCGGTTGAAGTTACTTGCTATGATGGAAGACTTGAGACCGATACACTTTTGGATTGGATCTCTAAGATGGATAAATACTTTGAGTATGAAGGTACTCTTGATAATAAGAAGGTTAAGATAACAATCACAAAGTTGAAAGGTCATGCATCTCTTTGGTGGGATCATTTGCAAACTGAGAGATAGAAGAGAGGAAAATAAAATATCAAGACATGGGTGAAGATGCTTGGAAAGATGAAGAAGATGTTTCTTCCAGCTGATTACCAAGTTAGTTTGATGAGAAAAATGCAAAATCTGAGACAAAAGGACATGAGTGTGAAAGAATATACTGAGGAATTTTACAAATTGGATATCAGATCTGGACATGTGGATGATTAAATTGAGAAGGTGGCTAGATATCTAAATGGCCTGAGGACATCGATTCAAGATGAGATCAATTATGTTAAAATAGATAGTGTGGAAGAAGCATACCAATTTGCTTTGAAGGAATAAGAGAGATTAACAAAGAGACATGAACAAAGACAAAGAGGAAGAGGTGGCAGATTTCAAAGAAGTAGAGGTAGATCTTATGGAGAAAGTAGTAGATCTGATAATGCAGTACAAGATAAAGGATGGAAAGATGAACCTACTAAATGAGGTAATTACTCTAGAGGTAGCTATACTGGTTACTCTAGGAATAAAAATAATGGGAAAAAAGAAGATAAATCTTGGTTTAAAGGTACTTGTTACAAATGTGGTGAAGAAGGACATAGAGAATTTGAATGTACTAACTCTGGAAAGAAGACTGGAGGTAATGGCAGAAATAATTTGGCTTGTGAAGAAGTTGAGGAATTGTCTAATGAACTTGAACATGGTGAAAAATTGATGCTAAGAAGGATCTTGTGGAATGAAGAAGCTGATGAGGAACCTATTTCGAGGAAAAGTTTGTTCAGAACCAGATGTAAGATCATTGATAAATGTTGCAAGGTAATCATTGATAGTGGAAGTTCTGATAATTTGGCATCCGAAGAGCAGGTTAACAAGTAGTAGTTGTAGAGATTGAAACATCCTAAGCCTTACCATATTGCTTGGATCCAGAAGGAGCATAAACTACTTGTAAGTGAATAATGCCTTGTTAAATTCAAAATTGGGAATTATCATGATGAAGTCTTGTGTGATATTATGCCTATGGATTGTTGTCATATTCTTTTGGGTAGACCTTGGCAGTATGATAGGAAAGATTTGCATGATGGTAGATTGAATCAATATACTATTTGGATGGATGGAAAGAAATAAGTATTATTTCCTTTAGTAGAGAAGTTTGATGAAAGTCACTATACTACAGTCAGCGTATGCTTGGTTGATGGTAAAAAGTTTGCAAGAGAAATGAAAGAACAAAATATTTGTTTTGCTTTAATTCCAAGGAAAACTGAGAAACAAGATGAGTTAGAACATGCACCTAAGGTTAAACCTTTGTTGACTGAATTTCATGATATTATTTATGATAATGTACCTGATGGTTTACAACCTATGAGAAGTATAAGTCATTCTATGGATTTGATACCTGGAGCTAGTTTGCCTAATAAAGCACCACATAGGTTGACACCTAATGAAAAGAATGAGTTGAATAGACAAGTGTAAGAATTTATTGAGAGAGGTTTGATTAGGGAAAGTTTGAGACCTTGTGCAGTACCTAATGTGTTAGCACTGAAAAAGAATGGAGAATGGAGAATGTGCACTAATTCTAGAGCTATAAAGAAGATAATAGTAAAGTATAGATTTCCTTTGCCTAGGATGGATGACATAATGGATAGTTTGAGTGGAGCAAAGTATTTCACAAAGATTGATTTGAAGAGTGGATATCATCATATTAGAATCAGAGAAGGGGATGAATGGAAAAATGCTTTTAAGAGTAATGAAGGTTTGTATGAATGGTTGGTTATGTCTTTTGGTTTGACTAATGCACCTAGTACTTTCACGAGGCTAATGAATGAAGTTATGAAAAGATTCTTGGGTAAGTTTGTGACTGTATATCTTGATGACATTTTGATATTCAGTAAGAGTAAGGAAGAACATATTGAACATATTAGACAAGAATTGCAAAGATTGAAGGAAGAAAAGTTGCTGATTAATTTGAAGAAATATTCATTTATGAAAGAAGAGATTATGTACCTTGGTTTTGTAATTTTAGTTGATGGATTGAAGATGGATCCTGAGAAAGTGAGAGTTATACTTGATTGGCCTACACTAGAGAATGTTGGAGAGGTAAGATCATTTCATGGATTGGCAAGTTTTACTAGGAAGTTCATTAGAAATTTCAGTTCTATTTGTAATGCTATGACTGAAACTATGAGAGGAGATAAAAGGGATTTCAAATGGACACATGGAGCACAAAAGAGTTTTGAAACATTGAAACAAAGAATTGCAGAGTTGCCTACACTTGCTTTGCCTGATTTTAGTAAAGTTTTTCAAGTTGAATGTGATGCTAGTGGTAGTGCAATAGGAGTTGTTTTGAGTCAAGAAAGAAGACCTGTAGCTTTCTTTAGTGAAAAGTTGAATGATGCTAAGAGAAAATATTTAGTTTATGACCAAGAATTCTATGCTATTGTTCAAGATTTGAAGAAATGGAGACATTATTTGATGCCTAAAGATTTTGTGTTGTATACTGATCATAAAGCTATTATCTCTATTTGAGCATTAAAGGTTGTCATTAGTATCAAAGACATCAGTCGGTTACCTATACTACTCTAGTTGGTAACTGTAAGCACTTCAAGCCAGTCAGTTAAGTCTTCACACCGAGCACCAGGGTAGTTCTATTGAGCATCAGTGTACACTGATACCGAGTGATAGTAAACACCAAACAGACTGGACAATGAGCACCAGTGTAATTACCGAGCAGTATATACAGTGTTTACTGAGGAAGATAGTAAATGGCATAGTAATCAGGAATGGCACACTTGTCTATGCAAATAGTTACAACAGAATCACAAAATGTTTTATTAAGATCGAGGATCGTTTATTATAAAATCCCATCATTAATTGCGATGATGATCTTTATGTATTTGCTAGATCTAGGTTATTTTTGTACACCATAGATCTTAGGGTTTTCTCTAAGATATTGTAACCTAAATTTTGTTAAGCGGCAAAAGTAGTATGCTATATAAATGTAATTTCATATTATTTTTGTATGCATGAGAGAGAAGCTTGATAAGAAGGTTGAGAACATGAAAAGAAGTTCTTGAAGCATTAGCCAACTTCATGAATATTAGTTATTAGATAGAGTAGAATAGTATTCAGAGATATTCATATTAAACAGAATCAGACAAGGCTACCGAGCAGTTCAGAGTAGAGACCTTCACATAGAAAGGTGATATCTATTTAGTACTTCATAGATCTGTATCAGACAAGTTAAGTTGTCATTAACATATATATACCTATTACTTTCTAATCATTGTAATAGAGTTTTGGTAAAATCTCTTAACAAAGTAGACCTAACAGTCTTTTCATAAATCTCATAACAAGGTGCACACTCAAGTAGTGTTGTTAAAATCCTATCACTAGGTAGATCTAATCGATCTAACATGTTACTCCTAATAGGGTAAGATCACCAGAAGTGATCACCACTTGTAGCCCTAACAGGAAAACCTTTTCTATCTGTAGTAGTAAAAAATTTGTGTGTGTCATCCCCACCACAATTTTTACCTTCTAACAAGGGTTTCTGCGTTACCAAAATACTTGTGTTATGTGATGGTTATCTTGTTGATTTCATGTTATTTACCTTTGATAGTTAAATGAATGAATGATGCATGCAATGGATACAAGTTATATTTGAAGGTTACTATTATTTGTTGTTTAAGGTTTATGAGTTAAAAGTTTTTGAGGGCATTGATTCACCCCTCCCCTCTTAGTACCCTATCTCTCCAATCCAACAAAAGCTTTGCAATATTTGGGAAGTCAGAATAAATTGAATCAGAGACATATGAAGTGGGTTGAGTTCTTACATAATTTTTCCTTTTCATTGAAGCATAAGAGTGGACAATCAAATAAAGTTGCTGATGCCTTGAGTCGAAGAAGAAGTTTGCTGATAGAAGTAAGAGTTGAGGTACTTGGTTTTGATGATTTGAAATGTTTGTATGAGATTGACATTGATTTTGCAGAATGTTGGAAAGCTTGTAAAGAACAAAATAGTGAGTGATAAGTGGATTGATTATTTTATTCAAGAAGACATGTTGTTTAAAGGAGTTCAGTTGTGCATACCTAGAGGATCTATGAGAGAAAACATAATGAAGGAGGAACATAGTGGTGGACTTGCTGGATATTTTGAGATTGATAAGACTATGAAACTGATTTTAGAGAGATACTTTTGGCCACAGATTTATAGAGATGTACAGAGAATGGTTAGAGGTTGCAAAATTTTCCAAACAACAAAAGGAACTAGTCAGAATTTGGGATTGTATACACCTTTTCCTGTACCTGATAGACCTTGGGAAGATGTGAGTATGGACTTTGTTCTTGGATTGCCTAGAACTCAGAGAAGTAATGATTCTATTTTGGTAGTGGTTGACAAATTTTCTAAGATGGCTCATTTCATACCTTGTAAGAAGACATTTGATGCATTGCATGTAGCTGAATTATTCTTCAAGGAAGTGGTAAGATTGCATGGTTTGCCTAAATCTATTGTTTCAAAAAGAGATACTAAGTTTATTGGTTACTTTTGGAGAACACTTTGGAAGAAGATGAATACTGATTTGAAGTTTAGTTCTACAAATCACCCTTAGATAGATGGACAGACTGAAGTTGTGAATAAAAGTTTGGGAAACTTGTTGAGATGTTTAGTTGGATATAAGCCTGCTAATTGGGATTTAGTTTTGGCACAAGCAGAGTTTTCTTATAATAATTCTGTGAATAGAAGCACTAAGAGAACACCATTTGATATTATTACTAGATTTCATCCTAAGGAAACCATAGAGTTGAGAGATTTACCTACTGAGACAAGAAGAAGGCTGAAGCTGAGGATTTTGCAGTATACATGAGAACTTTTCATGATGAAGTTAAAAAGAATTTGGAGGAAAACAATCTAAAATATAAATAGAGAGCAGATAAGAGAAGGAGACATAAATATTTTGAAGTTGGAGATGAGGTTATGATTAATTTGAAGAAAAATAGATTTCTAGTTGGTACCTACAACAAACTGAAAATGAAGAAGTTTGGACCTTGTAAGATTCTGAAGAAGTTTGACAGTGGAAATGCTTATGAAGTGGAATTACCAGAGGACATGGATATATCACCTATATTCAATATTGCTGATATATTTGAGTACTTTGAATAAAATTATGAGATGGGAGATGATCTTGATTATCCTAAGAAGAAGAATGACAACATTGAGAAGATCTTGAATAGCAGAGTAAGCAAGAGTAAAAGAGGAAAGGACTACATGGAATATCTAGTTCAATGGAAAGACAAGCCAGCTAAAGACAGTTCATGGATTACACAAGCTGAGTTGGATCTTTATGATTTAGGTAAGACTATGAGTAGTGCCTAATGTGGAAATTAGTTCTTTATTTACCCTAGGTGTCTAATGCATGAGCATCTTGGGTCTTTGAGCAATCTTGCATCAACAAAAAATATTTCCTATTTTCTGTTGTTTGCTTTATAATTGTTGCATTTGTTGGTTTCATGTTGTGTGAAGCTTACATGATGTTGAGGACCTATTTTGGAACCTTATCCTATGAGCACATAAGGATTGGATCGACCGTTTCAGAGTTAGAGTTGTTTTCCTTGCTGCCAGAACCGTATTTTCCTATATTCTGTGTGCTGATTGTGCATCATGTAGCCATTGATCCTTCATGAATAAGACTTTGTTCTCTTATGGAATTAAAGAGAACCTAAATTAATATCTTCACCTAAGACCACAATTCCTAATTCATTATGAGTTGAAAGTTATGACCATTTTTCTTGGGTATCAATTTTCAGCTAGTCTACACGTGAAACATGGAGTTTTTCATCTTGCGCGATTTCATGTGATGAAATGGGATCTTGATAAGTTAGGGACATGTTATTGGATCATGTGTGGACCTAAATATGACTTCACATTAAGTTTTGTTCATTCTTTCATTAGTTTTGGTTTACTCTTCCAAGCTGGACCTATAATGTAAATAAATGCCTGACTGGCCGACTTGTGGCTTAGCTGACTATATAAGGAGTCTAGGTTGATGTAGAAGGTAATTAGGAAGGTTGATTATCAAGATACATCATTGGAGACAAAGATAGGATTGAAGCTAAGATTCTAATTTCATAATTTCTTTGTATAAGGCCGAAACCTGGAAGGCCTCACAGCCAGCCATGTTGAAAGATTTAATATAATTACTTTGTTGTTGCTGCCAGTTTCTTGTCTCATATCCATTATGTTTTCACTGATTTCATGTGGTATTCATATTGCTTCCATGTGTAACTTTGAGCAGGGATTTTTTGTTGATTCAAGTGGATTCAATTCTGCTTGTATCTACCCTGCCCCAACGTCAACATCTTTCCATAAATCTAAGGCTATTGATGCCCATGATAAAGTAGTAGGCTGAAAAATACCTACTGGGATTCATCTTTGTTCTAGTTCTCCACCTGCCACTTGCTCAACTATAATAATGAGCCTTGTTAATCCTAAATTATCTTGTTCCAGGACTCCTTCCATCAACAAAACCTCTTCTTCTTGGGGAAAATCCCTTTCTTGAGATATCTGTTCATCCCCCTCCTTAGATTATTGTATAGGCATCAATGCCCAATTATTTTGCATAGATGACGAGGTAAATTTGGGGCTTCTCCTATGAGGTCTATTGTGGATTATCCTTTCTTCTTCACTAAGAGAGGTGTTTAGGTTTAGAATTACCACCCCAACTCAGGCATTAGGGCTACATAGTATTTCTATCCTAACAATGGAAACCTCCTCAAGTTGTGGGTGGACTCTGATTAAGGAGGAGTCTCTGGATTCTAGGCCGGTTCCTATTTGATATGGAATATCAACTTCTAATTTGTAACTTAGTGGGAAAAGGGAAGAAGGAAAATTTAAAACTAAAAATAGATAGAGGTGATACACCAAGAATGAATACAAACTTTGTTGGAAAGATAAAATAGTAACTCACACTCATAAATTAGAGGCTTGACACTTTAAATCTCTGTTCAACATATAGGCTAACAGATTTGACTACTAGGGTTAAACCACAAATAGCTTAATTAGTCAACAAACATACATTTTCCATACAAGGTTTTGAATTATTTCTAACCTTGAGGAGGAATATTGGTACTCACTTCTCTTGGATAGCAATGGAATAAACACTTGCAAAGAAAGATGAAAATAGGATCATGAAATCAAAACTCCAAATGTATGAGCCAATGAAACATCTGCTTTATTTTCTTCAAAATCTAACAAAAATGTGGTTACAAAATGAATTCCAAGGCACTAAGGAACAATAAGCTCACTTTTCCTTCTCTCCAAAACTCACAACCCCCTAAAATGATAATGAAAATCAGTTTTATACAAGCCTCAAGCTCCCAATTTGAAAATCCAAGCTTCTCCTATTTCCCTAATTTGGCCAAAAATTAAGCCAAAATCTTAGCCTATCAACATGACTAGTACCCTAAATATTAGCTTTTATAAGGATGAAACTCCTTTTATAATGTTTTACCAATATTTGTTTTTATCTAAATTGAATAAACATTCAATATAAACAAAAACCTACAATACCTAAAACTTCTAACTTAGGAATAAATCTCTAAGTATAAGAAATACAAAGTGGGGAAAGTCAACATGACCATTCAACCCACTTGCAACATGATGCAAAAATATAGGTAGTGAAATAGTGAGGTGGCACTGTTGCTCTTCTTGAGGCCTACAAGATTAGACATCTGCATTAATAGAATTGAATGAACTTGCTGTGTGGACTCGAAAATATCATAACCACTTGTCATTCTCGAGTTCTGCATCTTTACTCGGCTTCCTTGAGAAGAAACATAAATAAACCCTAGTTTGATAGTAAAGAAACTCTGGTAAAATTTCTACTAAGGCTCGGATTTACTATCATGGAGCTCTCTATCTTCGATAGTTCATACCCTGGCATTAGATTTGGACTGAGAGTTTGTCTTCATGAAGGCCCGAGTTCTTATTATTAATCTGGAGATTCATTTTTGCTTGCCCTTTCTTGTGACTGTAATCTCATAATTTATCTTTAACTAATGCTTGAAGGAAGTCATAACTGGTGCTTTCCTTTTGGACTCAAGCTATGAATTCAGCCTATGATCTTGGAAAAACTGTGAAACATGACTCATAGTCTATGAGTTAACAAACTCGAGCTTTACATCTCTTGACTTCAAACAGGTATTTAATTATGTTTCTCTCATTTGGGTTTTGGCCAAAACCTTGAATATATTTTTGCATATCCTGTAGCTGACACTTGACTTGCGGCTCCTTTTTTAGGATTGAAGCTGTGAATGAATGACTCATGGGCTGTTAGTCTTGTTTGAAACTTCAAGCATGGCCTCACCAAAATTGTGACTCACCTTTGGTTCCTTTATCATTAGTCACAGCTTGAATGTAGTTCTTGATCTTCACCTTGTATGTATAGCAGAGATTGATGCTTGATCTTGGCTTGTGGGTATTTGACTGGGACTCACCTTCGAACTCAAGTTCTCTCCTGTCATGGCTTGTGACTGGTGTGTATCTTAGCTTTTGATATTCTATTCTCGGTTAGAAGCTATGAATAACTCATGGCTTGTGAACATCTTGTAACAAAGAGTTACAACCTGGCTGTAACTTGGCTATGGGCCCTTTCATTCTCACTGTGATCTTTCTTTAGCTGACTGGTAAGTTCCAACACTTTTGACTAGTAGAGTTTTTTTAGCATAAAATTCATTTATTACACCACATTTTGATGCAGTTTTTGACTGTGACTAACAACCACATCACTTGTGGGTCTTCTTCAATCATCTCGGCAAGGCCCAAGCTGTGACTGAGATATGTAAAAAGTAACTCAGTTTTGATCTATGACATCTCTCATTCTTAGCTTGAGACTCTTACCAAGCTGACTGAACATTGAGCTTCAATCTCAAACAACATATACAAGTCAATTCACAACATATACGGATAAGTTCAACTTCTCTCTTCATTTGCTTTGTACTATTTTCGACAGCTTTAGAACATCTTGTGTATCTCTTTTTTTTTTTTCTCTTTCTTGAAGTGCATAAAAATAATCATTTAATGATACATAAAAATGAACCCACTTTGTCTCTTCAAACCATACATGAAACTTGTACTATCAATTACAACAATAACATTAGTTATTTTGTTCATTATTTTTATTGCTGAAAACTTCACTGATTAAACCTTCAAGGCTTGGCTGAGAATAAATGAACTCCACTATCTTTGAACTTTCATTTGCAATATTCAACTTGATTATCATTTTATACCTGTCATTACATCTTGCTTTCAAAATAGTTCATTTGGTAAAGAACTGAGAATGATGTTTCACTATTTGTAAATGTAATCCTACAGCTGATTTCTTTGATGAATTTGTATTTTTCATATAGCTTGGCTGCAAATGATTATTGAAGATATTTGAAATTTGTAAAATAAACAACATACTCACAGCTTGATAAATAAACACAAACTTTAAGGCTTGGCTATAGATGTTTACTAAACTCTTCAGTTTGACTATTCTGCAAACATTTGCCCACTGTTGTCATGTTCATTGTTATTACATTTAGAATACCAGTCATTGCTATTCTCTCTTTTGTTGATACAATCATCACTGTTACACTTTGAACACCAGTGCACCTATTTTATTTTTTGTTTACTGATCACTGAACCCATATAAATGAAAGAACTTATAGCCTTATAGATGAATTCAAATCTCCAAAACTCACAATAATGCCCTTTAATCACAGTCACTGTCAGTCATTTCATTTTATTTCAATCTTAGCTACTTCAACTGACAAATGAAAATAGACATTTTGAAATTTGAATTCAATGCTGAAAAATAGTGAACATCTTAAACCTCACTGATATATGTTACCAGGCTTGAACATAGTTCTCTTTTGTTTTGATGCTGAATATGAATCCTTAAAAGAAATGCAATATGATGTAAAAATGTTTTTTTATTATCAATGAAGTTTGAGCATGGGCTCATGACACTCAAAGATACATTTTGTAAACATTTTATGTTACTTTATAGCACAATTCTGTAGCATTCCTTATATAATCAGCAACATCAAGAATTTTATTGAATTTGTACCTTGGAATCAACAAAGAAATGTTAAACCAATGATTATGTAACTGTAACTTGGTATTTGATTATGACTATTCTGGAACACTTTTGGCATTTTCTATGAAATTTTAGCATCTTCTTTCTTTGACTATAATGTGAAAACTAGTCAGCTTGAAACACTGCAAAATGTTCTATTAAGCTCTTAAAACATCAACACTGCAAACTTGTTAGATTAGTGAACATAATAAATAATCAGTTTATGAAAAATGCCAAAAAGAAATGACACTTGTGAATCAAAATTCAGGTTATTATGTTCACTAATCTAGCAAGAAATTGTTACTATCTAAAAAAGGTTTCTTAGTTGGAAACACTAAGTCCCTTTCATTCATATATTTGGTTTATAAAAGGACAACATATATCAGAATGACCATAAATAGTAAAATGTTTCATGTTTAGAAAACAAGTCCCTTTAATACTACCTTTCACTTATTGTGGATACAGTTTCCTTATTGCATTGAATTTACTAGATAGATATGCAACACTGAAAGATTTAATTGTTATTGTATGTTGTTTGTGTTTCATGCATTGCTTAGATCCAACAAGATCTAACATCACTTTCTCTCTCTCATGCAGGTGAAAAACCTAAACCAAATGTAGATGAAGACTTGGACCTGAGGACTTAGGACCTGACAAGCAACTAGCTAACAACACACATATGACAAGGCAATATATGGGACCCCTACTCCATACTTCTATCATACTTTCAATTATGCAAATGTACTGTATTGTTGACATGAAAATGAAATATGAAAAGACACTTTGTATACTACATTCAGTTTGAATGCACAATGTAATGATCAATTATGAATTTTGAAATTTGAAATGTGATCAATACTTAGAGTACAAAAAATGAAATCTGCTAATGAATGCAATAATGAAAATGTAGATTAATAAATACCTGAAAGGCAATATTAACTGGACTCCCTAAAGATGTAATCTTTTCCTATTTGTGTTTATTCTGTTGTATGCTGTAATTTTAGATAACATTTTTGGTGACTTCTGCTAGATGTCTACTTGCTAGACATGACCTATAGACCTTATCATTGGGCAACAGAGTTAGGAAACTAGAAACCATGAATGAAACCATTATTGAAATGAAAATGCATCTAATCTAGACTCAATGCAACCTAGAGACCTAGTGCTTGGACATCACTTATTGAAAAACAACTAGACCTAACCTATCCCTCAAGGAAAAGCTTTAGGTGAATTCAATTAAATGGAATCTACAGAACTTCTCCATCAGTGGTGGACAATGGAAAGGCATTATTTTATTTGCAGGCTGTTATAACAAAAGGGCCTGACCAAAAATTGTCAAATTTATCATGCTGGCCTGGTCTTCTCTTTAACACATCCCACTTGAGTACTAAATCACCCTCCTTGAAATCCCTTGATGTATCTTTTCTATCAAAAGACCTTTTAGTCTGTACTTTCCTTAACTCCATAGTGTCCAATGCCTTCTTCCTTTCTTCTTCAAGCTATAATAATTTAGCATACCTCAGCTTAAGAGGATCTTCCTCTTCAAACATCAAAATTTGATTAACTAGTTGTAAAGCTGGAAATTCTGTAGAAATTGGCAATCTGGCCTCTTTACCATAAACTAGAACATAGAGTGAGTTCCCAATAATCTCTTTAGGAGTGATTCTATCCAGCCATAAGGCTGCCTTTAGTTTAGAATGCCAATCTCTCTTATTTTCCTGCAAAGTCTTTTTGATAATCCTAATTAGGTTTTTATTAGTAGACTTTACAAGACCATTACCCCGAGGATAATAGTTAGAAGAAGTGTTTAGATAGATGCCATTTTTAACAACCCACTCTTTTATTGCTGAACCAACAAAAGCCAAAGCATTATCTAAAATAATTGACTAAGGAACTCTAAACCTGGTTATAATATCTTCATAACACTTTAACACAGAGGATCCAGTAGATTCCTTTAATGCAATGGCCTCAGTCCATCTTGTAAAATAGTCAGTAGCTGTCAAAATCCATTTATGACCTACACTAGAATTAGGATTTATTGGACCTTTAAAGTCCACTCCCCACTTATTGAATGGCTGATCAACAACAATTGGTTTTAATGGCAATGCTGCCAGCTTTTGCTTTCTTGCAAACATAGCACACTTTTGACACTTTCTTGCCCAAGAATGAGCATCTTTGAATAAATCTGGCCAGTAATAGCCAACTCTTAAAATTTTCCAGGCTGTATTTTTAGGACTGAAATTTCCTCCACAAGATCCATCATGAAATTCAGATAAAATCCTATCTCGATCAACTGAATCAATGCACTTAAGAAGCATACCATAAAAATATTTCTTATAAATAATATCATCAATGAGAACATAAGGAATAGATTATAACCTGGAGTATCATCTCTTGGCTTTATCAAGATTATTTGGACATTGTCCAATTTTGGTGTAGGAGCACACCTAGGCTAACCTCCATAGGTTGATGTTTTGGCTTGTATTTGACTTTGGCCAATTCAGAGTATTTTGAGTTTGTTTTTAGACCTTAGAAGGTCATTGCTATTGTGGACTAGGTGAGTTATTCATTAGGACTAAGGTCACCAAAATAGTCATTGTTAGTAGCTTTTTAATTGTTTAGTCTTAAGTAGCTTAAGGTTGGATTAGAGTCTTCAATGTGTCTTAAACACATAAATGATGTCATAGAGATGCCTTGAGGCCATTAATAGATTTGGTTCCTCAAGATAAAGGGGGTAGAGGTCCTAAGAGTTAGGAAGATGGCATAGTGATAAAGATGCCAAAAGTTGTTAGAAGTTGTCATGACAACATTTACAATAATGGCGAATGTTGCATGCAACTCGGTTACCTAGGATTCCCTAAAGAATAGGAAGTGGGAGATCGACAAACATGCCCTAAAAACATGGAAATGGCATCTAATGTAAAGAAAGGCTTGAATCTTGAAGTTAGTCATTCATTGTAACAAGTTTGAGTAATGAAAGATAGCTCTGCAACTCTGTTTTGAGAGGAACCCGAGCATTTCCGTGTGACAGTGATACTATGTGGACTAAATCTTGAAATTTAGCATTGGATTTGGATAGTATAGGATGTTTTAAGACTTTTTCATTCAATGTGTTAGTTTTTTTGAGTTATTCTATTAGTTGTGAGGAAATAAATTAGATTTAGATAGTGTGCTGTTCCCTGTGAGATTGTTTTTGGTTTCATGGCTCCCACTTGAGATTCAACCCTTGAAACTTCAAGAAAGTGGATGAATCTTAGAGTGGATAAATTTTATATAAAGTATATAGAGGTAGGAGTCATGAGTAGATGCATAGCTATTTTAAATACCAAGCCCTAAGCGAGCTAGGAGAGTTCGGTTAGAGGCTTGACAGTGAAGAATCTAGTGATTGAATGTAGGGGAGAGAAGTACTATATATAAAAAGTATAGTTATAGGTAGGGTATAGTCATATCCTAACATTATATGAGGATTGAGTTCATACCAATCCATTAGATTAAGTTTTGAGTGAGAAAACAGTGAGATCCTAGTAAATAGGCCTTTTAGCCCTATTAGTCCTAGTTTGTAGGAACCCTATGTACGGAGGGCCTAGGGGTCCAAAACCTTAATAATATTTAGTAAAATCTAAAAGGGTATCCAAATGTGGGATTATATTTTTAGGTTGTTTGGAAAGTTTTTACAGGAATTGGTAAAAGGTCTCTGCAAAAGGCTACAAGGAAATAGGTCTAATTAAGCCTCCTCAAGGTAAAACCTTGAACCCGATAAGGAAATGCTTGAAGATCATTTAAAATGGATTAAAATGGGAAAAAATGGAATGTTTTCATGATGATAGATACCCCTACAATGAAATTTTAAGTTTGTGGAGAGATGGCACTTAGATCCTTCTAAGTGTAGGAGAAGGAGTGAGGTATCTACATGGTGTTAGTCCTTCAAGGTGAAGCACAAGTTGATTGGATCTTGGAGAGGAGCTTGAGAAGGCCTTAGTTAATCATCTAAGCCTTTGGAATATCCTAGAGAAGATTAGGATCCTAGTAGAGACAAGCAAGGTCTCTTGGTAGAAGTGCAAGTAAGCCTTAGAACACTCACATCATATTGGTATCAGAGCTTGAATTGATCAGGCTTGTGGTTGATGTTGTAGTCTACTGAATAAGTAGGAGAAAATACACCAGTTGGATTAGTAGAAGATAAAACCATGGTGACTAACATTGAGTTAGCCAAGAAGGTTGAGGAACAAGAAGAGGATAATTGGTTGCTAAGAGAAAGATTATCCCAAATGGAGCAGCTCTTGGGTGAAGTCCAAGACAAAGTTGATAAGGTCAAAGATAAAACTGATCAAAAGGAAGAGAAAGAAGCAAGGGAAAAGGAATTAGAATTGGAGTAGGAAGCTCCAACACTTGACCCTGGTCTTCCTGAAGAACCCTTCTTGAAGGCACTAAAGGCCTTAAGTGGCAAAGCTTTGGAGGGTGTGCCACTATTCAGTGGACAAATGGATCTAGATTCAGTTGTGGATTGGATAAAGAATAAAGAGAATCACTTTGAATGTGATGGTATCTCAGAGGCCCAAAAGGTTGTGGTGGCTAAGTCAAGGTTGAGAGGTTCAACTCTCACATGGTGGAAGTTTGTACAAATCAAGAGAGAAAAGGATGGAAAGGGTCCTATAGTTACATGGAAGGGCATGGTAACTAAAGTGAAGCAGACCTACCTTCCTGATGATTATGAAGTTCAGCTACATAGGAGGAGACATAATCTTAGACAAAAATATCTAGATGTTCAAGCATACACCGAGGAGTTCCAAAAGTTATGCTTGAGATCTAAAGTGGTTGAAGATGAGAGCATCAAGCTAGCAAGGTACTTGAATGGTCTTAAATGGTCTATTCATGAGGAAATGAGTCTTTTGAACTTAAAAAAAATTCACCAATGCTATCAAATGGCCTTGAAGATTGAAGAGAAAGGCAAAAGGAAGCAAGAACAAACCTCCAAAGGTAGAGGTAAAGGAAAAGATAGTAGAGGACAAAGAGGTGGCTATGGTGGAAGGAGTTCTGAATAAAGGACTCAAGGAGACATCAAATTTAGTGAGCAACAAGAAGGAAGCTCTAGTAGAGGTGGTAGAGGAAGGAGTTCTAACTCTAGCTTTAGAGGAAGAAGTAGTGGACAAGGAGGTAGAGGCAACTACTTTGCCAATATGAAATGCTACCATTGCAACCAAATGGGACACCCTACCTATAGGTGTTTGGAGAAGGGTAGTTCTTCTCAAGGAGGTGATAAGAGAACTAATCTAGTTCATGATGAGGCAAATGCAATAGAGAAACATGCTAAAGTACCATTAAATTTAGAGGAAGGTGAGAACCTCATGATGATGAGAACACTAATCAAGGAGCCAGTGAAAGAAGAGCCAATCCAAATGAGGTCTTTGTTTAGGATAAAGTGCAAGATGATGGGGAAAGTATGTAGAGTCATCATTGACTTAAGGTCTATTGATAATATTGTGTCAGAGGAAGCAATCAACAAGCTAAAGTTGACAAGGATACCCCACACCAATCCTTACAAGGTCACATGGCTCAATAAAGGCCAACATGTGTTGGTAAATGAACAAGCATGGATGGAGTTCTCAATTGGAAGGTACAAGGATAAAGTTTTGTGTGATGTGTTACCTATAGATGCATGTCACTTGCTCCTAGGTGGACCATGGAAATTTGACTGCCAAGCTATGCATGATGGAGGAATGAACTCCTATACATTCAAGAAAGACAATGCGACTTTCAAAATTTAGTCACTATTGGAGGATGTAGAGGTGAAGATAGCAGGTCCTAATGTGCTCATGGTTGGTGAAAAAGAGTTCTTAGAGGCCATGGAAGAAGGTGAAGGTGTTGGCTATGCATTGGTGTTAAGAACAAGAGAGGTGAATGAAGGTAAGGCAACCAAGAAGACAGAGTTACCAAAGGAGTTGCAAAGCATGCTGCAGACTTACGAAGGTATAGTAAGTGATGGAAAACCATCAACCTTACCCCCTAAAAGAACCATAAGTCATAGGATAGACTTTATTCTAGGAGCTACCCTTTCCAATAAAGTAGCCTACAAGATGACCCCTCAACAAAATGAGGAAATTGCTAGACAAATACAAGAACTCCTAAACCAAGGTCTCATTAGAAAGAGAATTATTCCATGTGCCATACCCACTGTCCTTGCACCTAAGAAAGTAGGAACTTGGAGGATTTGTATTGATTCAAGGGCTATTAATAGGATAACCATAAGGTATAGGTTTCCTATCCCTAGGATTGAAGACCTAATGGATTGTCTAGGTGAAGCCAAGTACTATAGCAAGATAGACTTGAAGAGTGGCTATCACCAAATAAGAATACAAGAGGGAGATGAGTGGAAAAAAACTTTCAAGACTAATGAAGGTTTGTATGAATGGCTTGTCATGCCATTTGGATTATCTAATGCCCCCTCCACATTCATGAGGCTCATGAATGAAGTCCTCAAAGACTACATTGGCAAGTTTGTAGTAGTATATCTAGATGATATACTGATTTATAAAAAAACAAGAGGTGAGCACATAAAACACCTTGAGATGGTTTTCAAGAAGCTACATGATGAGAAGTTGATGATCAACTTGGATAAGTGTGAGTTCATCAATGAGTTCATCAAAACATAGCTAGTGTACCTTGGATTTGTTCTATCACATGGTAATCTGAAAATGGATAAGAGCAAAGTGGAAGCCATCATCAATTGGCCTACTCCAAGGACAACAACTGAGGTAAGAAGTTTTCATGGCCTTGCACAATATTATAGGAAATTCATAAGGCAATTTAGTGCAATTTGTGCTCCTATGTTGGATACTATCAAAGGAGGTATGAAAACTAAGTTTGTATGGAATGAGCATGCTAACAAAAGCTTTGAGTTGTTGAAGGAAAATATAGGTACCCAACCTATTTTAGTCTTGCCAAGCTTTGAGAAGATTTTCACTATTGAGTGTGATGCTAGCAATGTGGCTATTGGAGCTATTTTAAGCCAAGAGGGTAGACCGGTGGCTTTTCATTCAAAGAAGCTAAGTGAAGCCAAGAAGAAGTACTCTTCTTATGACCTTTAAATGTATGCATTGGTTTAGGATTTAAGGAAATGGAGGCACTACTTTCTTCCCAAGGAGTTCATATTGTATTTAGACAATCAAGCACTTAGTTTCCTGAATTCACAAGAGAAGTTGAGTCACAAGCATATGAAGTGGGTTGAATACCTACAAGCTTACACTTTTAATATCAAGCATAAGAAAGGAGTACTCATAAAGGTGGCAAATGCCTTATCTAGAAGAGCTCTCACAATCCAAGAAATTCAGTTGAAGAGCATGGGGATATATCACTTTAAGGATCTACATGCTGATGATGAAGATTTTGCAGACATTTATAAGGTATGTACTGCATACAAGAATCATTTTCATAGTAGGTATGCTGAATATACTTTGCAAAGTGATCTCTTGTTTAAGGGGAATCAATTATGTGTTCCTAGAGGCTCTATTAGAGAGAATTTGATTCAAGAAAAGCATAATGGTGCTTTAAGTGGTCACTTTGGGATCACTAAGACTCAAGAACTTGTTCAAAGATTCTATTATTGGCCAAGGATGATTCTTGATGTTAGGAGGTATGTGGAAAGTTGTATAGTGTGTCAAAAGGCCAAGGGAACTTCTTCAAATGCAGGCCTCTATCAACCACTACCTATTCCTACTAGGCCATGGGAATGCTTGAGTATGGATTTTGTAGTTGGGTTACCCAAGACAAGATGAGGTATGGATAGTGTTTATGTAGTTGTGGACAGATTTAGCAAGATGGCTCACTTTGTGCCATGTAAGACAACTAATGATGCTAGTCAAATAGCCTCTCTCTTCTTCAAAGAGATAGTAAGAATCCATGGGTTACCTATCAGCATTGTGTCAAATAGAGACACCAAGTTTATGAGTCATTTTTCAAAGACTCTTTGGCAAAGTCTAGGCACTAATTTGTCCTTTGGATCTACCTACCATCCCCAAACTGATGGTCAGACCGAGGTTGTCAATAGAAGCCTTGGACATCTACTAAGGTGCTTGACCAAGGAGTATGGTCAATAATGGGATCAGTTGATTGGACAAGTTGAATATGCCTATAATGACACTATAAATAGATCAATAGGGAAGAGTCCCTTTGAAATAGTCTATGGTTTATATCCTAGAGGAGCCTATGAGTTAAGAGACTTGAAGGATGGAGTGAAGGGAAGTGGATATGCTGATGAGTTTGCATATGCAATGCAGGAGATCCATGATACAGTCAGGAAGACTTTGACTAAGAACACCATGAAGCATAAGTCTAAGGTGGATGAGATTAGAAGAGAAGTTCATTTCAATGTGGGAGACTTGGTAATGATACATCTTAACAAATCTAGACTTCAAAAGGGAGTCCCTCACAAGTTGCAGATGAGGAGGATAGGTCGCTATCCTATCTTGGTGAAGTATGGTAACAATGCATTCAGAGTGGAGCTACTAGAAGATAGTGGATTGTCCCTTGTCTTCAACATTGTAGACCTGGTTCATTACAAGGGACCATCACCTGACATGGATCAAAGCCTCAATGAAGTGATCAGAGATGTGGAAGATCTCAACCTACCTACTATTACAGTCAAAGAAGCTGACAGTATATAGGATACTAGGGTCTACAAGAGGACTAGAACCAAGGAGTACAAAGAACACTTGATCAAGAGACATGGTCAAAATAATGCTGATGTAGTGTGGGTTAAAGAATCAGAGTTTAAGAAGATGGGGATTGATCCTACTCTACTCAATCCAAGGGTGGATTGAACTCTTTTGTTTTAGGGAGGATGGTGCAAGAGCACACCTAGGCTAACCTCCATAGGTTTATGTTTCAGATTGTATCTAACTTTGGCCAAGTCAGAGTAGTTTGAGTTTGTTTTTAGACCTTAGAAGGTAATTTATATTGTGGACTAGGTGAGTTAGTCATCAAGACTAAGGTCACCAAAATAGTCATTGTTAGTAGCTTTTTAATTGTTTAGTCTTAAGTAGCTTAAGGTTGGATTAGAGTCTTCAATGTGTCTTAAACACACAAATGATGTCATAGAGATGCCTTGAGGAAATTAATAGATTTGGTTCCTTGAGATAAAGGAGGTAGAGGTCCTAAGAGTTAGGAAGATGGCATAGTGATAAAGATTCCAAAAGTTGTTAGAAGTTGTCATGACAACATTTTCAATAATGGCAAATGTTGCATGCAACTCGATTATCTAGGATTCCCTAAAGAATAGGAAGTGGGAGATCAACCAATAGGCCCTAAAAACATGGAAATGGAATCTAATGTAAAGAAAGGCTTGAATCTTGAAGTTAGTCATTCATTGTAACAAGTTTGAGTAATGAAAGATAGCTCTGCAACTCTATTTTGAGAGGAACCCAAGCATTTCCGTGTGACAGTGATACTATGTGGATTAAAGCTTGAAAGTTAGAATTGGATTTGCATAGTATAGGATGTTTTAAGACTTTTTCATTCAGTGTGTTAGTTGTTTTGAGTTATTCTATTAGTTGTGAGGAAATAAATTAGATTTAGATAGTGTGTTGTTCCCTGTGAGACTGTTTTTGGTTTCATGGCTCCCACTTGAGATTCAACCCTTGAAACTTCAAGAAAGTGGATGAATCTTAGAGTGGAGCCATTTTAAATAATGTATATAAAGGTAGGAGTCATGAGCAGATGGATAGCTATTTTAAATACCAAGCCCTAGGCGAGCTAGGAGAGTCCGGTTAGAGGCTTGACAGTGAAGAATCTAGTGATTGAATGCAGGGGAGAGAAGTAATATACAACAAAAGTATAGTTATAGGTAGGGTATAGTCATATCCTAACATGATATGAGGATTGAGTTCATACCAATCCATTAGACTAAGTTTTGAGTGAAAAAATAGTGAGATCCTAGTAAATAGGCCTTTTAGCCCTATTAGTCCTAGTTTGTAGGAACCCTATGTACGGAGGGACTAGGGGTCCAAAAAATTAATAATATTTAGTAAAAGATAAAAGGGTATCCAAATGTGGGATTATTTTTTTAGGTTGTTTGGAAAGTTTTTACACGAATTGGTAAAAGGTCTCTGCAAAAGGCTACAAGGAAATAGGTCTAATTAGGCCTCCTCAAGGTGAAACCTTGAACCCGATAAGGAAAGGCTTGAAGATCCTTTCAAATGGAAAAAAATGGAATGTTTTCATGATGATAGATACCCCTGCAATGAAATTTTAAGTTTGTGGAGAGATGACACTTAGATCCTTCTAAGTGTAGGAGAAGGAGTGAGGTATCTACATGGTGTTAGTCCTTCAAGGTGAAGCACAAGTTGATTGGCTCTTGGAGAGGAGATTGAGAAGGCCTTAGTTAATCATCTAAGCCTTTGGAAGATCCTAGAGAAGATTAGGATCCTAGTGGAGACAAGCTAGGTCTCTTGGTAGAAGTGCAAGCAAGCCTTGGAACACTCACATCAAGTTTGCAGAAATCTGGTCATATCTGATAACCAAGATGTAGAATCATTAAACAACACAAAATTACCTTGAAGTAAGGTGTTGGCACCTGAAAATTTAGGCCAAAATAAACAAAATGTCAGGGAAGTATCATATATATTTTCATATTTTCCTATGATAAAAAATTAAGATGATAGAGGAGCAAATGTATTTCCATTTGTTAATTATCTTTCCAAAATGCATATTTAATTTTGAAAATAAATAATTATTGAAAAAATAAAATAGGTTGGAAAAAAGGCGGTGAGAGGGAGTTGAACACTCGACCTCTCAAGCCATCCTTTCTTCCTACCTATTTACCCTCCTACCCCCTAACCAGTTAATCTATATGTTTTCTTTGAGAGGAATAGGAGGAGATACTTATTTATTTTTGTTTATGTGCAGGTGAGAAGTAAAAACAATCTCCTACACAGGGAGTTACTTCTTCCCTAATTATTTTTTACAATTTATTAATGTGATTATTATATATTTTGAGCATTTATATATTTTCTAATTTTTAGGAAAAAGAATGGGGAGAGAGAGTTGAACACTCGACCTCTCGACCCATTCCTTTTTCCTACCTAACTACCCAAATCTACCCCCCTTACCAACTACTCTACATTATTCTTCGATAGTATATGTGTGAATAAATATATAAACATAAGATAATCATATTTCCTTCAAAATAAATTATTAAAATAGATATTGTTTATTAGGGAGAATTTTTGCATGTTATAATCACTTATAATCATTCTTATCCCTAATTTGTGTTTTGCCCTAAAAACTTAAAATATATGATGAAGTGAATTCATTTCTTGATATATATTAATTTGTTTGTATTTTGACCTAATTTCTTATCACTTCCTCATTTTCATATCTTTACATGTAGCTTGATCATTTCACCTTGGTTATATTTTAACATTAATATTTTTAGGTAAAAGATTTTAGTGTCATTTTATTATTATTAAATTCTAATCGTGTATGATTTGTAAGTTGATTTCTCATATATTATTAGGGTTTGAGTGATCATTGATTGATTTTTTATGTTTCAGGTCCTTTATCTTAACTTTTTACCTTTTTCTTTTACTTTAATTTTAGGGTGTTAGTATTTTCATTTTACCATTTTTTTTAGTTAATCTTTTATAGGTATGTTTATAGGGTTACTTTTATAAAGTTAAATCTTTAGGGTTCCCTAATCATATACACTTTCATAATTGTATTATCATTTTATATTTGAAATATTTTTAGGGTAATTATTTTATAAATTTAATGTGTTAACCCTTAAGTGAATGAATTTTATTTTTAGGGTTAATTTCATTGAGTGGATTCTATTCTAAAATAAGTACATTATGTTTTATTTTGAAATAAAAAGATAATTATGAACAATAATGTTTTATTTGTCTCATTGTATAAATCTTTCATAACTTAATAATTTTTGTGACTTAAGTATAATTATATTTTCATTTTTATTTTTATGATACTTGTTTTCAAATAAGTATTAATAAATAATAAATAGTTTTATAAGATTAACACATTACATAATGTTTTTGTTATTATGATTAAGATGAACTAATATTGGTTATTTTGTGTGTGTAGGAAATTAAAGAATAAACTATTATGCACGACACTCATAAATTATGAGGGAAATTTATCCTAAACCAACATTGTAATGATTTATTATACATATTTAGGGTTAGTTGCATGATTAGGTCCTGTGAAAGGGCATGTCCTTTCATAGGAAACCATTGAAATTTGTATTTATACGCAAGCAATTGTAAAAATTAAGGACACAATTCTATCACGCAAAAATGTACCTTCTCACAGATTTAAACTTAATGTCTCAAGATCTCAGGGACAGATATCTGATAAGTACTTATACCTATTGATTTTACAGTTTTTTATGTTCAGGCAGTTTCGTGGATTACTCTCTAACCAGGGTCTCCTATTATGCTTTTTGTTTTATGCATTTATTTATGATCAATTTTTACAATTTGAATAATAGTAGCATGGTCTAGGAACCTGTTACTGTTTCCTTTGGGCTCTTAAGTTGAGTTAAAAATCTTAGGACCTATTGTATAAATTGTTGTAAATTTTGTTTTAAATAGTAGCTTGTAGGGTGATGGTCTCATTTTGCAAAAATGAGTTATCTTAAAACCGTCTCCAGTTACTTATGGTATTGAATGTATTTGACTCTATTTTCAAATTTGTATCAGGCACTGGTCTATCTGTTATTTTGAAATTGTCATTTATTTCTTTCTGTGGGATATATTTCAAATCTACTACTTTATCTACAAAACATTAGATTAGGTTTAGCATTAGTTCATAACATTAGTTTAAATATCTAACTACCTGCCTATTAGGATATTTAGTTACATTATCTTCTGAGGATTAGTAACCTCTTTGGAAGGAACTTTGTTGTTTACGCATGTTGTTTGTGTAGTTAGACAATATATTCAGTTTAGGCCTACCAGCCTTGGTTCGATTGAACCAGAATTGCAGAGGCATTTATTATGCCTGTCAGTTGGCCTCAAAATGACCAGGGTTTTTGAGCACCAACATAAGGCATCCTTTTCAGTGGCTTCAATTTTATCTTCTTCTTCTTCCATCTGAGCATAGAGGCCTTTGCCTCTAACCATCTTGGTTACATGAATTTGTACATCATATTCCATAACCCTTGTTATCCAACCTACTCTCTTTTCATTAACATCTTTGTTCAGCAAAAAATCTTTAATACTAGGATGTGCAACCATTAGATGTACTTTATTTCTGGCAACCAAATGCTTAACCTTCTTTAAATTTTTAATAATAGCTAATACATGTTTCTCAACAAAACTGTACCTTTTCTCATAATCATCCATACCTTTGCTGAAAAATGCAACTAGCTGCTCTTGACTATCTGCATTATTTTGCACCAGCATTGCTGAAATAGTATCAGAGCCACCATAAGCATATAAAATAAAGTCTTTAGAGAAATCAGGATTAACTAAAGTAGGGGCTGAAGACAAAGCATGCTTTATCTGTTCAAAACTCTTCTTTCCCTCATCAGTCCAGTTGAAAGGTACATCCTTCTTTAGCATAGCAGTCAAAGGTTTTAATAAGTTTGCAATATCAAGGATAAATCACCAAACAAAATTTATTCTCCCAATAAAACTTTGCAATCCTTTCTTATGCTTTGGTAGTGATAACTCCAAAATTTCATGAATCCTTTCAGGATCAATAGTTGTACCTTCTTTAGACACTTGATATCCTAAAAGTTTACCCTCATGGACTGCAAAAATAGATTTCTTTGGGTTAAGAGAGATTCCAAACTCTCTATATCTCTGTAAAATTTGTCTTAAATGATCTATATGCTGGTTTGCAACCTTGCTGTAAATTGTAACATCATCTAGGTATACTAGAACAAACTTATACATCAAATTCTTGAAAGCCATGTCCATTTATTTTTGAAAAGTAGCCCCTACATTTGATAACCCAAATGGAATTCTTCTATAAGCCATTGTGCCCCATTTAGTTGTGAAAGCTATTTTAAACTGATCAGATTCTTTAACTAAAATTTGGTTGTAACTGGAATACCCATCTAAGAGTGAGAATCTCTTAGAACCTGAAACATATTGTAAAATTTGTTCCATGGAAGGAAGAGGGTGTCTATCTTTCAGAGATGCCCTATTAAGGTCTCTAAAGTCCACACAAAGTCTTATCTCTCCATTCTTCTTCCTTACTGGCACTAAGTTAGAAACCCACGATGTGTGCTTAATAGGAAATATAATACCACCATCTAGGAGTTTTCTTAGCTCTTTCAACATTAATGGTTCTAATTTGGGGTTTATGGGCCTTTGCCTTTGTCTGATTGGCTTAGCATTTGGTTCTAGTTCTATGGTGTGCTAGGTTAATTGAGGATCAAATCCTTTTAAATCAACATAATCCCATGCAAACACATCACTATATTCTCTAAAAAGATCAATAAATAATTCTTTTTCTTCAAGAGAATTAATTTTACCAACCTTCAAATACTTGTCTCTGAAAATTTCCACTTCTTCATAGTGATCCTCTTTTATCAGCAGGCTGGTTTTACCCCTCCTGAATTGATCATCTAAGTTAAAAGCTGACTCTAGGCTCACCAACCCTTTTGGAAGCTTATTTGTTTTCAAATGAATGATTTGATCTTCAATTTGCTGATTCAGTTGATCATTTTTAGAAGTTGAAAAACCATATGTTTCTGTCATAAAACTTAAAATATGCTCATAGTATTGAAAACCTGCCAATTAGTATCATTATCTAGGATAGATGGCCTAAGAACAATCTTGACATGTGACTGGTCTAAAATCTACCCTTTATTTTCAGTAATTGAAACATGTGCACCAATACCAGCCAACCTATCAGCATGCTGATTTCTCTTTCTAGGAATAGAAATGAGGTTAAAAGCATCAAAATCATCCAGAATATCTGATATTCTGGACCTATACATCTTTAAAAGATCATTTTTAACAACATTGATACCTCTCACCTGTTTTACTATCAGCTCACTGTCCCTAAATGCCCTTAAACACTTGATTCCTCTTTTTCTTGCCCACTCTAGACCCTGAATCAGACTTTCATATTCAGCCACATTATTAGAGCATGGAAAAGATAACTTTTATGCAACATAAAATTTATCACCATTAGGTGAAACTAACATAACCCCTGCACCAATACCATCTTTATTCCTTGATCCATCAAAATACAGACCCCATAGTTGGTTAGATAATTCAGATTCATAATCTTGACCTTTAATCAAATTAGGCAAAAATGCATTAGACTCTAAAATCATGTAGTTACCAAAACCAACATCGAGCATATCATCATTCTGATAATTTCTAGTGGCCCATTGATCCAAAACAATGTTAGGATATTCCTCAGTTTGTGTGTTATAGGTTGAATAGTCTTGAATTTCATCTGAATCCATAATCACACAACTGACATTAATGGGGCTGGGATTGTAAGGCTCTATGTGATCCTTGGCCAATCATTCTAATTTTATGGTTACCTTTGTACCATATCTAGTTTTGAAATATAAGTGAGACCAATCTGATGAGAAATAACTATCTATTTTGGCTGTAAAGTCTCTTGACAGACACATAGCAAAATACGGTGGAAAATCTATAACATAAATATCCTGAGGGATAGAAAAATTTGGACATGAGTGTAAGGTCAAACTTGCATTTTTAACAACCCCTAAAGTCTTGATTGAAGTTCCATCAAGTTGGACTACACCTTTCTCAAGAGGTTCATACTTTAGATGCAACACATCTGCTATTTTCTTAGGCATGACAGTGTTGGTTGCACCACTGTCAACCATAAAATTATGCACTAATTTATTTGCAATAATCAATGAGACATAAAAAGGATAAGGCTTATTATTTGTAGGTTTCTTACCTTCCTTTTCAATTGTCTTTTGGTTATTTGCTGGCTTTTTATCAGCTGTCACTACTAATTGCTTCAAATATGTAGCCTTTTTAACTTCTTGTACTACTGGTTTTTGAACTTTAGCAAGCTTCTTTTCTTCTTTTGGTGTCTTTTCTTGAGCTTTAGGAGGCTCAGAATTAGTCATAACCATTCTAGGAGGCTATTGCATGACTTGTTGTGAACTGGCTACCAACTTGGACAACCCTTCCTTTAAAATTTCAATCTGTCCTGGAATAGCTAAAGTTTCCCATGCAGACAAGGTTACACTCATTTTTTTCATAGTATCAAAAATATTATAGGGAACAACAAATTGCACCTTTTGTGGAGATCTCAGAGAACCTTGATCAACACTCTTTTGACTTTGATCCTTACTAGATGAAGATAATGGATTCCTTAAAATTGAAACTGGTGAAGAGGGAACATTACCAGCTGATTGATCTGCCTCAAGAGCTCTCTTTTTGGCTCTATTATTTTCTAAAACTGGTGAATCATCATTAAGAGCAAAAAATTCCTCCTCTTGCCAATTTAAGAAACCAATATCCATAACACTTTGATATGATTGCTATTGTATTTCCTCAACATGCACATTCTGCTGTGAATTTATTGAACTTTTAACCATGAGAGCCTGGTTCAGAACTCCATTAGAACACATTGACTGATCATGAGCTTGATTGCATGGAAAACACCACTCAGTGGCAATATTGTTCTGGCTAGGAACAATATCCCTAACAATATTAACAGGTGTAGGATTATAAGGTCTATAAGGCTTCTGATTCCAATTTTGTTTATTTGCATTGTTATTCACTTGGAATAGCTACTTGTTGCCTTGAAATGCAGGCTGATTAGGAAACTAGGATGAGGAACCAACAAACTGGTTTTGAGCAACATGATTTGTCTGTGCTTGATTCCTCTTAAGGGTCACTAGTTCATTACCAAAAGACTACAGTAAACTCTCTATCTTTTGCTAGCTATCCTTAATACTTTGTAATTCATTCAGAGGGACAGTAGGGACTACCTCTGTGGCTTCTCCTATTTGCCCTAATTTGGCCAAAAATTAAGCCAAAATCTTAGCCTATCAACATGACTAGTACCCTAAATATTAGCTTTTATAAGGATGCAAATCCTTTTACAATGTTTTACCAATATTTGTTTTTATCTAAATTGAATAAAAATTCAATATAAACAAAAACCTACACTAACTAAAACTTCTAACTTAGGAATAAATCTCTAAGTATAAGAAATACAAAGTGGGCAAAGTCGACATGACCATTCAACCCACTTGCAACATGATGGGAAAATATAGGTAGTGAAATAGTGAGGTGGCATTGTTTCTCTTCTTGAGGCCTGTAGGATTAGACATATGCATTAATGGAATTGAATGAACTTGTTGTGCAGACTCCAAAATCTCATAACCACTTGTCATTCTTGAGTTCTCCATCTTTATTCGGATTCCTTGAGAAGAAATAGGAAGAAACCCTAGTTCTACAATAAAGAAACTTTGGTAAATTTTTTAATAAGGCTCAGATTTACTATCATGGATCTCTCTATCTTTGATAGTTCATACCCTGGCATCAGATTTGGACTGAGAGTTTGTCTTCATGAAGGCCCGAGTTCTTATTATTAATCTGGAGATTCATTTTTTCTTGCCCTTTCTCGTGACTATAACCTCATAATTTATCTTTAACTAATGCTTGAAGGAAGCCGTAACTGGTGCTTTCCTTTCAGACTCGAGCTATGAATTTGGCCTATGATCTTGGAAAAACTATGAAACATGACTCACAGTTCATGAGTTAACAAACTCAAGCTTTACATCTCTCGGCTTCAAATAGGTATGTAACTGTGTTTCTCTCATTTGGTATGGCCAAAACCTTGAATCTATTTTTTCATATCTTGTAGCTGACACTTGACTTACGACTCCTTTTTGAGGCTTGCAACTGTGAATGAACGACTCATGGGCTATGAGTCTTGTTTGAAACTTTGAGCATGGCCTCACCAAAATTGTGACTCACCTTTGGTTCCTTTATCAACAGTCATGGCTTGAATGTAGCTCTCGATCTTCACCTTGTATGTATAGCTGAGATTGATGGTTGATCTTGACTCATGGGTATTTGAGTGGGACTCACCTTTGAACTCAAGTTCTCCCCTGTCACGGCTTGTGACTGGCGTGTATAATGGCTTTTGATATTCTATTCTTGGTTAGAAGCTATGAATAACTCATAGCTTGTGAACATCTTGTAACAAAAAGTTACAGCCTGGGTGTAACTTGGCTATGAGCCATTTCATTCTCACCATGATCTTTCTTTAGTTGACTAGTAAGTTCCAACTCTTTCGACTGGCAGAGTTTTTTAGCATAAAATTCATTTATTACACCACATTTTGATGCAGGTTTTTGATTGTGACTAACAACCACATCACTTGTGGGTCTTCTTCAATCATCTCGGCAAGGCCCAAGCTGTGACTGAGATATGTAAAAAGTAACTCGGCTTTGATCTATGACATCTCTCAGTCTCAGCTTGAGACTCTTACTGAGCTGACTGAACATTGAGCTTCAATCTCGAACAACATATACAAGTCAATTCACAACATATACAGATAAGTTCAACTTCTCTCTTCATTTTCTTTGTACTGTTGTCGGTAGCTTTAGAGCATCTTGTGTATCTCTTTTTTTTTTTCTCTTTCTTGAAGCGCATAAAAATAATCATTTAATGGCACATAAAATGGAACCCACTTTGTCTCTTCAGCCCATACATGAAACTTGTAATGTCAATTACAACAATAACATTAGTTATTTTGTTCATTATTTTTATTGCTGAAAACTTCACTGATAAAACCTTCAAGGATCGACTGAGAATAAATGAACTCCACTGTCTTTGAACTTTCATTTGCAATATTCAGCTTGATTACCATTTTATACCTATCATTACATCTTGCTTTCAAAATAGTTCATTTGGTAAAGGACTGAGAATGATGTTTCACTATTTGTAAATGTAATCCTATAGCTGATTTCTTTGATGAATTTGTATTTTTCATATAGCTTGGCTGCAAATGATTACTGAAGATATTTGAAATTTGTAAAATAAATAGCATACTCACAGCTTGATAAATAAACAAAAACTTTAAGGCTTGGCTATAGATGTTTACTAAACTCTTCAGTTCAACTATTCTGCATACATTTGCCCACTATTGTCATGTTCACTGTTATTACATTTAGAATACCAGTCATTGCTATTCTCTCTTTTGTTGATACAATCATCACTGTTAGACTTTGAACACCAATGGACCAATTTTATTTTTTGTTTACAGATCGCTGAACCCATATAAATGAAAGAACTTACAGACTTATAGATGAATTCAAATCTCCAAAACTCACATTAATGCCATTTAATCATAGTCACTGTCAGTCATTTCATTTTATTTCAATCTTAGCTGCTTCAACTGACAAATGAAAATAGACATTTTGAAATTTGAATTCAATGCTGAAAATAGTGAACATCTTAAACCTCACTGATATATGTTACCAGGCTTGAACATAGTTCTCTTTTGTTTTGATGTTGAATATGAATCCTTAAAAGAAATGCAATAGGATATAAAAATGTTTGTTTATTATCAATGAAGTTTGAGCATGGGCTTGTGACACTCAAAGATACATTTTGTAAACATTTTATGATACTTTATAGTACAATTATGTAGCATTCCTTCTGTAATCAGCAACAACAAAAATTTTATTGAATTTGTACCTTGGAATCAACAAAGAAATGTTAAACCAGTGATTATGTAACTGTAACTTGGTATTTGATTATGACTGTTCTTAAACACTTTTGGCATTTTTTGTGAAATTTTAGCTTGTTCTGCATCTTCTTTCTTTGACTATAATGTGAAAACCAGTTAGCTTGAAACACTGCAAAATGTTCTATTAAGCTCTTAAAACAACAACACTGCAAACTTGTCAGATTAGTGAACATAATAAATAATTAGTTTATGAAAAATGCCAAAAAGAAATGACACTTGTGAATCAAAATTCAGGTTATTATGTTCACTAATCTAGCAATAAATTTTTACTATCTGAAAAAGGTTTCTTAGTTGGAAAGACTAAGTCCCTTTCATTTAGATATCTGGTTTATAAAAGGAAAACATATATCAGAATGACCATAAATAGTAAAATGTTTCATGTTTAGAAAACAAGTCCCTTTAATACTACCTTTCACTTATTGTGGATATAGTTTCCTTATTGCATTGAATTTACTAGATAGATATGCATCATTGAAAGATTTGATTGTTACTAGATGTTGTTTGTGTTTCATGCATTGCTTAGATCCAACAGGATCTAACATCACTTTCTCTCTCTCATGCAGGTGAAAACCCTAAACCAAATGTAGATGAAGACTTGGACCTGAGGATTTAGGACCTGACAGACAACCAACTGACAACACACAGATAACAAGGCAATGCATGGGACCCCTACTCCATATTTCTATCATACTTTCAATTCTGCAAATGTACTGTATTGTTGATATGAAAATGAAATATGAAAAGACACTTTGTATACTACATTCAGTTTGAATGCACAATGTAATGATCAATTATGAATTTTGAAATTTGAAATGTGATCAATACTTAGAGTACAAAAAATGAAATCTGCTAATGAATGCAATAATGAAAATGTAGATTAACAAATACCTGAAAGGCAGTATTAATTGGACCCCCTAAAGATGCAATCTTTTCCTTTTTGTGTTTATTCTGTTGTATGCTTTAATTTTAGATAAAAAGAGGTATGAACAAATTCTGAGGATTCAATTTGGATATTCACCCTAGGTGCAGTAGATTTTGCCTCTTTACTAGGTTTACCCCCGTGCCTGTGACTCTTTCTTTGGGGTGTTTTCTCTGTATTTTTTTATATCATAGACTTTTTAGCAGGCTTTTTGCTATGCTCAGTGGCTATATGAGTGTCTTCATCCCTAGGTTTTTGTTTTCTAGGGCTAGGGCTTCCCTTTACAAATTTCTACATTCTAGCATTTCCCTTTTCATCCTTAGTCTTTATCATTTTTCCTTTTTCCCTTGTTACTGCTTCCCTAGTGTGAACTATTGATTTAGGAGAAACATCCTCATTAAGGTCTAAAGGGGAACTATTTACATCTTTGTGCAAAGATTCAAGTGAACTCATTTTGACATAGGAGGGTTTTTTCTATGAACTACCCTAGAATTTGAAGCCCTAGGGGTAAATTTTGTCAAGCGTTGACCTCTAAGATGCACGTTCTCTACTCTGAACTTTTTAATTTTTAAAAAATCATCCCATGACATCTGAGACACACCTTGTAAATACATTTTACAAGAAACTTAATTAAATAGTGATGGGAAACAAATTTTTCCCTTCCTTTCTAAATCTCAACAACCATGATTGCCAGTAGGTTAAATAGCACATTGGGGACATTAATTCTCCTTTCATGTCATAAGTGGCTTAGAATCTTGAAGTGTATAGAGAGTAGAGATGACTTCAAACCCTCACAAGTAATGTATCTGATAATATAAACCACAATATGTGCACATTTTTTGGGGTAAAGAAATCTTCCTTGTTACTTGTTTATCTACTTCAAGTGGAGGATCCCCAGGTCTGGTAAACTCTTCTCTAGCTATTCTGGCATCTTTACTTTCAGGGTAGGGTTCTCCTACAATAGGAGACCCTGAAACTTTAGCAATCCTCTCCTCCATGGAAGTAACCTTCAAACCCTTCACCACTGTCTCACCAATGTTAAATTTTTGAGAAAATTCCATAGCAAGTTCATTACTTAACCCATTCAACTTCAAATAGTAGTCTAACTAGCCAAAATTATTAAATTTTGGCTCACAGAGTGCATCCTACAAGATTAATTGATGAACTATTGGTTCACTTATCACTACTGAAACTCCCATGTTTCTAGTCACACCCTTGAAACACCTCTTCTCTACAATTATTTAGTTGCAAACTCATCTAATTGCTCTCTCAATGTCGTATATCCTTCTTGTAGTCTTAATGCCAATGTCGTATAACCTTTCTATTTACCCCCCTTTTAGTGGCATTTATGACAACTTATTCAATAATAAGGAAGGCATTAAAGAGGGATTTCATATTTCAAAACTTTGACATGTTCGCACATAGAAAACATGAATGCATAATGACGCATATATGACATGTGGGCACACACTCCCACCAATGTATACAAAAGCATGTGTCCACACATCCTTGGCTATAGGGAAACTAGAATGCACCCACATACGATGTTATTTTTTAAGTACACTCCCACCAATGTATACAAAAGCATGTGTCCACACATCCTTGGCTATAGGGAAACTAGAATGCACCCACATACGATGTTATTTTTTAAGTCTATTTTATTTACACTATACCGTGGTGCATTCTGGTTGCACCATAGACGACGCCATTTCAGATTATTAAAAAAAAATATGCTATGTGATATATCAACATTATAATTATTTAATAAATGCATCTAAAGTAATGAATAAAATTTTGGGATGAATACAATTTTTTCTCTTTTTCCCAACTTTATAATTATTTTTCTCGTGTTTTAGAGAATTGTCAAGGGTTTTCAAGTACTTGGTTTGAAAAATAGGGCTAATTGTGCCCCCAAAATCAGTCACATACCTCTTTTTCCTTTGGTGTTCCAAAACAACATATGAGAGTTTTCTGATATGTCATATAACTTTGAAAAGGTATTCCAAAAGTGTCTGTTGTTTGTGCATAACATTGGGGATTGAAGAATTAAAGCCCAAAAACTAGTGAGATAGGGCTAGTAGGCCTAGTTGCCATGTATGAAGTGTGAATAAAACTTGTCAAGTGGCCTTGTAGGGTCTGTGATTGGGTTGGTGGAGATACAAGGAAGTCCTTAAGACAATAGTTAGATTTTGATGAGAAGCATTTCATGTTAGGCACATTATTGTCTTTAGGAGCCTTTGTTAGGATGTTTAATGGGAACAGTGATAGAAGCCCATTTGAGGAGTCATGTTTGAGACTTTGTTGAGTTTGTTATTATATCCTTGGCTTCCAGATAATTCTTCTACATTAGAAATGGAGGGGAATATGAAGGAAATTAAGCACTTGAAACATCAAGTGGAATAGTACAAGGCTGCAAGGTATGACATAGGTGATTTTATGAAATAATGGGACACTTGAGTGGGATCTAGGGCCAATAAATAAGTGCTTTAGAACTCATCCTATGTATCAATAAAAAATCAATAGAAGAAATGAAAATTGACATATTAAAACAACAATATCCAACAAAATTATTGAAATTCAACTATTGATACCTCTTTCTCCATCTAGATTACAAAGTCGGTCCACTTTTTGCTTTGTAACATTTCCTTTTCAAATTGCGTTGGATGTCGACCATATTTATGCTCCTGTCAAAACATGGCACATGAAATAGTTAAATTAATTATTATGCATCCATTTACTTTTTCCTAGGAAATTAAAAAAAAAATCATTTAACACATTAAATATACTTACAAATGTACAGATCAAGGCCTGTAAACCTTTCTGGCCATTGTGATCCATGGTACAAAGTTTGGCAAGCCTAGCCTTGGTGGTCTTATCTTGAAACGTATACTAATATAATTTAACTATGTGAAAATAAAATTGAAGAATCATTTAATAAATTTGGTATAATCTTAAGAGAAAATTCAAATACCTCTGAACTCTCTTCACCTAACTTCCTCAGTGCCTTAGATTTCTCATATGCTTCTACAAGCTCTTTCTATACTTTCACACTTACATCAATTGACCCTTTTTTGACCCTTAGCTTAGGAGGGATTTGTTTTATCTTCTTTGTTTGGTTGCACCAAAACCACTTACAATTTTGAGACACTCATAGCTTTATCTTCTTTATAGACCAACCTGTGCCAAATTCAGTCTCCATGTCTTGAATAATTGATTTTTGAAGGTTCCTAGATATCTTTGCAAATGAAAAATGTAGATGGTCTTTGAACCATTGAAGGCATGATTCCTTCAATCTATTCACAAATATTTTTCCACTATCTGTCATTCGAACTTCCTCTTAAACCACATTGTATTCTATCTTGGTATTGTAGCTACCAATGCTAGATGAAATACATGGTGTGATGGAAGAAGTTTGTGTCCCAAGAGTGGTTGTGACATTGAAAGCCTCTATTCCCTATTCCACATTCTTAGAGTTTACTGTTATTAAATTCCTCCTAGATCTTTTTCTTGTTCCAGGGGTGGCTAGGGAATCAATTGAGTCCCTTTGACAAGCTTGATTTGGTTACAATATTTTAGGGTCTTTACTAGATCATTTTTGTATGTCTCTAGCAAGCATTCTAAAATCCATTCCATTTGTTTTGTTGACTACCTCTTCCCCCCAAATGGTAGCTAATGCCTCTTTTTATTTGTCAGTCTCATGTCCCTATACATAAATAAAATAAATAAATTTATTCTCTTAAATTTTTTTTAAAAAAACTAAAAACTAAAAATTGAAGAAACAATGGAAACATTTACAAATCTATAAATTGACAACACATTACCTCATTGTGGCTAGATTTTTCTCCCTTCCTCTATTGCTCAACATTTTGAGGTAACCTAGGGGAAGTTCTATAAAATTGAACCAAAAGGAAAAACATACCTGGTTTTCATGTTTAAAGTGAAATCAGGGGTTTGATTTTATCCATCTATCCTCTACTCTCTATCTCGCAAAAAAATAAAACCAAGTGACCAAAGACTGTAAAAACTGTCTATCCTATGCTTTGTCTCTGGAACAAAATAAAATGAGGTGTCCAAAATGAAAAAAAAAAGATCAAAAAGACCAACAGGAAAATAAAAAAGAACTGAAACAAAGAATTAGAGTGACATAAGGTCATCATTTTAATGCATGCATGAATTTTGTTTTTTTTAAAATTCATTAATGGGAGATAGCGTGAATGTTTCCCATGAATCCAATGCAATTATTTGGGATTTCAAAAATATGAAATGTTTCCTGCAAATCTATAAATGTTTGTGGTGGTTTGTCGTGTTTAATAATGTAGTGACTAATGTGGACTTTATAGCTAATTTTGACCCATAAATGTAATTTGTTTGGGATGTTGAAGTTGGCGTTAATGGCACCTAATTTTGCACCCATTTTAAAAATTGAATGTATAATATATGAGCTTTAATTTGTTTTAGCATTATAATTTGATTTTTATTTAATTTATTTTCTTTAAATTTTGTGTAGGTTTGGGGTTCTCTTTATTATAGAGTTCAATTTGGTTTAATATTAGGGATAGGGTTTGATTTGGTTTAGTGTTCAATTATGTTTAGGATTATAATTCAATTCATTTTATTGTTACGATTATCATTCAATTTGGTTTAGTGTTAGTTTCAGTGTATAATTTGGTTTGCAATCAGGGTTCAATTTGGTTTATTGTTAGCTTTATGGTATAATTTGGATTATGATTAGGTTTCAATTTGGTTTAATACTCAATTACGCTTTCACTTATCATTCTATTTAGTTGTTTTATAATCAAGGCTCAATTTTGTTTACGATATGGGTTTAATTTAGTTTATATTAATGGTTTAATTTGGTTTAGGATATAATAAGGCATAGGTTTAGGGTTGAATTTAGTTTAGTGTTATGTTTCAATTTGATTTAATGTATGGATTCAATCTAGTGTAGGTTTAGGATTTCATTTGATAAGGTTTAAATGATTAAGGTTAAATTTGATTTACTTATAGGGCTAGGGTTAGAGTTAGAGGTTAAAATAAGGTTTAGTACTTAATTAGATTTAATTAGGGCTTTATTTTTGTTTATTGTTAGTGTTACACTATTTTGGTTTATGATTATAGTTCAATTTGGTTTAATGTTCAATTAGCTTTAGGGTTTGGGTTTTATTTTTTTTAGTGTAAGGTCTAGGGTTTAATATGTTTTTACATTGGACTTGGGGCTTGATTTTGTTTAGGATTGGGGTAATGGTTTAAGTTGGTGTACTATTGAATTATCTTTACAATTAGTCCTAAAATTTGGGTTGTTATTTAGAGTTAGGGTAACAACTCAATTAAATTTAGGATTAATGTTTAATTTAGTTTAGTGTTGGGTTTAGGAATATGTATACAATGAGAGTTAGTGGTAGAATTCAAAGTTGGTTTATATGGTTCATTTATGGTTAATGTTCAATTTGGTTTAGGTTTATGGTTAATGTTCAATTTGGTCTAGGCAATAATTTCTTTTTATCTTCTCTATCCTACCCTACCCATATCTCTTTGACTCTTTTGATCTTCTCCCTCCCTCCCTCCATCCCATCTCTTCTCTCCCCCTCAAGCTATTTCTCTCCCTATACATCCACCATCTACTCTCCTCTACCCTTTACCTATCTTTCTCTCCCTTTCTCTCCCTCCCTCCCTCCCCATCTCCCTTCTCTCTATCTCTCCATCCCACACTCCCTCCCTATCCCCCCCATCTCTCTACATTTACCTCATTTCTCATTCTCTTCGAATATATTTCTATCTCTCTCATTCTCTTTGTACAAAGTTAAGGTTGGTATTAATTTAAGATTATGGAGTGAGGTTTGGGTTTAATAGTGTTTAAGGTTACGTTTTAAAAGGGTTGGGATCTGATTTGATTCTATGACCCATTGATTTGTTTGGATTAAAAGAACAACACAAATTTGATAATTGCTAGGTTTAGTTTCTTATACTATTTCATTAGGTCTAGGGTTAGGGTTCAATTTTCTTTAGTTTTCAAATACTCTTAGTGTTAGGGTTCAATTCCCTTTATTGTTAAGGTTAGGGTAAGATTTTGTTTAGAGTTAGTGTTTAATTTGGTTTGATGTTCATTTAGTTTTAAGATTAGGGTTCAACTTGCTTTAGGGCCTTGATTACAATTCAATCTGGTTTAGGGTTTTTTTTATAAAAAAAAAATTGTTAGAGAACTAAGTTTCAAGTTATTGTGTGTTGTACTAGGGGTAGGATTTAATTTGGATTGGGGTTTAGATTTATCTTTGTCTACTACCGGTTTAAAATTAATTTTGGCTTATTTTTAGTTTTAGGACAACTATTTTGTTTAAACAGTATAACAAAGTTAAGGTTACTATTTGTGTAGGTTTAGGATTACATTTTATAAGGATAAAAAATAAAGATTAAATTTGATTTATTGATAGGGCCAAGGTTAGAGTTAGAGGTTAAAATAAGTTTTAACGCTTAATTAGATTTAATTAGGGTTTTATTTTTGTTTATTGTTAGTGTTATCCTATTTTGGTCTCTGATTAGGGTTCAATTTGGTTTAATATTTAATTAGCTTTAGGGTTTTGGTTTTATTTTGTTTAGTGTAAGGGCTAGGGTTCAATATGTTTGTACATTGGACTTGGGGCTCAATTTTGTCTAGGATAGAGGTAATGGTTTAAGTTGGTGTACTATTTAATTAGCTTTACGATCAAGCCTAAAATTTGGGTTGTTGTTTAGAGTTAGGGTAATAATTGAATTAAATTTAGGGTTAACGTTTGATTTAGTTTAGTGTTGGGTTTAGGAATATGTATACACTGAGAGTTAGTGGTAGAATTCAAAGTTGGTTTATGGTTCATTTATGGTTAATGTTCAATTTGGTTTAGGGAATAAATTCTATTTATCTCTCTCTCTCTCTCACCCTCTAGCTATTTCTCTCCCTCTACACCCCCCATCTACTCTCCTCTACCCTCTACCTATATTTATCTCCCTTTCTCTTCCTCCCTCCCCATCTCCCTTCTCTCTATTTCTCCCTCCCACACTTCATCCCTATCCCCCTACCTATCTCTTTACATTTGTACCTCTCTCTCTCTCTCTGTTTAAAGTTAAAGTTGGTATTTATTTAAGCTTATGGAGTGAGGTTTAGGTTTAATAATGTTTAAGGTTATCTTTAAAAAGGGTTGGGATTTGATGTGATTCTATGACCTTTTAATTTGTTTGGATTAAAGGAATGACACAAATTTGATAATTGATAGGTTTAGTTTCTTATAGTATTTCATCATGTCTAGGGTTAGGGTTTAATTTTCTTTAGTGTTCAAATACTCCCAGTGTTTAGGTTCAATTTTCTTTATTGTTAAGGTTAGGGTAAAATTTGGTTTAGAGTTAGTGTTTAATTTGGTTTAATTTTCATTTAGTTTTATGATTAGTGTTCAACTTTCTTTAGGGCTTTAATTACAATTAAATCTGGTTTAGGTTTAAAATTTGTTTTTGTTTACTATTAGGGAACTAAGTTTCAAGTTATTGTGTGTTAGGGGTAGGGTTTAATTTTGATTGGGGTTTGGATTTAGCTTTGTCTACTCTCAGGTTTAAGATTCAATTTGGCCTATTTTTAGTTTTAGGATAACTATTTTTATTTAAAGATTATAAATACATAAGGTTCAAAGTTAAGGTTACTATTAGTGTAGGTTTAGGATTACATTTTATAAGGTTTTAATGATTAAGGCAAAATTTGGTTTACTGATAGGGCTAGGGTTAGAGTTAGAGGTTAAGATAATGCTTAGTACTTAACTAGATTTAATTAGGGCTTTATTTTTTTTTATTGTTAGTGTTAGGCTATTTTGGTTTATAATTAGGGTTCAATTTGGTTTAATGTTCAATTAGCTATAGTCTTTGGGTTTTATTTTGTTTAGTGTAAGGGCTAGGGTTCAATATGTTTTCACATTAGACTTGGGGTTCAATTTTGTCTACAACTAGGGTAATGGTTTAAGTTGGTATTTATTTATTTATTACAAATGCTACAACATAGATTCAAAATCCTTCCACAAAGCTCAATAATTTTTTGTCACTTTGTGCTTTTATTCTCAATGCATTCACAAAAATGTCACAAAATTGACACACCATATTCTACATAAGACACAATGGTGCATTAAAACATTTGAAAGCCCCTGCCACACCATCGATTGAATGAAAACAAAACCATGGGCCTACCATAGTGTCCATTCATCTCAGCTAACTTTCATCTAACTTACCACTAATGTCACTGCTTGATGACACCCCAAAGGAGAAATGAATTCCCACCGCACCATTGCATGCCACATCACAACAAACTTCTATGGAGAGAGAAATCACTTAGTAACACATTGAGACTTAAGGAAGCTATCTATACGCCACCACATGGACCCTCCTTTCCTCTAACATGCCACCCATATCACCGGTTGTCCCTCTTTGCCACCTCATGACTTATAGGTTATGATAGTGGATGATAGCGATATGGAGCAGATGTGTATTAGTTGAAGTTGTGGAGATAGATGAATGAGATTCAAATATTTGAAGGGCTATCACACAATTAGTTGAGTTGATAGTTGAACTATGCGACATTAATTTTGAAATGATGGACACATTGATTTTCAAATTGCAATGAAAAAATTGAGAGTTGTTCAGTTGAGAGTTTGAGGTACATGAACAAAATTATAGAGAAAATGTCTAATGTTATCGAGGGTGATTTTCATGAGCCTGTAAGTTTTTTTTCTTCCTGTTCTTGAGAAATATTTTCAATGGTTTTTTTTTTTGGTTCCTGTTAAATGTCGAATTGGATTTAGGAGAAATGAGTCAACAAAATATATCTATGTTTACTTTTAGGTTTGGTTCTACTAAAAAGAAACAAATTAGGGATTATTGGAAAGATTTTGTTGACTTGTTACCCGGGAATACCAACACGCTATCCATAAATGAACATGAATAGAGGGATGTTTTTTTCATGTGTAGGAATCCAAAAACTGAAACCTTAGGATAGGCTTTATTTAATTAATTTTTTAATAACAGAATTAAGGGCCCTCCCATGTCAAATCCATGAGATTTGAATTTGGCCAAGTTAATAGTGCCAAATATATTTATTGATGTATAGTTCCTTAGGGAATTAACTCATAGATATTGCTCATTAACCAAGGTTATTATAAGGGCAGACTTGATAATCCTAGTGAGAATTGACAGATCGAGTTTAAGTGAAGATTTTCAGATCACCGGTGCTAATTGTGGAAAAATTGACTTGAAGAGAAAAAATAAGAATTATGAAGCCCACAAGTGGGTCTTTAGAAAAAATATGGTGCCTAGGTTCATGCCTAGGATTGAGAGAAAGACTATCCCAATTCCTGATAATGTAATGGAGCCTTTTCCCCTTAAAGATTTCCAACATTATTTTGTGTACATAGTTTAGGGGTATTGAGAGGTTCTAGGACTTGATGAGGAGGATACAATTCCAATTGATATAATGTGCATGGCGATCAAAATCTAGAACTTGGAGGTTAATATGTACTATGAATTTGTAACATAATTGGTGAATGCCTTACATGAAGGTTTGGTTTCTATCCAACAGAATCTTGTAGTGATTGATTTTTAACATCACTCTTTATTATGTCATTTGATTTTATATTTCAATATTGATAATATAGATAAAAGGTTGTACTTGGAGAAGGTTGCCCCATTTGGAGAGAGGATGCCTGTGTTGGACAAGAGTGTGGGATATGATCCACTTGACCCCCAATTTTATATATTTTTAGAATTGGATTGTTGTCCCCATCATGAGCCTTTTGGGGAGGGATAGAAGTAGGATAAGTATTCATGTAAGAAAGTTGTTAAGTCCAATTCAAGAGGTTTCTAATAGTGATCACAACTTGGGTGATTTTTATTTCTTTTATGACTTCACTGTGTTCAGAGTTTATGGTTGTCTGAAGCCTCCTCATATATTGTCATATTTTGTACTTGATTTTTTATAGAAATTATTGTTAGTTGAGAGGGACTACTTGCATAATAAGAGAAGGGGCACTCTTGTGCCCAGATTAATAAAAGTTTTAGATTTTTCCATTGGCAAGTAGGTAGTTGAAGAGCTCAACACCTTCTTGAAGTAATTCAAGTTGGAGATAGCTCATTGTAGGTTCTGTGATGTAAAGGGTTTTATTAGGGGGAATTTGCACAAATGATACCTTCGAAAAAGCTTCCCACTCATGAGTGTTTGGACTTGATGAAGATGTAGTGATAGATGTTTTCTTCAAGAAGGATGTTCTAGAAATCATAGAAAAATGGAGGAATCTAATGATGTGTGGAACAAGCCTGACTTAGGTAAATAATGATTTCCTTGTATTTTACTATCATTTACATCCTCTTCAAAGAATTAAGAAGATGGTGAAAAATTATGATGCTCTAATGGCTCAAATGCCATCTCTTCCACCTCAAAAACAACAAAGAGGAATTATAGTTTCAAGTTTAGAAGATGATTCTAACTCTTCTTCTACTGAGGAACCCCCTCCTAAAAGTGCAATGCCTAGGCCTCAAATTGAGGAGTATACCAATAATGATGTGGCTGACAATGATGATCATGAAGTTGATCAAAGAAAAAGGAGGCTCAAGGAGAAGCTTAGGGAAGGGCTTGATGATGGTTTGGAATTGTATAATGATCAACCATTGGGAAAATTGATAGATGATAGGGAGATTGCTTCTTAGTAATTCTTAGAGTATGAGAATTTCATATATACCATGGAGTTTAAAATTTTCTTGATGAAAATGAAAGGAAGAGAGGTGAAGAGGTTGATGGATCAGGAGGGAGAAGCTTCTAGCACCAATCAACAATAGGTTGCACTTGCCACTTTGGAATGATATGATCTCGATTAAGTTCAATTGACAGTTGAAGAGGCCAGTAAACTTATTATGGAAAGTGATATGTTATTGCTTCTAGGGTGGAATTTGCAGTCCACTTTTATTATTGATCAAATTAGGAATCAAACTAATCTTATTTTCTCCTCTGAGCATGAGTATGGTGCTTTCTTGGGAGGGTTAGGTTTTGACCCCAAATTAAAAACCTTTCTATTTGGGAATTAGCCCTTGTTGCACATAAACCCCATATGATTAATATTGGTGAAGAAAGGTGAGGTGATACCATCATTAAGATTGTTAACATTAGTCAAGTGGAGATTTCACACATGCTTAACCATGTGTCAATGTTGAATGTTGCAATTGCAGGGGAAAAAAATAGGATTCATAAGGAGGTGTATATTGACTTGGTGACCATGTATAAGAAGTATGAGGAGGTCATGATTGAGAATGTAGAATTGAAAGAAACATTATAGATGTATGTTTTAAGGTTTTGTCTCCTCCCATCTACAGATCCTACAAATGAACAACCAGTTGCAGGTGAGGTAGTTGTGGCTCAAGATGTATAGAATAGGTTGGAGGATTATGCTAAAAGGATTGAATCTTTAGAAGAGTAAGTGCATAAAAAGAGTGTTAATGTATCATGAAATGTATTCAACATAGGATTGACAAGGTCAAGTCTAAGGTTGATGTTGTTCATGCTTCCTACTCTTCTTTAGTTCAATCTGATAGTCTATGTGATGATTTTATTTACTACTTATAGCCTTTGTTCATTGTGTGGTCAACAAGGTCAATTTTAAGGCCCAATTGGAAGCTATAGAAAAATATATAGATGATATACCTCCTATTATTGAGGAAACCAATTAAATGATCAATTTGGTAAATAATTTATTGCCATTTTTAAAGGGGAAGAAAAATTTAATCAATACCGAATTAAAATCCTTGGTAGATCTTGACCATCCTCTGGTTCCACACATTTTAGATAAAGACAAGAACATGAAAGAAGTAGAGGAGTGGAAATGTGATTTTGATCTCATCTTCCCAAGTGTGGAGACCATGATTTCTATTGATAGTGATTATATTGATATCCCTGAGTTCAATGATGTTTTGGATATGACGATTAAGTTTGAGACTAGTTTTAACAAGTTCATCAAAGACTCCAGTGCTATTACAAATGTCAAGCAAGTAGAATCTTTATCATAGATCGATAGTTTGAAAGCTTTCAAGTGGTTAGGAGAGAAATAAGTAAACAAATAGAGTGATTTTACCAACAAAAAGAGAAAATAAGTTACTCAATGACAAGGCTCGACCTCTCCTTTTTGGTTCTTTGTTTTGTTGATCTCATTGCATGATGATATGGCCATTAACAAAATTCAAGGAGGTTAAGCAGTTATCTACATGGACATCTTTCTAGGCTAAGTTATGCCACAAATGTGTCACATTGTTAGGAATGAAACTACTAACCAAATTGAAGGTGATAGGATAATTTCAATGCCCTCATTTTGTTCCAATTTTTTTTGTTGTTGGATTTTCTTACAACTTTCAATAAACACATCACCATTTTGATCAACTATTTTTTTTACTGTAGTTCAACTGGTTGAGATTTCTATTCCAAAGAATCAGAGTTTGAATGTCTTGCAAGCTTGTTTGCTTTTCCAAGATAGGTTAGGAATAGAATCTCTATTTTGATTTGATTCCAACAAATGATCTAAAGCTTGTTTCACCCCCCAAGTTATATAAGGGATTATAGGATCATTTTTTGAAGGTTCTCAAATTTTGTATTCATAGAGAGCATAATAGAAATAGTGTTAAGTCTTAGGGTTTTAATATATGTTGATATTAGGAGACATTTTGGATAATATGGTATAATGGATACACTATTTTACAGATCCATATGATTAGTCTAATTGTCTTTATTCTTCTCATATGAACAAAATATAAAGTATTTTCTTGTTCATCTTGTTGTCATGTGGATGTGAGTTTATTATTATCATGTTTTCTTTCAAGAAAAATATTAAGTATGCTTGAATTGATAAATGTGAGAAGTATATGTATGGTATAAATCTGATGATAATATTGGTTATATGGGATTACTTATATGTTAGGCATATTTAGTAATCTTAATCTTGTGTCTTTGTAAAAAGTTAAATATAAAGTTGGATGTGTCTTATAGATTTTTGAGTCTATTGCCCTATAGGTTTAGCACTAGTCTAAGTTATCTTAGAATACTATTTAGAGTGAGCAATAATCCAGAAATCTTAAATCATTTTACTTTGTGTTATTGATTTCATGGTAAATTATTTGCATTCTCACTAAGAAACTGGAAGCTATGGTGAGAACTCTATTTTGTGACTATTCCTGTAGCCATTGGAACTTTGTTCTTTAACTGTTCCTGCAACCATTGGAACTTTGTTCTTTAACTATTCCTGCAACCAAGGTAGAATAGAATAAATCCCTATTTTTTTGCTAAGAACTATGTTTTTGTTATTTTTTTCACTCATGTTTACTTGTGGATTCATGTTTATGTTATCTTATTCTTTTTTTTTTCTTCTTCTTCTACTAACCACTACAAGAATGCAACAAACCATTATAGTCATCGCAAACATGCACTTGTGGGGTCACAGGTCTAACAACTATAAGAATAGTCAAAGAACTAAGTTCCAATGGTTGCAAAAATAGTCACAGATAAGAGTTATCAACATAGCTTCTAGTTTCTTACTAAGAATGCAAATAATTTACCATGAAATCAACAACACAATGTAAAATGATTTCAAATTTATGGATTATTGTGCTCTCCAAACAATATTCTAACATGAATTACACTTAACCTATAGGGAAACAAAGTAAAAAAACTATAAGACACATCCAAATTTATGTTTAACTTCTCATAGAGACACAAGATTAGGATTATTGAATATGCCTATCCTATATGTAATCCCACATAACTAATATTATCATCAGATTTATAACATACATACACTTCTCACATTTATCACCTCATATTACACTCATGAAATCACTATTTTTTTCTCCAAATCACTTTAATGCATCTAAAAGGATATAATCTCTTACTTGAAGAAAACTAGTAAACATATTATACATTCATGAAATTATCATGAAGACAAATTTGGCTATTCTGAATAAATAAAGTTACATAACAAAAATAAAATGGAGTAGGAGGCAATCTTCAAATGATATTTTCAATTAATTTCTTCAAAAGTATTCATACATTTCATTTAATACAAGACTTTGTCATTCCTATTTCTATAGAAAGACCTATTACATAAACTATTCTACTTGTCCCTATACAAAGAATTTTTAGAACCCATAAGATTGGCCTTGGTATTTATTTTATAGATACAAGGAATGCAACAAACTACATGTTGGATTATTCCTTTTATATTATGTTACCAACTTCCACTAGTTGATCATAGAAGATATTATCCCAATGAAGGTTTTTAACTCTATTTGTGTCCTCGAGTGAATTTAGAGGAGGCCATGGAGTGCTTATTATCATGAGGCATGTGATCCAACTAGGCTTTTGAGTCATGCCATTATCTCCCATGGGTGGTTATTGAGGCACAAATGCTAGCAGTTAAAATTCTCATAATCTTCCCTTACGGGAGATGGATTTGAAAATACAACACAAGGAGAAACAAATGACTCCAAACTTTGATATTTTGTGTCTACACCCAAAGTTTTCTTTTCCTCCCTCTTAGAAAATGGAACCGAAGTAGTAATCTGAGAGATAGGAGGCATTTGTAAGCTATGGATAGAGTTTTCATCAAAGTACAGAGCTTTTAGTATCTCTATGATTATTGAAGGTAATTTTAGTATCTCTACGATTACAAAATGTATTATCAATTGGTTCACCACCACGATCCTTGTATATCTCCTACAACATGGCTTTGTCTAACTCCTTGTTATAGTAAATTCCCTCTATAGAACAAATAAACTCTCCCTTCTTGTTACAATAAAATATCTTTGTAGCCTCTCCATGCCCCATCCTTAGCACTCAAACAAAGAAACAACACTCCATTCTAATCGTGAACAATCCAAATTTAAACAACACATATAACTCATTCTGCATTTATCCCTTCATGTATTTAATATAAGGCTCACACTTTCAAACTACAAAAAAAGAAGCACCAACTATCCCAAGATTTGCACCTATCTCAATAGCTATCCCAAGATTTACACCTATCCCAATAACTATAAGACCTGTCATTATGGCATTTTCCCTTGGTTATATAAAGTTTAACGTGACACTCAAAAAGGTTGGGTTGTAAGGGAATGATTTTATGCCAAGGTAATGATTTTTAAATTAGAAACTACAATATTCCATTAGTCATGGCATCTCTTCTCAGATTCTTCCTATCACCACTTCTTTCTTTAATATATTATCACATATTTTTGAGTAACCCGCATAAAATGTCATGAGGTTGTGACTTACCCAACCTAGGTTATCAATTCATTTCATCACAATTTAACAATCATTTTCCTTAACTAGAATTTAGGTTTGCGAGGACACAAGGCCAAAGGTCTTCAATAGGTGTTAGTATTCACTCAACTACAACATGAAACCATACCAATTTGTTAACCCCATGGTTATGCAGTAAAGAAAACCCATCGAGTTCCATGTGTAGCATCCTCGCTTCCTCGTAGTCCAAATCTAGGTCCCACTTAATAAGCCATGAGGCAGAAATAAGGGACCACCATAGCATCTTATTCTTCCTTGCAAGCTCACAACCCTTAAAAATATTCCCCACTAACCATCGTGAAGATGCAAAAAATCATTACAATCATCATAAACATCCACTTGTGGGGTTACTTTTCCAACTGATAGTCTTAAAAAATTTCTATGAGGACCTTCAATTATTAACATGTGGCCCACCGTCGCCTCCCCATAAGGTAAGGGTATTAACTATATCCACAAGTCACGAGGACATAACAACACTTTTATCACCACCCACAGACCACCACACAACCTCACAACCCCTAGCTGTCATCTATCTTAACCTCCATGAGGGTGGGATAAAAAAATTTAAGCACAACTTAAAGAACGTGCAAAATAAACAATAAAGTGTTAGGCTAGGACATAAGTGCATGAAACAACAACCAAAATATTTAGACATTAAATCAATAGTATAGGAAAATCAAATATGACAGCCAAAAAATGGATGCTTTAACATAGCGCCCAATTTCGTGCCTACTCGTTCAATAGGCATCAATGCGGGTGCCAATATTAGCGTAGAATAGCGCTCAAAATTGCATCAGGATGTTCTGGTCAATGAAAAATATGCCATGAGTAGCACCAAATCGATGAATAGGGCTTATCTTTCAAAAAAATGGAGGAGAAATACATTAAAATAGTGTGTGGAAGCAAAAAATGGAGCAAAAAAGGGAGCTAATGACAAGTATTTTTGTAGTGTCACTCTTATCAACCAGAGCCATTAGATTAGAGGTCTCAAATTGCTTACTCGAAGTTGATAATTATGAAGCACTACACACAATTGGGCAAAGGAAGTAAATTCAAAAAGCAATATCTTATCTCTAATGTCTTTTTGAAAATTAGAAATGAAAATACATTGAACATCAATATTAGGCATGAGATGATAAACTTGAGCATCAAATGTTTAAATCTACCAATGAAATCAATCATTTTTCTTTAACACCTTGGTTATAATGCATCAAATTAGTCAAAGAGATCTTATAGCCAATGTTATTTTGAAATTTTTAAATGAAAACATTAGCAAGTTTTTGAAATGAGTCAAGAGAATAAAGAGACAAAGAGCAATACCATTGTAAGGCCTTATCTCTAAATGTTCTAGTAAATAATTTAGCCACGAGTCTATGATCATGAGAGAAATCATTGTGCAATGTTTTAAATATTTTTACATAAGAAAAGGGATCACGTTTTCTACTATAAGTCACAAAATGAGGTATTTCCATGTATTGAGGGATAACAACACCAATGATGTCTAAGGAAAATGAACTAGCAATGTCACAAGTAGAAATATTGAATTTGGATTGAGTCATGGAGGCAATTTGTTTTTGTAAGGATGACATGATTTGGGCAAGACCATTGATAGTAGATTCATTGGGGAGATTGGTATAGGACATGTGTGAAAGGTTTGAAACATTATGGGAAAAGTAAGGAACAATGGAATATGAAAATGACACATTATTATAAGTAGATAAGGGTGATGGTTGGGAAACACATGGAACACTTGTAGAGGAGGAATGATAGGATAAGGACTACTTCAAAGGCTATAATATGTAGGATTAATGTTTGAAATCGATGTAGTAATGATAGGTGGAACTCGTATGTAGTAAGCTCATTAGGTAATGAAGTGGGAATGGGAATAGAGGTCTCAATACTAGTATTAGGTTGAGATAGACCAATATCTTGAGCATAATCTTTGATATAGGTTTAACATTATCATTGATAAGATGGGATATAGCACAAAAAAAATCAACACCAATCTCATCATTGTGAATCAACTTCCTCATACCTTCTACCAAGGAGATGACTTCCCTATTAGAATGCTCTTGACCTAACCATTGCTCATTTTTTCTAAAATCATGGGAAATTTTTTGCACTTGGGTAGGAGACACTCTAGATTTTTCATCTTTCCCATGAGAAGAGTGGGAAGAGGGATTCTCCACAATAGTAGGAATGTCATTAGTAAGAAAATTATCATCGACATTCATAGGGAACATAAAGGACTTAGGATCAAGGGAACCCATAAGTCTATGACTTCTCACTAAAATGCTATATATAGGAGTCAAGGTTATGATACTCATGCACAAGGTAATGAAAGAAATATATGTCTAAATCATGCAAAGGAGTAGCAAAAATATGTAAGTACTCATCAATTTTATGCAACATGACCCTAATTAAGACGTGTAAGAAGCATAATTGCACATGCAACCTAATGAATAACAAATCTAACTATCAAATCAAAAGTGTAATTTAAGATGTTGGGTTCACCAAAATGTAATGTAGGTTAACCTAGAGGTAGAAATGTGATGATGGAAATAATGATTAATGTATTTCATGCAAACAAGGTCTAGACACCAAATTATAATGGAAATGTAAGAAATCAATCTCACCAAAATATAACATAAAATATTAGTGTTGATGATAATAAGGGGTTCTAGTGTGGTTACATAATATGACATAAAACCAAACCTAGTTACATTTGAAGGAAGATGGCCCACTAAGCTTAAGTGTTGAATTAGTGCAATGGTCTTTCACTGTAATCAAGGCTAATTATACAACTTTGTTTAAAAAATACAAGATTGAAGGCTAAAAAGGAAGGAAAGATGGATTTCAAAATGCATACATTGATAGAAAACATATAGACCAATTATGTAACTAGAAAAATAGCCCAAATATTGCAACTAACCTATAAATTCAATTTGAAGCAGTTTTGGGGAGACTATGCCAACTTGGTCGACTTGTTCCTAGGACTAGGTCAACTGGCTTGATGTGTTCCCTACACTTCCTAATGATTTTAGTTTCATATTATAGTTGAGTTAAATTCTTGGATCAAATCCTAGAATCAGTGCCACATATTCCTACACACAAAAAAGAGAAGAAATGTTGTGTAGAAAGGAGTTTTCCTCACTCAAAGTTTAGTTGAGGAATCAACCTTGAAATTGAAATGAAATATAAATGAAAGAAAAGATTGATGATGTAAAGTAGATGCTAGATCTAAAATGTAAATATTTATACCTTTGCAAACGGACATGGTGTTGCAATGTCTATGAAGACAATTGCAATTATTTTGAATGTAGTTGTTGGATGTTGAAATGTAGAGAAGAATCAAGGATGCATTTCATAAATTCATAGATCCACAAATACTCACCAAATATCTAATGTTTTTATTATTGATGGCTCTTTCCTTGAGAAGAAATATATTCCAATTGATATTCAACATTTGAAAGAAGGATCTCCTTGCTTGATTAAGGTCTCCTCTACTTGGCCTCTATGTTGGAAACTACAATTGAAACAATTGTTGTATTGTCATTGATGTCAAACCTTAATTGGTAAGACTATTGCTACTTAGGAAAGTACTATATCTATTTGAGTGTTGCTGAGTGGCTAAGCAAGGTTGGTAACAATAGAACCTAAGGAAAGGTTGAGTTATCTTGATACTACAAATTGTACTTGACTATGTTGCACAATGATGAGATAATGTATTGTTTATCTTAGTAAGATTGAAGACTAAACTGGTAGGCTTGACCAAGCAAAGAATGGAAAAATCATGTTTAAGCCGAGTAATGTTAGTGTTGACCAAGTTGGTATATGTTGAGAAAAATTATAGTGTCAATCGAACAATAGTTAATTGCTGAGGAAGATAGTGTAAGCCGAGGAAACAATTTTAGTAATGACCGAGCTTTCTACATGAAGACCGAGTGGACAATCACAGTATTGACCGAGCATCAACAATTTTATATTTGAAGAGAATTTAATTTTGGAGCCGACATTGTTGAATTCTTGGATTATGTAAAACATGTTGACTTTATTTATTGATTGTTTGGAAGCATTAAATGCACTGTAAAACATTTTATTGTAAATCTTTAAGAGATTTGAGATGATTCTAGAAAAATAGCCAAAGAACATGAAGTAGGTAGATTCAATGAATCTAACCTAACCCTAAGATCTATGAATGAGATTGAGCAGCAAAAGATGAGTTAACCTAATTGAGGAAAATATAAGGGAACCTAAGCATTTTGATATGGATGTACATGGAGAACAGAGAATGCTAGAACAAGAAAGTTTTATTGACTGAATAAGCAGAAAAGACTGAAGGAGAATTGTGGTGATTGCTTGAAGAAAAGTTCCAAGTAGATCAGAGATGGAAATGGAAAAGTTTCAAAGTCAGTAAACCAGCATTAGTATATGGAATCAGATCTGATATTTGCAAAGTGAGTTGTATATTTTTCAGATAATATTGCTGCTAATTTCTAACCATTGCAATAGTCAAAATCCTTTTAACAGAGGTTGACCTAACAGTCATATGTTAAATCCTTTGAACAAGGTTGCATTCTAATGGAGTGTATGTAAGTCCTATGACTAGGCTCACTTTTAACAGGGTGATTTAAATCTTTAACTGGGTCACACCTGATAGTGTGTATTGTAACCTTTGATAGGGTTGGCTTTTTACCAAGCTCACTTTAGAAGAGTGAAAATAATAGTAGCATGTTACAAAGTGGTTTTTCCCAAATTGGGTTTCCACTATAAGTCCTAGTGTTAATACTTGTGTGAATGTTTTGGTTTGAACATTACTATGTTTTGCAAGTTAAGTTACAGCTGGGTAGTGTATACACCTAAAAATGGTCACCTAGACTATTAGCCCCTTTTGCTAAATCATAAATTGCTTATTCTTGATCAAATCCTTGTGCTATCATTTATTCAATTATTTTCTATGGGCTAACCATTTTATCCTAAGTTTTTATTTATTTAAAAGGAATATTTCCTCCCCTTTTAATAAATAAAAAGCCCACCTTTTCCTCTTATCCTAAGTTGCACAAATAAAGCATTATTCTTATTTTATAAAAAAGGGAAAAAGCACTTTTTGTCTCATATGGACACAAAAGTCAACTCTTATTTTCCTATTGGAGGATACTTGTGCACATGGATTGCTCCTCTTTTAAGCTCCACCGTTGATTAAATCTTTTGCCTCTTAATCTCCATGGTCCATTCCTTCTCATTTCCTATAAAAGAAGAGCTCTCTTCTTCATTCTAGATCCCCAACTTTTTATGCTAATATTATGCTGCAGGTTTTCTAGGTCATCTTGGAGCTTTTGGAGACATTCTTGCATCTAGGGTTTGAAGATTTGGAGCATTGTTGGCATTCATCTTGGATCTTCATCAACACTCTATCTTCTTGTCTTCATTCTTGCATCATCATGGCTTTCTTGCTTCATAGTTAGATTTCATTTCTTGCATCTTTCATTTTCATAGCTTAGCTTGCATTGTACTTTCATTTCCATAGCTTAGCTTGCATCTTCATTCTTAGCTAGCTTGCATTGCATTGCATTTCATTTGATTCTTGGGGATATTGGCATTCTTGCCCTTGTCTTCATTGAATCTCCCATTGCATGGTTTACTAGCAAGGTTATTGGCTAAATAGCTCTAGCTGAGAGCATTCTTAAAACCCTTGCACTCCATGCCTAGGGAGCTATGGATCGATTTGTGAGGCCTCATTCTTGAGTTCCCTTGCATGTAATGATTCATAGAAGTGTGACACAATTATAGCACACAGGTAGTGGACTTCATTGTTGTATGTTTCTATTACTGAATCAATGATGACTGAGTTTGTTTTGGTTATTAGATTTGATTTAAGGAAATTTTTTTGAGATTGTTTTATACATCAGGACCTGAGAAAAACTGATTCACCCCCCCTCTTTGTTGTTCTAAATCATATTAACAATTGGTATCAGAGCTTTGTTGCTTATTATTAGTGTTGACAAAAATCAAGTTTAAAGGGGCTTGAAGCAAATGATTAGGATGTATAAGAAGGAGGTACCGAAGCTGAACAAGGAAACCTTCCTTGCATGGCAAAGCTTGATGAAGCTGCATCTGGCCGGTATTGGTGACTCTGCAAAGTACTACATTGAGAACAACTATGTCTCACCTATCGCACCTTTGACTGCCGAAGAAATGAGAGCTAAGCAAGAACATAATCAGGCAATGCTGGAAATTGCATCTGCCCTAAGCTATCTAGAATTTGAGGACATTAAGGACTACACAATTGCTAAGGATATGTGGGATACTCTTGCAAGGATCTATGGTGGTGACTTGAATGTGCTGAATGCAAAGGCCAAGAGTCTTAGAGGTAAGTTTGATGAAATGAGAATGCAAGAAGGTGAAAACATTGTACAATATTATGGTAGAATAAAAGAAGTTGTGAATGCTATTAGAGGAGAAAATGGGGCTATTGATGATGAAACTATAATTGGGAAAGTACTAAGAACCCTGCGTCCTATATATGCTATTAAGATCTCAGCTATTCAGGAATCTAGATGTAACTCTGCTAATGTGCTTACTTTGGAAAGTTTGGTTGGTAAGCTGACTACTTTTGAACTCTCTAACTATGATAATTTCACTATTGGAAGCATTGGAAATGTTGAATCTGCTTTCAAGTCATAGCTAGTTTTGAACAAGCCAAAGAAAGAAAAAGAAAGATGCATCAGTGAAAGTGATAGTGACACTTCTGATGAAGACCTAGAAGATCTAGAAGCTCTTATGGCTAGAAGACTGAGAAGGGGAAAAGGAAAGTATAAAGGTAAACTCCCTATTATATGTTTTGCATGTAATAAAGTTGGTCATATAGCTGCTAGATGTCCTGACAGGAAGGATAAAAATGATGAAAGGAAAAGAAAACACAAAGACATAAAAGATGACAGAAGCTACCGATGGAATAAAGACTACAAAGGAAAAGGTAAGAAATCTTGTTACATTGTTGAAAAAGAGACTGACACCGATAGTGATGATTTTGAAATTGAGGTAGTCTATGTTGCAATGAAAGATGAATTTGATGAGGATGAGAAAACTGCATTGATATCCTATGTGAACAAGAATGATAAATGGATTATTGATAGTGGCTGTTCACATCACATGACTAGTGACAAAAATGAGTTTGAGACCTTACATCATTACAGAGGTAAAAGTGTACAATTTGGTAATGATGCACCATGTCCTATTAGAGGAAAAGGTTTGATTAAATTGACTGATAAGATATCTTGTGAAAATGCATATTGGGTTGAAGGTCTAAATTACAATCTGTTAAGTGTTGCTTAACTTAACAAAACTAGTTACCGAGTGGAATTTCATCACAAACAAGCTAAAATATTTAATGGTACTGTAGAACTGATTGGAAGTGGAGATTAGACTAGAGGTAATTTGTTCTATCTTGACCTATCTGAAGAAACATGTTTAATTGCACAACTTGATGATATTTGGTTATGGCATAAAAGGCTGTGTCATGTTAACTTTGACAATCTGTTAGAGATAAGTAAGAAGAAAAAGGTAAGAGGTCTACTTAGATTGAAGAAACCTAAGAATGTGATGTGCAAGGAATGCCAGTTAGGAAAAATGACAAAGTCAAGTTTCAAGAGCAAATCCTTTACTTCTGAATTTTTTTAAGATTTGGTTCATACTGACCTTTGTGGACCTATGTGTTGGACTAACCACCAACATCTCCCTTCGAGGATTCATGACATGGTTTAACAGCCTCCTGTGTTCTATAAGTCTAGTGGTTGTATCAGGCATTAATAGGTTGATCTTTTGGTGCAACGACAACTACTACTTGTAAAAAGTGGTATCAGAGCTTGGTCATAGGTTTGAATCCCCTTGGGTGACGCTGAGGGGGGGATTGTTGGACTAACCACCAACATCTCCCTTTGGGGATTCATGACATGGTTTAACAGCCTCCTGTGCTCTATAAGTCTAGTGGTTGTATCGAGCATTAATAGGTCAATCTTTTGGTGCAATGACAACTACTACTTGTAACACTATGGTTGTACAAAGTTACTGTGGTGCTAGATACTTTATCTTATTTGTTGATGATCATACTAGAATGATGCATGTGATGTTTCTAAAAGAAAAATCTAAAGCTTTTCAATTCTTTAAGTGGTATTTGGATAAGGTTGAAAAGGAGATAGGTAGGAACCTGAAATGTCTTAGATTTGACCGAGGTGAAGAATTTACATCAAATGAATTTAATCTATTTTGCAATGATAGAGGAATTAAAAGACAGATGTCTACACCTAGAACACCTCCACAGAATGGTATAGCAGAAAGGAGAAATAGATCTATCTTGGATTATGCAAGGACATTGATGATTGAAAAGAATGTGGCATAGAAATATTGGAAAGAAGCTATAAGCACTACTGTCTACACTCTTAACCGGGTATAGATGAAGAAAGGTACAAATTTGACACCCTATGAATTATGGCATGGGCATGCACCGAGTGTTAAATACTTTAGAATCTTTGGAAGTAAGTGCTATATATTAAAAGACACTAGGAATGGAAAGTTTGATGCTAAGAGTGATGAGGGCATATTCCTAGGGTACTCCACAAAAAGTAAAGCTTATAAGTGTTTGAAACCTAACACTAACAAAATTGTGGAAAGTGTGAATGTCAAAATTGATGAGTATGCAGAAAGAAATGAAGCTGACAGCAAAAGAGAACGGGAAGATTATAGATCTCTTGTGTACATTGAGGAAGAAGAAGAGGCAAGTAATAGACTTGCACCTGATACCGAGTCTCAGGTAAGTAATGCCAAGCAACAGACATAAGCTGCCGAGTATTAGGAAAATAGTGTCGAGAGAGAACAAGAACATGCCGAGCTACAAGAAAATGCTATTGAGTATTAGGAAGAGGTTTCCGAGCATTCTAAAGTTGAATCTAACAATCTTATTGAGGAATATGATGAAATAGAGGAGTCGAGAACAACTGAACCTATTTTGGAAAAATATGTAAGAAGACATCACAAGCCTAAACAGATAATTGGAGACAAAAATACTAGAATCTAGACTAGAAGTAAGACTAAGGATCCAACATGTCTATTGTGTGAATTTGAACCAAAGACAACTAGAGAAGCATTAGAGAATGAAGACTAGATACAAGCAATGAATGAAGAAATTGACTAGATTGAGAAGAATGATACTTGGACTCTGGTGCCGAGACCTGAAAACAAAAATGTTATAGGAACAAAGTGGGTGTTTCAGAATAAGATGAATGAAAATGGTGAAATCACTAGGAACAAAGCTAGGCTGGTATGCAAAGGCTACACACAAGAAGAAGGAATAGATTATGGGGAGACATTTTCCCCTGTAGCTAGATTGGAAGGAGTAAGAACTCTACTTGCATATGTTGCTTATAAAGATTTCAAGGTATATCAAATGGATGTCAAGTCTACATTTTTGAATGGTATACTAGAAGAAGAAGTTTACATAGAATAACTAGAAGGTTTTATTGATCCAAACAAAAGACACATGGTGTGCAAACTAAACAAAGCATTATATGGATTGAAGCAAGCTCCCAGAGCATGGTATGAGAGGTTGCACAACTACTTGATACAGATTGGATTTTCAAGAACAAATGACACAAGCAATCTGTACATGAAGGATGAAGAAGGTAAAGGTATCCTGTTGGAAATTTTTTTTGTGGATGACATTATTTTTGGTGGACAAGATACATTATGTAAAAGTTTTTCAAATGAAATGAAAACTAAATTTGAAATGAGTATGTTTGGTGAGATCAAATTCTTTGTTGGTTTACAAGTATATCAGAGCAATAATGGAATTTTCATTACACAGTCTAAGTATGTTAATGAAATACTGAAAACTTTTGGAATGGAAGATGCTAAACCAGTGGGAACTCCCATGGTTATTGGACAAAAGTTATCCAAGAATGATGATGCTGCAAAAGTGAATCAGACTCTGTACAGATCCATGATTGGAAAATTGTAGTATGCTGTACATAGTAGACTAGATATTGCATTAGCTGTTGGGATTGTGGCAAGATTCTCTACCAATCCTAAGGAAATACACATGATGGCCGTGAAAATAATTATGAGATACTTGAAAGGAACTGCTGACTATGGTCTATATTATAAGAAGGATGACAAATTTGAACTCATATTTTATACAGATGCTGATTGGGCAGGAAATGTAGATGACAGAAATAGTACTAGTGGTGGAGCTTTCTTTCTTGGACAAAGATTAGTCTCCTAGACAAGCAAGAAACAAAATTACATTTCCCAATCTACTGCCGAGGCTGAGTATGTTGCTGCTGCAGTAAACTATTCAAACTTGGTATGGATAAAACAATTGTTGATAGGCATGAAAGAAGAAATCACTGAACCTGTTGTTATTTTTTGTGACAACACAAGCGCTATCAATATTTCTAAGAATCCAGTGATGCACACTAAGACCAAGCACATTGCAATCAAGTATCACTACTTGAGAGAATTAGTACAAGACAAAGAAGTCCGCATGGAATATGTGAATGCAAAAGAATAATTAGTAGACATATTCACTAAAGCTTTACCCAGAGAATCTCATTAGTATTTGAGAAATTAATTAGGGGTTCTTCCCCTAATTGAGGCTACCTAGACAAGCTAGGAGCACTGCATCAAATGTGCTACAATAGAATATTTGACAAATTGATGCAGAAGATTGTCACACTTTAGGGCTGGCCTAGAGTTGTGAAAAGAAGCAAAGACAAGGAATCAGTCACAAGCAAGATGACAGAGGGAGAAACACTGAGCTGCATAGATATTATCTACATTTGATGGATGTATGTTTTAGTTGCTGCTTTAGCATTTTTGTCAAAGAGGGAGATGAACTGATATGATAACACATGAAACTGAAAGGCAAGGGAGATGAACTAATGAAATTGAAGATAAGGATGATGAACTAAAATGAAGGATCAGGATAGAGGGAGATCTAAATACTTTTGACGGTCACAGAAGTGAGGCTTATAGGATTTAGAATCAGAATGAAGCTAAGGATATTATAAAATATTTCTCTGATGAACAGATAAGTTTTTGGATTGGTTGGTAATCCATGTGTTATTCAGGTGATATCATATGGTGTTTCCATCAATGCCAAAGAGGGAGATTGTTGGAAACTGCAATTGAAACAATTGTTGTATTGTCATTGATGTCAAACCTTAATTGGTAAGACTGTTGCTACTTAGGAAAGTACTATATCTATTTGAGTGTTGTTGAGGGGCTAAGCAAGGTTGGTAACAATAGCACCTAAGGAAAGGTTGAGTTATCTTGATACTACAAAGTGTACTTGACTATGTTGCACAATGATGAGATAATGTATTGTTTATCTTAGTAAGACTGAAGACTAAACTAGTAGGCTTGACCAAGCAAAGAATGGAAAAATCATGTTTAAGCCAAGTAATGTTAGTGTCGATCAAGTTGGTATATGCCGAGCAAAATTATAGTGTCGATCGAACAATAGTTAATTGCCAAGGAAGACAGTGTAAGCCAAGGAAATAGTTTTAGTAATGACCGAGCTTTCTACATGAAGACTGAGTGGACAATCATAGTATTGACCAAGCATCGACAATTTTATATTTGAAGAGAATTTAATTTTGGAGCCGACATTGTTGAATTCTTGGATTATGTAAAACATGTTGACTTTATTTATTGATTGTTTGGAAGCATTAAATGCATTGTAAAATGTTTTATTGTAAATCTTTAAGAGATTTGAGATGATTCTAGAAAAGGAGCTGAAGAACATGAAGCAGGTAGATTCAATGAATCTGACCTAACCCTAAGATCTACGAATGAGATTGAGCAGCAAAAGATGAGTTAACCTAATTGAGGAAAATATAAGGGAACCTAAGCATTTTGATATGGATGTACATGGAGAATAGAGAATGCTGGAAGAGGAAAGTTTTATTGACTGAATAAGCAGAAAAGGCTGAAGGAGAATTGTGGTGATTGCTTGAAGAAAAGTCCGAGCAGATCAGAGATGGAAATGGCAAAGTTTCAAATTTAGTAAACCAACATTAGTGTATGGAATCAGATTTGATATTTGCAAAGTGAGTTGTATATTTTTCAGATAATATTGTTACTACTTTCTAACCATTGTAACAGTCAAAATCCTTTTAACAGAGGTTGACCTAACAGTCATATGTTAAATCCTTTGAACAAGGTTGCATTCTAATGGAGTGTATGTAAGTCCTATGACTAGGCTCACTTTTAATAGGGTGATTGAAATCCTTTAACCAGGTCACACTTGACAGTGTGTATTGTAACCTTTGACAGGGTTGGCTTTTTACCGAGCTCACTTTAGAAGAGTGAAAATAATAGTAGCATGTTACAAAGTGGTTTTTCCCAAATTGGGTTTCCACTATAAATCTTGGTGTTAATACTTGTGTGAATGTTTTGGTTTGAACATTACTATGTTTTGCAAGTTAAGTTATAGCTGGGTAGTGGACTGCATTGTTGTATGTTTCTATTACTGAATCAATGATGACCGAGTTTGTTTTGGTTATTGGATCTGATTTAAGGAAAAGTTTTTGAGATTGTTTTATACATCAGGACATGAGAACAATTGATTCACCCCCCCTCTCTATTGTTCTAAATCATATTAACACTTTATAGGGGAGATAATCTTGCTACAATGGAGAATATTTCCTTTGAAGAATGCCTTAATGCTTGAAATATGCCTTAAGAATGCTTGGATTCTTGAGTTTGAATGCTTTCCTTCAACTTGAATCCAAAATGAGGAGAGGTATGTTGCTTTAATACCCCTCACAAGCATTTCAGAGCTCAAAACTTGAAGAAAGTCGACGAGATTTTAGATTTAGATTTAAATTTAAATTTTGGGGTAAAGCTCAAGGAATAGGATGACTAGGCTGACCTATTCCCCCCAAAAGGTTTTAAAATTTGATATAGGAGTCAAGATTGCAAATAAGATATCATAATGAAAAGTGGAAGTCGGGTTGGATCAAGCATAATGAACATGGAATCCTGAGAACACTAAAATGGGACCCAACTGAGTATCTAATTAGAGGTGCTTACATTTTAAGATGGTGCAATTCATATTTCGATCAAAAAATTATTATATTAGTATATTAAATAATTAATATTAAATTATTATTAAGATATGATTATATTATTATGTTTTTATATCTCTATTAAACTCTTAACAATAGAAAAAATATTAAAACTACATTGTTGTTATTATTATATTTTTATTTTATATTTATTCTTGAATTCTTATTGGTATTATCACTTTTATCTTGATCTTTGAACCAGTGGGGGTGCAATGGGCCCCCCGTCCCCATGGTGGTTATCATTATGTTGAGGTATGAACACCTCTATGATTTGTCTCATGTAGAAATCAACATTGTCTTGGTCTCCTTTTCCCTCCAATCTCCTTATGTCTCCCAACCCCTTATCTCTCTAGATGACTCTCTCCTTATTCATTTATCCCCTTATCTATCCAAATCCTTATCTCTATATTCCCTTATCTCTCTGTCTCCTTATCTCTCTACATGGACTCCTTATGTCTCCCTCGCGTCCTGATGACAATAGCCTTGTATCTTCCATCAACAATATCTTTCACTCTAAAGTCGATGACGAGTATCATATCCTTGTGAGGACTTGTGTTGGCTTGCTCTCCACTTAACGAAGCTGTAAGAACCTAGTCTAACCATGGGAAAATGTCCATTTGTCTACACCAATCATCTCCCTGCCACTTGAAGTGGAAGCATTGTAACCTTAGGCTTAATGTCAGATAAATAATGCTACCTTGGGGAATGCAAAAATATTGAGTAGGGAACAGGTCAAGCCAAACATATTAACATTCTAGGCTTGAGATTTGAACCTATGACCTTTCACATGATAGGCTCACAAATTTATGTGAGTTGAACCCCATTTTGTATTTATTCTTATCATTATCTTTGATGAAAAAGTAGATTTCATGTCCTCTTTTTTTGTGAATGTGTATTTTTATAATTAAAATAATATAAAATTAGAAATATAATAACAAAATGGTTTTTTTGTTCTTCATGCATTTAAGTGTCACAAACACATCAAATTAAATGCTTCTAGTTTTTATTAATGTACACCTTTGCATTGATATGCGAGTATAATATGTACCTTCTATGTAATTATATAAATATTATATTTAAAATAATTGAATATTATAAAATGTACATTATAAAAATATTATTCATTCAAATTATTTTTAGACAATATCCAACTAAATATGCATTTCAATCATTAAAGTTAATGTTCATAAATCTTTGGTTTGTGTTTCTCCATATTACATGGACTACAAGATGGCTACATAATGCAATATTAATTCTCTACAAAGTCCTATTTATGTAGATCTATAAGTATTGAATACATTCATCAAAATATCTAGTGTGGAATAAAGGTAATCATTGAATAAAAACCTCTTGCAGAAGGTAAAGCTAATCACTAAATAAAAACCTTTGGTGTAAGGTAAAAGTAATCACTTAATAAAATAACAAGCATGGACAACAAATAATTTTTTTGTTAAGAATGATACACTCCACAATCAAGGGGGAAAATAATAATAAATAAAGTAATCACCAGTGGTATACTATACATTAGATAATGAAATCTGATATCAAGAGAAAAAATAACAACATTCTTGAACATATGCTACTTGTATCATGCAACATTCTTCATTGTTCTTCAAATATTATTGCTGCAATCTTATTATTTCTTTGCATTATTTGGAATTTGAAAATGTGGCACAAACTAAAAAATATCATATATGCTAATTAAAATAAGATTAGAAAATAAATGCATTCTATCCACATTATTTATATGGAGATTAAAATATGCTAATGTTTCTCTCGTACAAGAAAGCATCATGTATTTTTCTATGAATAGCTTTATTAAAACTGGTAGTATCCTATTTATGTCTCTTAAATAAAGAAAAACGTTTTCTTTTTCCTAAAAACTAAAAAGCTAAAAAATACTTCTGCATTTATTTTATTTTCTTGAAATTGATGTTGTAAAGTACACAAAAAATCATATGTGAACTTATAACATGCTTGTAGTTATTAACGCCTTGAAAAAAAATGGCTTTTTACTTTTTCTTCTCAAAACTATGCAATCTATTTTACCATTCAATTTCCTTAAAATGAAAAACTTGAGTTATACACTTCAACTTTCAGCAGCTATGACTAAGGCCATGTTTTCTATTTTTCTTCCTTAGTCATGGGTATTTGTTTGTCATTGTAGAAAATATTATGAACAATTCCAAATGTCTCATTTAGTCTTAGAGGTTGTCCCGAGAATCACAGGTGGCTAAATTACATCACTGGGTCATATTTAATCTTTTTTTTTCAAATATTATTTTTGTGCCTTAGTAATTATATTTTTTAGAGTGGTGAGGAATACCTAATCCCTTTGAATTTGTTATGATATTTATTTATCTTAGATATTTGGTTTTTCAATTTCTAAAGAATTTGACTAGGGTCTATTTTTGTTCAAATAAAATCTTTTGGCAGCTACATCTTTGGTTTTTAAACTTAAGGTTTTTGTACATCTAATGTTTATATTATTTTGTCTTCATATGATATGATATGTAAATCAATACTAAGAGAATGTCCAACATAATTTAAGATAGTGTACAAAAAAGATATAAAGGAATGTACTTGGCTTACTGATATATGAATAAAGAGATAAGTTTGTATCTTTTATTGTATTAAATATGTTTCTTTATGATTAAGGTACCAAGAGAAGATCTAGAATATATTTGATTATTACCTTAATAGGACCGAGTCTAGGGTTACTAAGTATAACTAGCAAAGATCTATTGGAAAAAAACTCTAGTTTATCTCCATATTTCTTGCTAAGAAATGCTTCTAGTGTATTTAGGGGAAAATAATTGATTAACTAACTCCAAGATTACAGAACATAAAGGGGGTGAAGGGTTGGAATTACTATTATTGAAAGATGCACTGGAGGGATAGATAATAGGAGTCATCAAAACTCTAGAGCTAAGGGTGCACAACAGATAAGGCTGTATTTTTTAGCTAGAACTTTGTGGAGAACTAAAAACAATCATATCAATCCATCCCTTCATACCAGGAGGTAAATAAACAAAATTATTGATAACCTCTGAGAGAGGGTTAATGGGTTGACCGTTGTCAACTAGGGAAGGAGAAACATAGTGAGATTCAACAAAGGTGTCCATATTAACTGGTGACACATCATTGATAAAAATATAGTCGAAGGAGTTGGCAACCCCAACCATCGGGGATTTGAGGATAGTACTTGAAGATTGATACTAGAGAACAAGGTAGATTTGGCCAAGCTACAAGTCAAAGGAGAACCATTATGTTTCTAAGAATCACCCATATTGCCAAGTCCAATGAGGATGATGAGGTAGTTTTCCTTATTTTCCCTTCTCTTTGACACATACCCAAGAATTTGGGATCCCCAATATATCAAACCTACAAGAAAAGGAAGAATCTCCAAGGTTAATATCAATAGACTCACATTTTTCAAGCTTAAGTGTAAGAGACATCAAAACCTTAGCATCTATATAAGATAGGATAACCCTAGATTCATCCATTTTGGGAAATTTTCCCTAAGGGGGAAGAAGTTGGGGAATAAACCTGTTCATTTAGACGGGTTTGCATTTTTAATAGTAATCCACCAAGGGCATGATAGTGCCAAAATCTCAGCATTTAATTGATTCAAGAGACCATTTTAGGGCTCTAAAATTACAGTTGCCAATACTCTTGTATTGCTTACTAGTAATAGCTTCATGCATTTTTCAATATTTCAAGAACAAAATGAAAAGCCTTTTTTTATATCATTATGTAAGCTAAAACTTGAATATCTATATTTTCACACCAAACATCCCAGATCCATTCATCTGAAAAATTTCTTAGCTAGAACTTATTACAATCTACTATCATTAGAAAGATTATGACATATTTTAATCTATCTTTTTCTTCATTCAAAGCCTTTACCATTTCAATATTGGGGAAATAGTAAGTTTTTTTAGGTTAAAAGGAGGGATCTTATCTTTTCCTCCTACCTCGATTCCATATCTACCAACTTCACTTTGAAAATTTGCAATGAAAAATGTAGAGGCTAAAACTTCCAAATGTTTCTTCATAACCACATCATCAAATGATTTATCTTATCCTTTATTAGTACTTGCTGGTAGGCTAAGTACTATTGTATTAGTTTTTGGTTTTTTAGTGATAACTAGTGATTAAATGAAACTCTTTCTACCAATAAGAATTTATTGTATGTTATATTTTGTCATAAATTTAGATTTTGTAAAGTTTAAATGAATATTTTTAAGTTTATAATTTATAAAAATTATTTCTCTATCATTTGATTGGCTAGATCAAATGAGGTCTTATACACGAGAATTTCAGAATGTGAAATGTGAACAATTTTATTTCCACTTTTTTAGCCATATTCCATTATTCTAGGTTGATGAATTTTTTTATATGAAAAATCTAATAATATTATTTATTGATATTATTTATTATCATAAATTAGATTATATTTTATTTTTATATAATATAAATATTAAATATATTAATAATGTAAATAACAAACTAACACGTATTTGTTAGCTTCTAAAATTATATTCCAAATAAAATTAAGCTTATTTTACACTTTACAAAATAATTTAAATTAACATAAAAAATAAATAAAATTAATTACAATTTATAATTTATATTATTTAAATAATTATAATTAAAAATAAAATTACCTATTGCTACATCTATAATTATATAAACTAATATAATTATTATCATATAGTTTTATAATTACATAAAATATATTTAATAATTATAATATATTTATTAATATTATAATTACTTTTAGATATAAATTAAAATTAATTATAAAATTAAAGGCTACTAGAATACTATTTTAAAGATTCTAATTATTATCATTCATATATATAAAGACTCTTATAATTACATTTTAATCTTGAATTTAATTAATTTTCTTGATTTCATTTTTATTAAATAACTATTAATTAGAATAAATATAATATTTATAATAAATATAATATTTATAATAAATATAATATTTATAATAAATATAATATTTATAATAAATATAATAAATATAATAAATATAATATTTATAATAAATATAATATTTATAATAAATATAATAAAATTTGATTTAGATTTATTTATAGCTAAATTTATAATTAATTCTAGCAAGTACTAGCCACTATGTGGCACTTAAGTTATGCCCTTTTAGGGTTGACTTATGGATCACCATCCATTAAATACACATTGCATAACTAAAGTCATTCTTGTAAATGTAGTCGTATGCCTCATGGTAAATACTCGTGCATGAAGATCAAAGTTTAAATATTTTAACAAAAAAACAATAAAGTATCCAACATCGCATATGATATGGTGAGGAAAAATTCTATATTGTAAAGAAGCCACTTACAAATGAGACATATCAAATGTCAATGGAGGAGGCTTGTACATCCTCCACCATACTATGGTCGCAAACCCTCAATTTTCCTTTTGGTCATGAAATTATACAAAATGCCTTCCTTTCACTTTATGAATTTTTTTGGATTGATTATCAATGAAGGATCATGAATGGGGCACAAAAGGGAGGGGACTCAATAAAAGAGGGATGCAATTACATTTTAGATGTTTCAAAAAAAAAATTCCTAGAAACCTTTCATTTAGATATAGATGCGAGTTCACGATGAAACTTGTTGGCCTATCTTTTTAACACTTGTTGGTGAGTTCCCTGATTATTGCCTTCTAGAGACACCTTAACACTAGTCTTTCTACCATGAAATGTTTCTCAGTCTTCAACCCATGGCGATTTTGAACTTCTTTTAATTCTCTTTAGCTGACATTTCATTCATTACATGTCTAGTTTTGAGATGCAATAGTTGCATTCATTGTTCTAAACTAGCCTATGATCAGAGTGAAAAGGCCATTGAAGTTGGAGGATATGGTAGAAGCTTTCAAGATGGAGGATATTGTAGGTCTTAGAGAAGTACATATAATAAAGTTTTTGGAGACTTTATGGTTTTTACTCTATCAACCAGGGCACCACATATGCTAATTTCTGTGTATAGGTGTAAGTCCCTCGCTGGCTATTGCAGATAGAGTGAAGGACCTCATTGGGCACCTCACATTGCAAGAGAAAGTTCAGTAGTTGGTTAATGCAACCAGTTCTATTCCAAGGCTTGGCATTCCTGCGTATAATTGGAGGTTTGAAGCACTACATGGAGTGTCCAACGTAGGCCCTAGGACTCGATTTGGGGGTAGAGTTTCGGGGGCTACTAGTTTTCTTCAAGTCATTCTCATTGTAGCTTCCTTCAATGCCTCTCTCTGGGTGTACACACTAGAATGTGCACTTCTCTAAGCCATTACTTCCAAGAGAATCCATGAGTGGGAAACCTTGAGAAAGTGACCTAGAGCTCCCTAGGCATGGAGTGCAAGGGTGTTAAGAATGCTCTCAGCTAGAGCTATTAAGCCTATAACCTTGCTAGTAAACCATGCAATAGGAGATTCAATGAGACAAGGGAAAGAATGCCAATATCCTCAAGAATCAAAATGGAAATGCAATGCAATGCTTAGAAATGAAAATGCAAGCTAAGCTATGAAAGGAAAGATAAAAGTACTACAAATCCTTGCTAATTAAGCTATGTGAGCTAATCTAGAGCATGAAAGGAAACTAGATTAAGAATGCAATGAAAGAAACTAGGCTATGATGCAAGAATGAAAGCTAGATGCAAGAAGGTCTCCAAAAGCTCCAAAGTCTCCAAGAAATCCTGTAGCATAAGATTAGCATAAAAAGTTAGGGATCCTAGAATGAGAAGAGAGCTCTCCTTTTAAAGGAATTGAAAAGGAATGGACCATGGAGATTAAGAGGAAAAAGATTTAATCAAGGGTGGAGCTTGAAAGAGGAGCAATCCATGTGCACAAATATCCTCCAATGAGAAAATAAGAGTTGAATTTTGTGTCCCATATGAGACAAAAAGGCCTTTTCTTCTTTTTATAAAATAAGAATAATACTTTATTTGTGAAACTTAGGATAAGAGGAAAAGGTGGGGAATTTTTATTTAATAAAAGGGGAGGGAATTCCTTTTAATTAAATAAAGACTTAGGATAAAATGGTTAATCCATAGAAAATAATCGAATAAATGATAGAATTAGGATTTGATCAAGAATAAGCAATTTGATAATTTTAGCAAATAATGCTAGCAAGGGGATAATAGTCTAGATGACCATTTTTGGGTGATTACATTTGCCCCTCTTTGACTAATGTGTGATCGATCTGGGAACACATTACGTCAAAGAATAGATCAACCAAGAAGGCAATAGATAGAGATCTGACTCCAAAGAATGAAGTGCAGAGAGATATCAAATCCTGCATGGGCAGCTTGGTAGCGATAGTACTGAACACTTAGGAAAGAGATGGACAATATCGGAACTCGAGATGAGAACTAACATGTCAAGTGCAAAGATAGATCAATCAGAGAAAATGGAATGGTCAAGAATATGCTCTAGAGAATAGTCGATAGGATATGATGTGTCTACCCCCTCGAGATCGAAAGTGAAATCAGGTATAGGGAATGCAGAAGCAAGAGCAACATGATCAAATCACTAGAAATCATAATCAAAGATGAAAGATGACAGAATAACCATCAAATAGTAAAGATATGCCCCAGAAAAGATCAAAGGAGAGATGAAATGAATGAAATGAATGAGAGACTAGAGAGATGGAGATGAAGAGGTGAAGATGCCCCAATGAAAATCAAAGGATTATGCCTCAAAAGGTCAGCCAACTGCATGGAAGAAGGAGAAATGCAATTTTGATGATCAAGGTGAACTCAGATTTCAGTTTCAATCCTAAAATGAATAGAAAATGATGTGATATGAAAGACAAGAAGTGAAAGACATGATTGGGAAGAAGCGAAAGGTGAGCACAGTTTGACTAATAAGTCCGTGAAAGATGAAAGGAGAGCTCTCTCCATATGCAAGATGCAAAACTAACTATCATGAACTTAAGAATGCAAGCTATTATGAAAAGTGGTTTACTTGCAAGGTTACAAAGCCATTAGTCTCTAATAATCATCATCGAGTGTTGTTGGTAGCATCCCAAGATCATACAATACACACTAGTATAACTATGTGAATCTGAATATGATCTATATCAGGTAGGAATGTGGAAATCTCACCTAAGCATCAAAGATAAGGTCAAGATGACTAGTGCAGTGAGATTTCCTAAGTTTGATATAGCAAGATTATGCTCGCATCGAGACACAAGAAAGTCAAGATGACTATAAGCATGCACTTGCAAAAATAGTCAAGGAGAATACCTTGTAGACCCCAATGTCAAGTGGAACAAGCATACATGCTTATGAAAACTAAGATCAACAAAATATATCCATAGGCAGAAAGCAAATAAAACATGTCCTCATGCCCCCAGTCTTCTAGCTCGGCATCATTGAAAACTATCAAGGAGAGAACACTCAGCAAAGAAATCATCATAGACAGCACACAAAGAAATAAATCTCAGTGAGTCAAGTGTTTAAGTGCGTGTGTGTAGGTCAGAGAGTCAAACTTTGAGTATCACATCAACCAGTGAGAAATATCGTATCATTCGAGACTGTGTGTAGGATATTTGATAAGTGTTGAGAAACACTCGATGCTAGGGAAGTGTTGAAAAACACAATTGGGGTGGTGTTGAAAAACACCGTTGGAACCAAGTTGTCCAAGAAACCCAGACGCACAAAGAGACCCAAGATAAGCTAGAACAACGTATGCCCCCTAGACTAAGACAAGAGTCAATTCCAGGCTAGGAGAGGAAAAGTGAGAATTGGAGTGAATGAGCACCACACAAGACTGATAGACATTGGTGCAAGGGTCTCAAGCAGTGCCTATTTCCAGGTTTCACCACTTGATAGATTTTTTTGGGACTTTTTTCAATTTTTTTGTATTTTGCTACCAAGGCGCTTGTTTCCAGGTTTTCACCAAGGCACATTTTCTATTTTTTTTTTAAATTTTTGAATTTTTTGAATTTTTTGGTGAGACATCAAAGTGCCTATTACTAGGTTTTCACTAGGATGCTCATTTGTTTAGTACTTTTTATGTTTTTTAGGATTTTTTCAGCATCATATATGAATTTTTTTTGAATTTTTTCAGGATCAATAAAAATATGTACAAAGAGCTCAAGAACCTTAGGCATAGAACTTTTTCAGATGTAGAACATTGATAGGCTCGGTAAGCTCTTCTCCCTCAAGTGTAGATAGTTGATAGGCTTCGGACCCAAATGATGCTGTGATGATATAAGGTCCTAACCAATTTGGCTCAAACTTGCCTTTCTGCTCCCTATTCTGCTAATTTTTGGGATTTTCTCTTAGAACTAGTTCACCCACTTGGAACTCTCTAGGATGAACTTTCTTATTGTAAGCAGTAGACATTCTCTTCTGATAAGTGTGCATGTGATCAAAGGTGGCCTTGCGGCATTCTTCCAAAGTGGTAAGCTCATGCACTCTCATGGCCCTTTGGTCTTCATCGGTAATCAAACCATGTAGAGAGACTCTTAGTGAAGGTATTTCAACCTCTAGTGGTAAGACAACCTCAGAACCATAGACCAAGGAAAAAGGTGTGGCACCTACAGGAGGGTGGATAGAAGTTCTGTAAGCCCATAGTGCAAGATTGATTTGCATATGCCATTCCTTGCCTGATTTGTGCACTATTCTGTGGAGAATTTTCAGCAATGTTTTGGTTGAGGCCTCAACTTGGTCGTTCCCTTGAGGGTAGTAAATAGAAGACCAATGTTGTTTGTTTTTGAACTTTTTGCACAAGTGTTTCAGGTTTTTGTTTTTAAATTAGCCGCCATTATCCATGACTATGGAAGAAGGAATACCATAGCGAAAAATGATGTGATTCAAAATAAACAGGGCAACATGTTTGCTCGTAGCTGCAGATAGTGGGACAGCTTCAACCCATGGTGGGCACCAAAAATGTACACACTAGAATGTGCACTTCTCTAAGCCATTACTTCCAAGATAATCCATGAGTGGGAAACCTTGAGAAAGTGACCTAGAGCTCCCTAGGCATGGAGTGCAAGGGTGTTAAGAATGCTCTCAGCTAGAGCTATTAAGCCTATAACCTTGCTAGTAAACCATGCAATGGGAGATTCAATGAGACAAGGGAAAGAATGCCAATATCCTCAAGAATAAAAATGGAAATGGAATGCAATGCTTAGAAATGAAAATACAAGCTAAGCTATGAAAGGAAAGATATAAGTATTACAAATCCTTGCTAATTAAGCTATGTGAGCTAATCTAGAGCCTGAAAGAAAACTAGATTAAGAATGCAATGAAAGAAACTAGGCTATGATGCAAGAAGGTCTCGAAAAGCTCCAATGTCTACAAGAAATCCTATAGCATAAGATTAGCATAAAAAGTTAGGGATCCTAGAATGAGAAGAGAGCTCTCCTTTTAAAGGAATTGAAAAGGAATGGACCATGAAGATTAAGAGGCAAAAGATTTAATTAAGGGTGGAGCTTGAAAGAGGAGCAATCCATGTGCACAAATATCCTCCAATGAGAAAATAAGAGTTGAATTTTGTGTCCCATATGAGACAAAAAGGCCTTTTCTTCTTTTTATAAAATAAGAACAATGCTTTATTTGTGCAACTTAGGATAAGAGGAAAAGGTGGGGACTTTTTATTTAATAAAAGGGGAGGGAATTCCTTTTAATTAAATAAAGACTTAGGATAAAATGGTTAATCCATAGAAAATAATCGAATAAATGATAGAATTAGGATTTGATCAAGAATAAGCAATTTGATAATTTTAGCAAATAATGCTAGCAAGGGGCTAATAGTCTAGATGACCATTTTTGGGTGATTACACTGGGAAGCCATCAGTCAGGTTTGTAATTAATTATTTAACAAACTGTGTTGTATTTGGGCTTCGATTGAATCAGGATTTGTATTATTGAATTGTTGAGATACAATGAACACAGTGATTTTTAGCAACTATGAGATTGGAAGATGTATAGGTATTTTAACTTATAGTTGTAAGATGAAAGGCTGATTCTGATAATTTTCCAAGCCAATTTAGAATAATAGTATCAGATTTCCACAATCCATTTCAAATGTTCATGTGCATTTCTGGTTTTGATTGTGTCAATTTTTAAGCATCGATGTTTTGGATCACACTCTGTGATCCATCATTAGGAAGAGAAAGTGCAAGAATGTAAAAATAAAGATGCAGACCCAGCCTATCTCAAGAGTTATAAGGAGAGGAAAAGGCTCAGAAAACTAGGCATAGAGGAGAAAGGAAACAAAACAAAATAGAATAGTTAGGAAGACTAAAAATCAAAATAGACCATAAATCTATGTTGGTTTGATTTTTGAATGTACCCAATAAGAGATTTTCCTATTTTATTTCTCAGTTTCAATTAATATAGCTTAGATCCACACTACAATGCCCATTGGGTTGTTACAAGTAAAAAAGTGAATATGCCCCTTTAAACTGCTAAGGTTTGCCAGTGCCAGTGATCATGACTATTTTTACCATGATTACTGTAGAATAACTCTAAGAATGAATAACGTGGTCTATGAACAATTGCTTCGATCTACACTACAATGGCCATTAGTTTATTACTTAAAAAATGAATCTGCCCCATTAAACTACTAAGGTTTTCCATTGCCAGTGATCAGTTCTTCCACTCGTTGTTACCTTAAAGCCCTTGGTACAAGCTGTGTTATGAATTCCTTGCATAGTTTTAAGATGATTATATTAAGGATAAATATCTATGGGGGCCAGTTATGCACACCATAGTCCTATCTATTTTGCATCGAGCTTGTATGAAGAAGTCATAGATGACTACTTGTGAACAATGACAACAGATCTAAAGAATGTATTGTACCCCTTTTTGTATGAGCTAAACTAAACTATTGTTCCTTGAGTCATTTTTTTAATATTATGTATGCATTTTTATTACTATAGGCTCTTAGAGGATGATTGGGCCAATACATAAATCTATTAGTGATACATATAAGAATATATACACATGACCGTAACCTATAACACACAGATCAGTTTACGTAAACTATATGAATTGTGTTGTTCATCGTTGATTAGGATATCATAGTGTAATGGTCACTGGTTTTTAAGAGGTGTTTAGATAAACTCATCATATTGGATAATTTTAGCAATGAGACTATTGTGTTAGGGTATTGTCAACTAAGAATTTGTACTAAACTCATTATATATATATATATATATATATATATATATATATATATATATATATATATATATATATATATATATATATATATATATATATATATATATATATATATATATATATATATATATATATATATATAAAAGTTTACCTGGGTCTTTGAGAACCAATAAATAGTACAACCAAAATTATGTTATCCTTTTCGAATATAGAAAATGATGAATCATTTCAGACAAGTGAGAATGCTCAACTTCTTGATGAATTGTATTAGAATATTGTGGTGTCCTTATTTTAGTTATTGCTATCATGTTTTCCATATGATGATAATCAAGTTAATTTTAATGAAGTATGTCCTTGGAAAGTGTACAATAATAATAAATTAAAAATTGAATGCATGAATATGTGTGCTTGGGTTGAGTATATGCGTACATATCACATGAGGATAGTGTATAGAAGATTATAAATTTTTATGTTTATTGTAAAATTTGGGCTAACTTGTAGACCAAAGATATGTCTTATATTATAGGAGTTTGATTGATGTTTTCCATACATTTCGTAAGGACAATTTTTTTTGGAATTAAAAGCATGGATGCTGATGTCTATGATGAGGTATTCATGTTCTAAGAACTAATTTGATTACATTAAGAAAAATTATGAATGCATCGTGGTGACCTCTTGAGCATTATTACTAGTATGTTTTTCCATGTGTGAGATGGATTTTACAATTCCTTGAAATGATAAATTAAGCAAGGAAAAATGTTTCTTCTTTGGCATGATTATGACTTATGATTTTGTGTGACCATGATTTTTTGTATTGGTTTATGGACTTATCATTGCACAAATTCCATTACTTCAGTCAGTTTTACTTTGTTAGACTACCTCTAGCTGGGTTGGGTATCCTTCATGTTAGGAAGGATTTCGGGGAAGCATTAATGCTTCGTGGTAGGGTGGAAATGCACTCCCATAATATTCTCACCCTTGTTGAATTTGGGAATAGGTTTTTTTTTGAAGCTTCTTGCAGGATGGACTTTCCTTTACAGTGCTATACACTTCTTTGTATCTGACATGGTGGTATTTGGTAATTTTATTGTTTACTTTTTTCATTAATGTGGAGGTACATATTTGATCTAATCTTTATCTATTATTGATGTGATTCGATAGTTGGTTGAAAATCTCTAGGGTTGTTATCCTGACTTGATAGTTTGTACTTGCTTGTACTTGATGAGAAATCTCTTATTGTGGCTCCGTTACTACGTACGACAAATGGTCGACATTCCACTTACCTTTAGACATAGGTATGCTTTATCATTTCAATAGTTGTGGTCGTAATTGTACTTCTTTTATTCCTATATTATACATAATCTATTGGCATTTTGTCGACTTATGCATTCATCCTTTGACTTGTTGAATGACTCCCTTGTATTTTAGGTTTTTAACTGATGTGGCTTGTGTCGTAAGTTCAGTCATTACAGTTCTTTTGTTTTAATCTAAGTTTAATTAATATATATAAAATAAACTCGCACTGATAAGAACCAAGAAGCCATATACATGTTTAACTAGCAGTTGCACGATTTTATATGTGCACGATGAGCCGATAGGAGTTTGATATGTAAAACTTAGAAGGAATTCTGAAAATGATATATAACAATTCTTAGGCAGTGAGGGTTTCTTGGAAGTTATGTTTGTTCAGATCTATGTCAAATTCCTTCACAACCACACCTACCATCATTAACTATTCAAACTATCGGTACTTCCAACTATTAAGTCACTATCACCCTTGCCTCCACCAACAACAAACTATAAAAATTAATGACAATAATCTCTCCTACTTTAGATTTATATCTCTATTTATTTCCTCTTATCCCTTTCTCACTTCCCCCTTTATCTCTTTCTATGCATATTTTGTCTACCTCAATTTTCTTCTCACTTTATCTTTGTTCTTACTCTCTATCTCTTTTTCTATTCCCCCTTATCCCGAGCTACATCACTCTATATTTATATTTCTCCCTCTCTAAATATTGAGCTCACACGCTCTCTCTCTCTCTCTCTCTCTAATATTTGTTTATTTCTCTTCTATTTCTCTTTGTATTCTTACAAATATTTGTTTATTAATATTAATTTAAATCTTGTGTCTAATATTTTTATGTTATGATTATTTATTTCAAACATTAAAATGAAATCAAATAATTGAATCAATTTTTTAAATTTATATTGAAAAGAATATACAAAATCATAATTTTGTTTACATTTTATGTATATTAAAGAATAAATTCTAATACCATGTACTTTTTTATATGTAATTAAGGGAGAAGAGAGATTTTATATTATTTGATGAAGCGAAATATTTGTCTTGAATTATTTTTCTTTGAATTTTAGAAATAATATAAATTTTAATTTAATGTATAATATTAAAATAATATTAGAAATTAGAATCAAACTTAAAAAGTTATAACTTAACGTATTTAAAAAGTTTTAACTTAATGTATTCTTTATATTCAATTAAGAATAAAAAGGTAAATTTTTAGATTATTGGATAAAGAAATGAAAGACTTTCCTCTTTATTTCTCTTTACATTATAATATAAATTTCAAGTCTAATTTTTTTTATATACTATTATAATTTAGGGCACTTTTTAATATGTAATTAAGGAAAATGAGGTAATTTAAAATATTTTTAGATGAACAAATGAACTATTAATATTAAATTCATGTATGAAATAATATATTTTACTATTTTTAATTTTAATTTTATTTTTTTCACATAGTCAAATTAGTAAGAAAGATATAAAAATCAATGTAAATAGAAATAAAAATTTGATAAACATCTTTGAAATAATTTTATATTTTAATTTTTAAATTTCAAAAAATAGAAAGAAGCTTATTTATTTACTCATTTGAAAAAATAAGAATGATTTCCATAAAAAATGGAGATTTTTCTTTAAGAATAATATTGTAAAATATTTTTCACCCTAATATTAATAAACTTAAAAAGAAAAGAGGAAGGAAATCAGCTGTAGAACTAAGATCTCTAGATGGCAAGGCAGACAATAAAAAAAAGATAGCTGACATTCTGAACGCAGGGAAGGGGAAGTTCCTTCCCAAGGAGCAATGAAAGTCACTACTTGGAATGTTAGGGGTATAAATGCCCCTAACAAACAAAGATTAATCAAAAGATACTTAAAAAACTTCAAGTCTGAAATCATTCTTCTACAGGAAACTAAACTTAACAAAGAGGAAAGTTCTAAATTCAGTAAAAGATTAGGCATCTGGAAGTCAGAATATGCTTGGTCAGTAGGACACTCAGGTGGTCTTGCTGTCCTATGGGACCCTCGTAAAGTGGTGGCTACACCCTCCCTTACTAATGATAACTGGATGTCACTAACAATTAAAAGCCTAAAATTAGATTTAAAATTTTACCTGATCAATGTATATGGGCCTATTCCTAATGAAGGGAAAAGAAGAGTATGGCAGGAGATACAAGTCCTTTTAATGAATAATCGAGAACATCCCTTTGTTATTGGAGGAGATTTCAATGCTATTTTATCTCTTGAAGAAAAGTATGGGGGATCTCAATATATATCACAAGCCCATAAAGATTTCAACAAATGGGCAGCGGATAATCATTTAATAAGCATCAATACAATTAATGGAGTTTACACATGGAATAATAGAAGAGTTGGATTCAGTTACATAGCAGAAAAGTTAGATAGATTCTTTATTAGAACAAACTTTGATAACTTTAATCATTTAGTCAATGCAGAGATCCTCCCAGAAACAGGATTAGATCATTTTCCTATTAGGATTACCATTACAGAGAATTCCAAACCATTGAGAAATCCGTTTAAGTTTGAATTTATGTGGTTCCAAAATCCTGAATTCATAAACCTCTTAGAGGACTGGTGGAAACACAACTCGGTTAAAGGATCAAAAATGTTTTGCTTAACCACAAAGCTAAAAATCATAAAAAAAAGGCTTTAGAGTGGAACAAGAACAACTTTAATAATATATTCGAAGAGAAAACTCAATTAGAAAAAGAAATAATTGATCTAAACAATATAGTAATAGAACAAGGGATGAATGATCTCAGTTACCACAAGGAAAAAGAATTGTTGGCTAAATATAATGATATCCTCCTCAAAGAAGAAATTTTCTGGAAGCAGAAATCCAGGGAGTCATGGCTTAAGGAGGGTGATAGTAACACCAAATTCTTTCATAATACAACTAATTATAAAAGGAGTATTAATAGAATAGTCAAAATTAAGACACCTGAGGGACGTATTACTGAAGATCTCGATCAAATCACAACTGTTATCACAAATTTTTATAAATCCCTTCTCAATAACATAGAGGCAGTTGACCTCAATGCTCAAAATGATATGCTTAAAGCCATACCTAAATTGATTACTGAGTTGGATAATAAAATTATGAACAACAAGCTATCCTTAGAGGAGGTTAAAACTGCAGTATTCCAACTCCATCCGGATAAAGCCCCTGGACCAGATGGTTTTCAAGTTGGCTTCTTCCAAAAATGTTGGCATTTTGTTGGTGAAGAGGTCTGGCAAGCAGTGGAAGCAACCAGAAACTCAGGTTCTCTTCTTAATGAAATCAATAACACCTTTTTTACTTTAATTCTGAAAAAGAATGATAGTACGGACCCTGGGGATTTCAGGTCGATATCCCTATGTAACACCATATATAAGATTCTATCCAAATGCTTAGCAAATAGACTCAAAACCTTTCTTCCAACTATTATTTCGAAAGAACAGACAAGATTTGTAGCAAACAGATCTATTTTGGATGGTATTATTATAGCGCAAGAAATAGTACATACTATACAATTAACTAAGGAGCCCAATATGCTAATGAAAATTGATATACAAAAAGCATATGATAAAGTAGACTGGAGATTCCTGTGTAAATGCATGGAAGCTTTTGGTTTCTCAAAACAATGGGTTAACCTTATCTTTAACTGCATCTCGACCCCCAAAATTTCAATTCTTATCAATGGATCCCCGGAAGGATTTTTTAATATTTCCAGGGGCATTAGGCAAGGAGATCCGCTTTCCCCTTTTCTCTATGTCATTATGGCGGAAGCATTAGGTAGATCAATTACAAAGTACCAAGAGGAAGGGAGAATCTTGGGTTTGAAGGCCTCAGAAAACATGCGTAATATCACTCATCAATAGTTTGCAGATGACACGATTCTACCAAGCTACACTAACAGACAAGAAGCGAGTGCCTTCAAAGAAGTTCTTAACTTATATGCGAAAGCTTCGGGGAAGTATGTTAACCCCTCCAAATCAAAAATTTTCTTTATCAACACTTGCCTGAAAATTGAAAAAGAAATATGTAGTATGATGGGATATAAAATTGGCAAATTCCCATGCAAATACTTAGGAATAGACCTCGATAAAGGTATCCTATCATACAAACTATGGCAATAGGTCATAACCAAAGTTCAAAATAAGAAAATTTCATGGACAGGTAAATGGTTAACTAAAGCAGGTAGAATGACAATGATCAAATCCATCCTTTTAGCCATTCCCACGTATCATCTATCCATTCTACCTCTCCCGATTAACGTTAAAAAAGAATTAGATAAAATGTTTCAAGAATTTTATTGGCAGGGACCTTCAGAAGATAAAAAGCTTGCCTTGATTAAATGGGATACCCTATGCAAACCAATTGCTAAAGGGGGTCTAGGTATCAAAAACCTACTTTGGCAAAATCAAGCCTTAGGGGCTAAACTTATATGGAGAATGTACAAAGAATCAAACAGTAAATGGGCGTCCATATTATTAAACAAGTACATCTCAAACTTGGATCCCATCAATATCTTCAGGTCACACTCCCATGTTAAAGGCTCGCGGATATGGAATTTTATTAAGGACTGTAGAGGGATTATTAGCCAACAACTCTCTTGGGATGTAGGTTCCGGTGATCAAGCTCTTTTCTGGGATGATTTGTGGGCAGGCCTTATCCCCCTTAACAAATTGGGCTTCTCAAAGGAATTTATGGAAGATTGCAAGAGAGGCATAGGTTTACATCTTAAGGATTACCTATGTAATTCAGAAGATTCTAATTGGAGTGATCTAAAAGAAATAGACGATGTATGGCAAGAGAAACACAACCTCTTGGCATTAATGAAGGATAGGGAGATCACAATTAAAAATAGATCGGATACTCTAATATGGGCAGGATCAAAGAATGGTAACTACTATGTCAAGGAGGGTTACAATTCAATCATTAGGGACCAAAATATGGATAATATAGACATACCTTTGAATCTTTGTTGGAATAAAGCCTGTCTCTCTAAAGCGGGTATGTTCCTTTGGGTGGCTTTGCAAAATAGAATCCTCACAGCAAACAGGCTGATTAAGCTTGGATTTGAAGGGCCATCGAGATGTCCTTTATGTGAAAATCAGTTTGAGGATGTCAACCATATCCTTCTTAATTGCCCTTTTTCACAAAATTGCTGGAACTGGCTACATCAAAGCTTAGGATGGAAATCTGCACAGCATTGCAATCAAACCAACAACCTTAAAGCTTGGCCTTCTCTTTATAAAGATAACTTATTTAAAGATATTTGGACTATAGCACCTTCAATTGTAGCATGGGAAATATGGAAAGAAAGAAATAGAAGGATTTTTATGGACCAAAAATTAACATGGAATTCGGTTACAAATAAGATAGAAGTGTCTATCGTGGAAATTATTAACAACAAACTAAAGGAAAAAATGAGCTATGAAGATTCTTTCAAGAGCTGGGATAACAAGATTAGGTGCAAATGGCCAAAATTAGCTATCCCTCCCCTTTATGGTAAGGGGGGACCCAAAATTAAAAGTGACAGAGCCTCCTATAAATGGGTACCTCCAAAAGATGGTTGGTACAAACTCAATTTTGATGGAGCATCGCGAGGTAATCCTAGGGAAGTAGGTATTGGAGGGATCATTCGCAACTGGAAGTCAGAAGTTGTTGCTAAATTCTTGAAACCCATCAATCCTACAACAAACAATATGGTTGAGTGTATAGCGGCATTAGAAGGGCTTAAATTATGTAAGAATCTCAACATTAAAAAAGTAATTATAGAAGGAGACTCCCAAATTATAGTTAATGCCATTCGCACTAAAAAAAACCCCAATTGGATGTTGAACTCAAAAATAGAAGAGATTAATTTATTAATGGAAAGCATGACAAAATATGAAATCAGACATACCTTTAGAGAAGGCAATTCAAAGGTGGATAAGTTAGCTAATCTAGGGGCAAACGGAGTGGTAACAATGGATAAGTATTCCTAAAAAACAATGAATAGACACTTATTAAATAATAAATAGATTCCATTATTTATAAACATGTTTAGCCTGTAATGAATAGAAACAATGCTCTGTATAACAAGAATAGTATTAACTTATCTAGATTCATTTTGTAATAATGATTAGATATAACCTTAGATTAGCATAGGTTTTATAGATACTTTCTATAATAATATAATCATAAAAAGACATTAATAATTACATGTATATGTATCAACTTGAAAAGGATCACCTCCCCCTGTCTGATATATCTTACGATAAATGGAATAATGATTTATCCATTACTAGCCTTTTTATCTTGTAGCTATCCTTGCCTCTTAGTAGATGCATTCGAGCTCTATCCCCACATAAGCTCTTTCTATAGTCGTGGTTCATGCATATAGTTGACATCCCCCAGTTATTCCTTAGTGATATAGTTCTTTTAATCTAGGAATTAATAAATTATACTCCTTGCACTCTCAAGGTCATGATTACTCATACATCCCAAATTTAACATGACCCCCTGATAATGGTTAGAGGGACAATTACTACAAATAATTTAGGATTGATTTATCATTGTTGGGAATGGTCGACAGCCAGCATTCATATAGACTAATAGAGCTTGTTATAAATGAAGTCACTATAATTATCACTCTTCGGCCCATGCTCTTTACTCCTGGTGTCGAAAAGCAGAAGCTTTGCAAAACTTAAGGCCCGTAGCATATTGAGTTATGATGCTCTCCTATGTTTTAGTTGCATTCATTCACAAATACTTATAGTTATAATCATTGAGTACTATCAGCACAAATGAGGTCGGTAACATAATCATTAGATTTCCTTAGAGATTATAGCTACAAGAGCACATAGCCTCTATGGTATTCCAAGCATGCAAAATAAACAGAATAATCGTTCTTACTTCCTTAGTTGCGAATTCCTAGGGATATAAGGATACTGTAAGAATATGTAATAAAACAGAGTTAGTAGTCATATCTTTCTTAATTCACAGCAGGCCTGTAAGTTATGTCTCCCTTTAATATAGGAATCAATAGAAGAAATAAAAAGGAATCAAGTTTCCAGCTTGGAACCTAGCTGCAAATGGTAATCTTATTTTGAGTTATAGAAATCTAAAGATAAGTGAATTAATCAGATATATAGAGTTATATATATTAGCAAAGGTATATATATATATATATATATATATATATATATATATATATATATATATATATATATATATATATATATATATATATATATATATATATATATATATATATATATATATATATACTGACGCTTAAAGTTAAGAATTATCGTCCTGCTATGATCAATACATGGATCATCGCAACATTGATCCCTTTTATAGTTTATTATATATGAGTATAGATATAGCAACATAATTATATCTATATTTATGTACAATTGACTATTCCACAGGTTTGAAATGCTCAAACAAGGATTTCCTTCGATTAAACCCTCAATATGATAGAAAATCATTCATATGTAATTTATAGGTGAAAAACACATCCCCTTGGACAGAGGTTAAATGGTTCAAGTTTATTTCTCTGTAGAATATTAATATTATAAGCAAACATTTCTTTGATTTATTATAGTCATATTCAATATAATATCTAAAGCTTTATTTAAATGCAAACATGCTATCATGTAATCATTCATCAACTGCGGCCCAGGTGTAGCCTTTAAAATGAGATGGGTTTTCTAATATTTATGGTGGCTCTGGTCTGAGGTAAGGAAATCAAGATCTACCCTAGCTCATCACACCCCCTGTGACTTTTAATTAGCCTAGTCATAAATACGATATATTGGTTTTTTTTTGGTCAATATGGTTATTATATATATAGCAATCACATATGTGGAAGTGTTGCGAAGAGGTTTCTTAAGATCATAAATCATGTTAACAACCAATTCAAAGCTAGGTTACAAGATAAGCTTTGGTAGATTAGCTTCCTTGAAGATATTTTTATACCTATAATCATAGAAGTATGGCTTTTACTTGTAAATATGGTAGCTTATTTGGTTCACTGACTTAGAAGATCAGGTCCATCCTTTATGAAGGAGGGGTCCTTTTGTTGGACTTTATTTAACATTAAGATTAAGATTTTTAAGGCTAATCTTTGCATGAAACTTTCTCCAAAGATGGTAAGGATGTTTGGTTAATTGTAAATCTTTGGTTTAATAATTTTGTTAATAACTCCTTAGACCTTGTTATTTGATACAATTTTTTAGCACAATGAGGAATGCATGGACTAGATTAGAATTTTATCTTATGCAGTAAGACAGGTACCTGAGATATTCCAATCTGGAGGAAGGTAAATATGATATTATTTCTGTGGCTTCTATATTTTTTTGTTTTAATTATAATAGATACCCTTGACTTCGAGATGTGGAAGATGTCTATTGTGTTTTTCAGGAGATATCTTTCAAGCAGGCACCCAAATATCTTCATCACCAAAGAATTCAAGATTGTTATCCATATAAAAATAAATGCTTGTATATAACATGGAATTGTATCTTTAAAAATTACAATGTAAAAAGGTAACAACATTACTCGTTTCTATCGAGCAGTGGGTATGCCCACTGTATTTTGTATCCATAGTCAAAACTAGTGATTGAGAGGCGTGGGAATGCCCATGATATCAATGTATTTTTATTAAATCTCGATGATTGTTGAGTTGTGGGTATGCCCACGTAATTATTGTATAAGTACAGGACCTCTGGTCCTGGGCAAGGCTGGAGGTTTTCTCAACCCCGCTCTTTCCTACCAGCGCCTGCAGCGAGTGGGGTCACAATGTACAATAATTTTTAATATTAATAAAAATTTTATAGGGCTCGGAAACTTTGCCCCCTGTGCCATCAAAGGTAAAGGTTCTATTGCTCTCCGCAACAATGCTATCTATGAAGATGTGTACTGAGTTGAAGGACTCAAGTACAATTGAATGAGTGTTGCATAGTTGAACAACAAAGGATTCCAATTAGAATTCGGACAATGTGAAAAACTGGAACTGGCTTGATTGTAAAATATTTTACTCTTTTATATGTAATTAAAGAAAATGAGGTAATTTTTTAGATTTTTAGATTAACAAATGAAGTGTTAATATTAAATTCATGCATGAAATAATATGCTTTAGTATTTTTAATTATAACTTTATTTGTGTATTTTTTTAAAAATCTTTTTGTAATTTGATAAAAAAATATTTCATTTAGAATGTTATTTTCGCAACATGCATGCAACCAAAAGAAAGGGGTATTTTGTACCGTTTAAAATTTGAAACAATTATTACAACAATAATGTCATCAAATTATATTGGTTTATTTTTATGCCCACAAATTTGAAGAATTTAGTATTTATTCTCAAGCACAAAAATTGACTTATTTTTTTGATCCATATCTTATATGACATATATATATTTTCTGTTCGTATTTATCAATAATCTTTGTAAATTTTCTAAATGAAAAGTAGTTTTAATTATTAGAACTCGAATATCAGTAAATATGGATGCAAAGTAGTTTTAACTTTTAGAATGCCTAGTCAACATGATTCATGACAAGTTGAATCAAATAAGAAATTAAGAAATACATTCTACGACCACAATTAGAAAATATATTTGAAAGAACATATTGAAATGATTATACGAAGATAGAGAAATTGAGAAAATTCCTCTATGCAACACGAGACGTGTAGATTCTGCAAAGAAATTATTCATCAAACTTTAAAAGTACAATTCTCAAAAGAATCTAACAACCACAAACCTCAAAGGCTCAACTTACAAATTAAGTGCTAAGAAATATACCTCAATATTGTATGTTTCGATCAAAGATGGACTGCTCATGTTGATCACCAACTACACCATTCTTCATGTGAATGCCATGGATTAATATATGGTGGTTTGCATGTTTATAAAATATAGACAAAAATAAAATAAACAAGGCTGCAGAGCAACTAAGTTCCTGCCAAAATGATGGCAGCGATGTTTAAATTAGTTTGAATAATAATTAAACTTAGAAATCAATCTAGAAAATTTAAATATAGTCTTTTAAATTAAATTTTAATATTATTATATGTAAAAATCTATTTCAAAATAAAATACATAAAAATCAATTTGTTTAACTATTTTTAAATTAAGACTCAAATTTTAAAATCATAATTGAAACTAAAAGTCAAATTTTAAAATGAATAAATAATAAAAATTAAAAAATAATTTATTATTTATTAATTATCTAAATTATACTATATAAATTAATAAATAATATTTTATATAAAAAAATTACTTATATTTAATTTTAATAATAATATTATATTTTAAAAAAGATAATCAAAATATAAATTATATAATAATAATAATAAAATTTAATATTGTTTGTAATTTTTAAAAATAAATAAAAAATATTTCAGTATTTAAAAATCATCATAATAAAATACCCTTCTATAAAATTAAATATGATTCAAATTTTACAAATATTTAAATTAAGTTCCATGTAAAAAATTCCATCAATATATTCAAAATATATTTAACTATTACAAATTTATAATTTATAATATTTTAATAAATTTAATTATACTTCTAATATTATAAAATTTTATTAAAAAAATAAATTCAAGAATATATTATACATAATTGAAAATCTAAATCAAATGTTTTAAAATATTAAACTTTAATATAGAATAAAAATTAATAATATACTATTTGACACTTTGATGGGAATTTTCAGAGGTTTTGCTCTGCGTTGTGATGATAGGCGGTGACTCGCGAATGCAAGTTGATAGATCTGATGGTTCTGCTGGCGTCATGATTTTTGAATGTTCTGTCGATCGTGCGGTTGGCACCCTCTCCAATGCAAACGCTACGAACAGGTGTGATCTTTCTATGGCTTCATCTCCCACTAACATTAATTCTTCCCTCTCTCCTCCTTGTCATTCGATAGTGCCCGTACCCGCCATTAACAAACCTCCTCCAATTTTATAGCATCCTAATTCGGATGGCAAAATTGATAAAATTGCCATTAATATCCAGACCTTGACTTCAAAGAAAGTTAATCCTTCGCCTTTGTAGTCTGCAGTTCCTGTTAAGCTCAAATCCTTCCTTAAGGCGGTGGTGAACTCCGCACCTGCCATTAGCGCCAGTGCGAGGTTTACTTTTGCGTCAAGCAATGAAGCCCGACAAGCAAGTAAGAACCCTGAGAACCTTTCCTCCTTCAATGTATCTCTGAACCCTGAAATGATAGTGGAAATTCTGAAAGAAAAGGATAGGTTGAGGAACTCTACTATTTTCTTTTCTGCGGTTGAAATTGATAAGGTTCCTCCTAGGAAATTTTTAGATGATTGGTTCCATAACTACTGGAACCTAAAACTTGGCTATCACATTTCATTCTATCGTCAGATCTAGAAGGGATTATTTGTTATCTTTTTTAATAACCATGAATCTCAATCTACTATTCTCAAAAAATAGTACTGGACTGTTGGTAACACAACGTTTCAAGCCCTTGCTTGGACTCTTGAAGCTATCCTTGATGAAGTTGTTTCCCTTTCAGCTCCCAGATGGATTCTTGTAAAGCAAATCCCCCCTTTCTGTGGTGTTTCTTACCTCAACTCCTCGAACCCATCGGTAAATTTGTTAGAATGGATGACTCCGTCCATCTTGTGCCTCACATGGATGCTACGGTTTTAATTTCGCTGAACCTTGGCAAAGATCTTCCTGGCGAAATTAATATTGTCATTACGAATGAGGTTTTTTCTTGCCTTATAGAGGTTCTTGGTGGTCTTAACACTTGTTTTCTTTGTAGGAAAGAGGGACATCTTAGAAAAGACTGTCCCATTATCAAGCGTAATAAATCTCCTAAATCGGCAAATCCGACTGTCTCCCCTTCTATCAATCCCCCTGAACCTACAGAGAATACCTCACCTATGAACAATCCATTGCCCTCAATAGATGTTTCATCCCACTCAAGTTTGGCCTCTCAGCTTCTGATTAATCCCTTGAGCTTTGCCCTACCTAGCCTTGAGGACTCTGCTAATGGTTTCTAGACTGTTTCTAAGAAGAGAAAGAAGTGTGGCCACAAACCTAATAATACCTCTCAACCTGCTGCTTCATTCCATGCTCCCGCTTTTAACTTTGCGCACAATCCTCAACTGAATACCACTCCCTCTTCTCATCCCTCTGCTAGTAACCCCAGTGAACCTTCCACCTTGGCTCCGCCTGCTTGGCCTAAACTTTTGGTTAAAAACTTCAAAGAGATTATTGATGATTTTGTCTTGGAAGTCATTCCTACGGCTCCTCCCCCTAGCTTATCTAGAATTCCGAGTATGGAATTGGATCCTGCATTGCTGTCCCTCTCGGATAATGATGATCTCCTCACTTCGAAGAGGAGAGGGAGACCTCTAGGCTCCAAAAAAAAAACTCTGTGACTAAAAAACAAGGCAACTCTGTCTCTGTGGGAGTCTCTCCTATGGAGGAACTTGCTTGCGCTGATGCGTCTACTCTGAAGTTGGTTTCCTCATGAATTGTGTTACTTGGAATATTAGGGGACTGGAATGTCCTGATAGGAAATTTGTTATTAAGAATTTTCTCAATAGTATTAATTCTACTGATATCCTGATGTTGCAAGAGATTAAAACTACTGGATTCACTCTTGAATCCAACCTAAATTTTCTTTGGAGCAATGCGATTAAGTTTGTCACTAATCACCCTCATGGTAGAGGGGGTGTCACCATCTTGATTAACCCTAAATGGGAAGCCTTCATCAAGGACAGTGGTATCTCCCCCTGTAATAGAGCTATTTGGGTTATATTTAACTATAATAATTATGTTTTTGGTATTTGTTCCGTGTATGCCGCTAATGATTATAAGGAAAGATCTAGTCTATGGTCTTGGCTGACCACTCTCCCTGATATTCCTTGGTTGCTAGAAGGGGACTTTAATATGATTGAGTATCAGGAAGATAAAATTGGAGGACTTCCATTCTCCTGAAAAGATCAAGAAAAGTTTCAATGGAATATGCTTAAGCAATCTAAACTCCTCTTTGACCCTCTGACGGGGAACAAGAATACTAATCCGGGGCTTTGGCACACCTGGTGCAACTTTCAAAAAGGCCCATCCAGGATATACTCGAGGCTGGATCATTTTTATCTCAATAAGAATTTTTTCTCTGTGGCCCCTGATGCCCGGAATAACTTAGTCTTAGTTACCCCTACTACTCTTTCAGATCATCACCCTATCTCTATCTCTGTTAGATTTAGTTGTTCTCCTGACAATAGTAGGGTCAGCAGTCCCAACTTTATTCTCAATACCAGCCTCTTAGTTGATGAAGATATTCTTTCTGCCATTAGCATCATCAGACATATTAATAGATTTCACTACCCTTCCATTTCCCATGCTGAGAGGTGGAATATGAATGTGCTTGCCTAGCAGAATCTGCTTAGAACTGTTGGTCAAAAGAAAGCCAAGGATTTTAGATGCTCTGAGACTAGGCTTGCTGCCAAGCTTTATGATGCTGAGGTCGCTATTCAAGACAGAACAGATAATCCTTTGCTGATTCCTCAACTTGCCTGCGCTAAGGAAACCCTTAGGCAACATCAACAACATAAAACTCATGGTGCTAGGATTTGTTCTAGAGCCCATTGGATGCAATATGGTGACATGGGTAGTAAGTTCTTCTTTAACCTCATTAAACAAAAGCATGCTAATGAGTCCATTGAGAAGATTTTTATTGATAATCATGAAATATCTAACTTAAATAGCATAAAAATGGAGTTTGCTTGCTTTTATGAAAATTTGTTTTCTTCCGAAGACTCCTTGGAAGCTAGCTCCCTCAGGGAACAATGCAGAAACATTATCCCCAAGAGGATTACAAACAGTGATGCCTCCCTACTCAATAAACATATTTCCCTGGAAGAAATAGAAAACTCTATTAAATCCCTTAAGAACGACAAGATGCCTTTGATGGAATATGGATGAAGTGACTGAGAGGGGGGGGGGTGAATCAGTCAACCATAAATCATTTCCCTATTAATTCTTTGCAGATCCCTTTAAGATATCTTAACAATGTTATCTGTTTTAGCACTCGGTAAAAAGATTGCAGTAACTTTGAAGATGCAGAAAGTATTATCAATATTATCTTTAGATATTCATCAAAACATGTATATGATTGTGAAAGCAATTAAGAACACAAGAGACACAAGATTTAACGTGGAAACCCAATATGGGAAAAACCACCAATGTATCTAGATACTGATTTTCACTTTTCTGAAGTGATGCCCGGTTAGAAGCCAACCCGGTAAAAGGTTACAAAACACACTGTTAGGTGTGACCTTGTTAGAGGATTTAAAACACCCTGCTAGGAGTGGCCTGGTAAGAGGTCTTGAAAACAATTCAATGGAATTGTCACCTTGTTAGAGGATTTATATTATGGCTGTTAAACCAACTCGGTTAAGAGATTTAGAATTCACTGTTACAAAGATAAGAAGGTAACAATGAAAAAGTGACCTGTATAATAATGCAACTGTCTTGCTGATTACAGATCTCTGTTCTGCATAAGTCTGATCCTTTCTGATCGAATAAGTCTCTGCTGCTCCTCAAGGATATCTGATTATCCTTCACAAATTCGCATATACCTTTCCTTCTTTTCTTCTGTAAATCTTCTGCTGTATTGTTATTTACTTTTCACTTTTGACCTTTTATTTATATGATTTTGGATTAGTCAAATCGACATTATTTGGTATAACAGTCGGCTGAATTAAGTAAACTCTATTTGCAAAAATCCTTCAAGGGCCGACAGTGCTCGGTGACCATATCTTTCTATAATCTTTCGGTGACCGAGGGAACTCGGTAAACACCGACAATTCTTTACCTTTGATAACCGACTGAACTCGGTAAACACTATCTTTTCTTCGGCAACCGAGTGAACTCGGTAAACACTAAATTTTCTTCGGCAACCGAGTGAACTCGGTAAACACTAAACTTTCTTTGGCAACTGAGTGAACTCGGTAAACACTAAACTTTCTTTGGCAACCGAGTGAACTCGGTAAACACTAAACTTTCCTGGTAGACCGACTGAGCTCGGTAGAAGCTGATTGCTGCGGACTATGACATAGTGTGACATCAAAGACAATACATAATTGAGTAGCAATTTCCTTCAGACAATTGTTTCCAACAGCCTTGCCCTGACGGTTTTCTGGTTGAATTTTATAAAGCTAACAGTAAGTGGATCTGCAAAGATCTGCTTGAGATCTATAATGAAGCTATTAACTCTAGCTCCTTGGGTTGCTCCATTAATAGAGGAATTATCAAATTAATTCCTAGGGATGGGGATAAAACCCTTCTTAATAATTGGAGACCTATCAATCTCTTGAATGTCTCCTATAAAATCTTTGCTAAAATTTTGTCCCCCAGACTTGAAACCATTCTCCCGAAGTTTGTCTGCTCTACCCAAACTGGTTTTATTAAAGGCAGGTACATTCTTGAAAACTTGATTACTAGTTGGGAGGCGTTGGATTGGGCTAATCACTCTAATCAAAACTCCTCTATGTTTTTGTTGGATTTTGAAAAGGCCTACGACAGGGTTGAATGGAGTTTTATTACTATGATGCTTGATGCCTTTGGTTTCCCTCCCAATTTTTGTAAGTCTGTTGAGATGTTGCTTAGAGATGCTTATGCCCAAGTTTCCCTCCGATGCTCTTTTTTACATTCTCAGAGATAACTCTCTTTCCCCAGCGGTTAAGGGTATTACCCTCCCTGATGGTAATGAGCTTATCAACTGTCAATTTGCTGATGATACTGCTATCTTCCATGAATTCTCGAAAGAAAATTTTGCTGCGCTGAATAAAAAGCTCAATATTTTTTGTGATATTTCTGGGGCCCGTCTGTCTCAGGCCAAATCCATTTGTCTTGGTTGGAAAGACCAGCCGCCTGATTGGTTTAATAAATATGGTTTTCAATGGGGAGGCCCTTGCAAGATTGTTAGGTATCTTGGCATACCATTCTCCATGGAACCCTCTCTTAAGAAAATGTGGCTCTGGGTCAAAGATAAAATCTTCAATAAGCTGAATAAATGGCATAACAGGTCTTTATCTCTTGCTGGTAGAATTCAAGTCTGCCAGAAAATTCTCTCATCCTACAATATTTATTATGCCTCTGCCTGGATGTTCAATGACTACCAAGTTGCTGAAATTCAAAAAGCCATTAGGAATTACCTCTGGTCTAATGGCAAAGGTAACAAGAAGATGCATATTGTTAAATGAGAGTGGTGTCATGTTGACAAGCTCCTTGGGGGTTTAGGGCTAAGGGACCTTAAAATTAGTGGCCTTGCTCTCGCGTCCACGTGGATCTTTCACTCTCTCGATGGAGATGATCCGTGGAAAGTGCTGATTAGAAACAATATAGAAAGAGGCTTCCCCAAGAATGCCAAATTCTGGAAAAATCTTCCCTTGTGTGATCTGATTTGTGGCAACTTTCCTATCATGGTCCAAGGTTCTACTGTTTTCAAATCCATTTGGAAGGCTTGGAACCATGTTAGGCCTTACATTAAGAATAAGAACTTCTATGATGACAAACATCTCCATGGTGAAAGATCCATTTGATGGAACCTGTAGCTAGGTGGTAAACCTTTAACCCTCTCCCAAGGATGCTCTACCAAGCAATGGGCCACCTTGGGGATCACTCAATTTGTGGATATCTTTGAAAATGACAGACTCATATTGTGGGATGAGCTGAAAAATAAGTATAACATTCCTGCTTCTCATAAAAAGACCTATAACATGATTTTTAGAGCCAACAAGGACATTCCCTCCCTCTGCCATGTTGATTCCTGCAGATACATGAACATTAAGTGGCCGGATGGTACCATTATTACCAAACTTAAAGCCAAAAATATCTATGCTGTTATTGACTATAATGACTCCATTATCAGCCATGTTAACAAGATTTGGTATACTAATCTGGATGTCTCCTCTTGGAAGAAGTTCTTTGATAAACTTTGGAAAAGCTTTATTGATCCTAAAATTAAGTGTTTTAAATGGCTCTTAATTCTGGATAAACTTTCTATTATGAAGGATTTTTCTGATATTACTTACTGCAACATTTGTAGGACCCCGAAAATGGGGAGGCATATTTTCTTTGACTGCAGCTTTGCTAAAGAGGTTTGGCTCATGTTTGGTATCTCTATCCCTACCAATTTTAACATTTTTGAAATTATTACTGGTTATATTGATGGTACTAAAAAGGACATTAATATGTTTTGGAATATTCTCTCTTCTAACATTTTATGGCAAATTTGGAAATGCAGGAATGAGGAAAGGTTTCAAAATATTCCCAGGGTTCTTACTGAGTCTTTTCGAAGTCTCACACATTTTAAAATTTTCTCGCAAGTTCACATTACCATGAAAGTTGATAAAGTTAAATTCAAAAGGCTTCTCAAAACTGAATACACTACGATCTTCGCCATTGAGCTGAAGGATGGGCACTTTTGGAGGTGTCATATGGACAATCTCAAACTCTTTGATCAAACTGTCAAGCAGCTTAACAAGGAAGTCAGCAGGAACAACAAAGATACTACTGAAAATATGATCCTCATGCTCAATCAATTTCAGAATCAGAAGAACATTGTGTGGATGGAAGACACTATGGGGTGGACTGCATGGGTGGACACTCATGAAGACCTTCTGAATTAGCCCGTGGTTCCTGTGGCTCTTTTTGGTGGTTATGTTGTCGGTTTATTACTTCTCCTGGATACTCTAGTGCTGAGGCTCAGCCTCTTGTAAATCTTTTTTGATACTCTGCGGTCTCTTTTTGTATCTTGAACTCCTTATATTTAATATAAAAAAAATAATATACTATAAATCTATTTATCAATAATACAATTTAAAATAAAACATTGATAAAAATTAGAAACTTAGAATAATTTTAATTAATTCTAAAACTATTATAATAAATTTTAGAATATTTAAATCTTAGGACAAAAATAAATAATTTGACATGGTAGCTAATGTTTGTGCATTTTACTTTATCAAATATTAGAATTTGACATGACAAAAAGAAATTATAAAATTTGATTGGCTGGAAGTAACTAGTTTAATCACTAGTTAAAAACAGATGGATGCTATAGTTCTACAGCCAAGGAACTAAAAATAGGGTTAAGAATAGAAGAAAAATAAGGTAATTTCTATTTCTAATTTAATAATATTTAGTAACTTTAATGGAAAAACAAGGAAAAAAACTAAAATGTTTTTTTATAACAGGAAAAATATAAGGGAATAATCTTTGGTGTGTTTTATAGGAAGTTTAGCTCGTACCATGCTTAAGAGGGAAGATGGGTAGATGATGCACAGGTAATTTGGGAAAAAAACAGGATCGCGCAAAGCTGGAGTAAGGGAATGCTTTTTTTAAAAAGTTTGGAAGGAACAAACCATTTTTAGATTTCACCTTTAATTCCAGGTTCCTAATTCCTCATTTAAAATTCTTTAAAATCTTCTTGCCGAATGCATTTTGACTGTGAAGTAAATGAGTTATGTCATTAGAACTAGCGTGTGATTGTTAAAAGCATGATCTTCCCTTTGTGTTTTTATGTTTTGGGAGGTAAAATCAGTATAAACCACATTTTTATGTTTTGATGCCATTGTTGATTTACAAGTTATAGACAAAGTTGGTCTTCTTGGAATCACTATGACGCTCCACTAATTTCTAAAGCTATGTAGATTGTTTAAATACATAATGATCAATTTAAAACTTTTCCTAACTTTTGATGAACTTGGTTCTGTACTTTAATTGGTTCCCAAAAACAAGAGAGCTTTAAAATCAGCATAATGAAAGGCTTTACTTAATAGTTCTATACAACTGTGTAGTACATTTATATATTTTCTAGAATATTGTTACAGAGAGTAGAGTAAAAGAAAGCACCGAGTTTTTGAAATGTATTAAAATGTCTTAAGAATCTCTAAGATGATGTGCTTAACTTTCTACCATTTGGATTACCTTAGTAGAACTGCTAATTAGCTGTGCATTGATGTTATTTTTAAAATTTTTTTATTTTGTGTGTTTAATACAAAATTCTTGTATGTATTTTGGTATCCATTTTTAGATAGATACTGCCAGATGGACTTGAAATGGAGAAAATACAGCTTTAAGCTATATTGATTCTTTTAAATTTACCATTTCCCGTAGATATGTATGCTCTTTTATTCTGTTTGAAACTTTGTTAACTGTCATAAACCAACGATCTTTAGAACTATAGAGAGGACTTGTGGTGCGGGAAAGTTTGTTGTTTTTACCTCAGCTGTTAAACTACTGCAACAAATCCTTTTATTTTATGGATGTGTCTTTAATTGACTGAATTATGTTGGAATTACTATTTTTAGTTCCTGCCATGGCAGAGAACTATTGCGGAGGGCTAAACGTTAAGCAGTGATTATTAGTTCCCTCCATATCCAATAACATCGATTCATTTTCTTAATGTTACATTTTCCTTCATTGTTTGTGAGCAGGAAATGAACGAGCTTTAACAATTGCTTCTGCAAAATGGACGCTGGCAGATTATCTTTGGTCAAATCGGAGGGTTTGCAAATTTCTATGCAAGAGAACGCACAAGAAACGATATCTTTGTCAGGAAGTTGCAGGGTTATTATTGAATAGTGGAGTTTCGAGCACCAGATGGCATTTGTAAACACTCCACATGCCTTACTGTGGCTCAACATTTTGCATGCTTCTAGACGTGGCCAATGCTGATGAAATAGGGAGTTATGTACTATCTCGGATCTCCTTGCAGACTTAGGTTTGAAAATGTTAAGGTTGAAGATATCCTCTGTATATTTCTGTCAAACCCGGGTTTGCAATTGTTGACAGCTGACTACATCTTCTGTATATTTCTGTTAAATCAGGGTCAACAAAGAAGTAACTAAAATGTTTTGATATCCTTCGGGCTTTCCATGGCGCAAGTAGTAGAAGATTAGTACAAGCAAATGACTGTGATTACATGCTTATATCTCAGTACATGAGCAGCCATCGTCACTACCGTTGGATACTTCCTTGACGTATGTATATAAATCTTTCCTTGTATTTTTGAGAATCAGTTTAGGTTAATTGTAGAAATTTTCCATTGTAATGGAATGCTTTCAATTAAATTCATTCACTACATTGTTTTACAATATTTTTTAGTTATTTGTAGGGATTTGCATTGTTATGGCGTTCTTTCTAGAGCATCCTTTATTTGAATAGTTTCAAGCCAATTCGAGAGATTTTGCTTCATTACAGAGCAGTTCAGATAAATCATTAATTGCATTAGTTTTGAATAGGTTTAGGTTAATTATCTGGGCTTTGCTTTGTTTAGGAGTATTTGTAGGTTAAATTCAGAGATTTTGTTTTGTTTAGGCGTGCTTTTAGGCTGGTTACAGAGATTTTCGCTGTTATGGAATATTATTTTGTTTATTGCAAAAATGTTGTATCAATTTTGAGTGTTATCAAGTCTAATACAAAAGCATTGCAAATGTTTGGTGTTATTTAGGTTAACTGCAAAAATCTTGCACTATTTTAGAGTATTTTCAGGTTAACTGTGAGGATTTGGCTCTTTTAGAGTGCATTTTATGTGAGTTGCAGACAGATTACATTTCTTTGAGGTCAACTGCAAAGATTTGTCATTGTTTTCAAGAATTGTTTGGTTAATTGTGGGGATGTTTGTATTGTTCATGTTTTCACAAGAACAGAAAAGATTCAGAATTGTTTTGGTTTTTTTTTCCAGTAATTGCATAGATATTTCATTATTTTGTAGTATTTTTAGGTCAACGACAGAGCTTTTGTATATGTTCGGAGTTTTTTGTAGTTGAATTGTAGAGGTCTTTGTATTATTCTAGAGAATTGTTAGGTTAATTGAAGATATCATTTTCTTTTCAGTTTAAGAAATGTTCCTAACGGGAATAAAATGAATGGACACATGGCTCAGCACTGAAAACATAAATCACGTCACCTGAGATATAACGAAAGAATTCTAGAAAACCATATAAAACCTTTTTTAAAGACATTAAAAAAGACACTAAACTTATGACCGAGTGGATACTCAGGCTGTCATGGCAATCAAGTCTGGCATTTCTCCTCCACATTCACTAGACGTTGATCCGCATTATTAGCTAGTCCCTCATTCAATTTACGATCAGCATTATTGACCATGCTCCTTCATCATCTACAGTCTTACCCGAACTCTTCATTCACTTCCTATACCTCTGTTTCTTCTTTGGCAAGCGTTTTTGCTTTGCACCTGACGCAAAAGACCTCTCTTTGTTGTTCCACTTAGGCATATTATGCCTCACTATCAATGAAATGCATCTTCCACACAAGATCATCATCCTTGCCTAAGGTTCTAAGGTGAGAGATCAGGCATAAAGGGACTTTTAAAGTTGCATCCAGATCTATAAGAGAGAGATTGTGTTGCACTTTTGCTGATGATTGTTGAGGTCTGATTAGAGGCCCATGCAAAATTTTCATATCTTCTCAAATTACCATTAGCTTCCGTTTTCTGCGTATTGGACAACTTGAACTCTTGTCTGGGAAGGTCACTACCCAACATATGGTCACTGTCTCTATTCATTACAACCCTTGTCTCTTTTCTATTCATTGTCCTACTTTCTAGCATAAATGTTTAATTTCTTTTGAATATCTTAACTTACTGAAAATATTATAATATGAATTCTTGTGATTTCAAAAAATATTTTCTTTCTTCAAAGTATTTAAAAGTTTGAACCTTCAAAATGGTTGACTGCTTGGTAAGCTCTGTGTCCTCCATTCTTTATTGATAATTATTATAGAAAGTATGAAATGTTTCATAAGTTGAATGAGAATACGTATTATTTTACAATTAACTGTCACAGATTTCTGATGAAAAATCATTTAACATTTTTTCCTAGGTCAAGAATACCCAGGAAAAGGTAATAGATTTGATCAAGCTCTTTCAATGGATTTAGTTCCTCTCATTTTTATAAAATTTTACAAGAAAGTGTACATTCCCTCTTTTAAGTGAGGAGAGGTAAATTATGGACAAAGGTTATACCTTGTTGGCAAATGCTTTAGCCAAAGTCCGCAATTCCCTAAGGACTGTTTATATTGGAGGATCTCTTATAATTTTGTGAAAAATGAAAATGTAATGTGGGACTTAGATTGCTTCTGTAATTTTGTACTTAAAAAAAGAGTAATATGCTTTCTATTTGCTTACTATCACCAATGCCAGAGACTTGTTTATCTTAGAGGAGGGTTCTCTACTTTTATGCAAATGTAATTTTTCTCTAACTTTATCTTTGTCTTTAAACTTATATTAATTTATTTACTGTTACCCGCACCTCAAGATACACTAACACCAGTGCTAGATGCCTGTGTAGTCTATCTTTAGAAAAATGTAACGTGGCCTTTATTTATATTTTATTATCTGTTGGCCTTGGCATCTCTTGGCACACTCGTCCTATATGTGTTTATCTGTATTTTATGTTGAGTTTCTAGTAACATCATTTCATATTCCTCTTGATCACGTTTAGTTTCTTACATTGGTTCTTTGATTTGTGGGAAAATGCAATGTGGATTGTATTTGATTTTTTGAGATGAGATTTTGATTTTTGTTTACGCATTGGTATTGTATTAACGAAAATGCTTGCTACCCCACATTTTTGTTTTCTGGGTCCATATGATGTGAGTTTTATTTAGTTTTTTAGTTCCTGCCATGCCATGGTAGAGAACTGTTGTGAAGGCTCTATGCTTAAACAGTTATTAATATTAACACTACCAGCCAATCACCATTCAGCATTTTCTAACTATCTATTTTCTGTTACTATTTATATTGGTGAAACTTCACATTTTTTACCCGACCTTATCTTCGTTTAGAAGTGATGTGCTTTCTTTTTGGCAGTCAAAATGGTAAAGCAACCTATGTTCTGCAGCATTCTTTTTTCCTTTTTGAGCAATATACTTTATCTTACATTAAGAAATGTGATAGTTATTTCAGATGAAAAATAGATGTAAACTAAAATATTTACAAAGTTTCAGCCTATAAAGGTTGGAAGGAAAGAAACTAACATTTTAATATCCACAATTAAGAAAACAGATCTCTATCTTTCTTTTTGTGAAGGCGTTAGTGGAGGTGGAGTGGCCTCATCTTTCTCAATGTCAGCATATGATTTGAAAAAACATGACTTATTTATCATCCTTTTTCTCATTCACATGAAATGACCATCTCCACATCTTATGCCATGATCTAGTTATTGTATATGAGGCCAGCACATTAACTTTTCTATTCATATTTTTTTTTCTCTAGTAGACTGGTGAATTCTTCAATTTCAAATCTGTCTTTTGTGTACAGAGATGCCTTCCTCTCGAGCTATTGTTTATTTTATTATTTGGGTGAGATGATTTTGACTTTGACTTTGTGCCCCTTATCTTCTCCAGTATCTGCAGTACTTCCATCTGTTTCTAGTATTGAAGACTGATATGATGCAGATGCAGGTATTCCTTTGGCTTTTCCAGAGGTTTTTTTTCTTGTCTTTTCTATTGTTTGGCTACTCCACTACCACCTTCTTTGTTAACAAAATCTCTTTCTTCACTTGGGTCCACTTTTAGCCTTTTCCGTGATCTTTTTAATAATAAGGTTTGTTCAAAGATTTTCATCTACTGGCCTTGCTCTCTTTAAATTGGTCTTGAAGCTCAGATAGTGAAACTTATCTGGCATATATCAACTCCAAATCAACTCCTACTAGCATGAAAAAGCACCAAACTTGAAACCAAAACAACTACCTTGTGTGAATGATGTAAAATGCATTGGAAAAAGCTCAAAATCTTTTTTTCCTCCCTCGTAATAACTTCTACATGGGTCAAAGATAATTGATTCTATTTGAAGAACATGCAGATCGTGTTTGCCTTTTAAACTTCAATATAAATATGGTACATAGAAAAGAAAGACTTTTATTCTTGGCCAACATTGAATGAAATGATGACTTACTAGTGAAGAAATGAAATGATCTAACTATTCAATCCAACTGTTCTAATTATGCAAATACATTGCTCATTTTCCGAAACTAAATCAAACAAAACCAAATTTATTATTCCAAATTTTGGCAAGGGCAATTTTGGCAGGAACTTAGCTGCCCTGTAGCCCTTGTTGTACATGGTCTTGTATTACGAAAATAATGGAAATAGTTAATTAAGTTGAAGCTTTTAATGCAAGCTCTTTTCCCTTTCATTACTTCAAGAGTGGAATTATCTATTAGAAATATATTTAGGGAAAAAGTGCAAACTTGTGGTTAATGTACTTGAAAACCTTTTTGTAAGTAAAAGACGTATTTTGCTTGTCTTGTATTTTTCTTTTTTGAAAGTTGTGTTTTTTTTTTTCATATTTTGTTAAGAGAAGATATTTTAGGAAAGGGTGCTAAATGTGGAATGAACATAGAAGGGTAATATTTTTTTTTAATTGCGAGTAGAAGTCTAGTTGTTTTATTGCTTTGGCAAAAGCTATGTTGCATATGTTTTTGTAAATATGATAGTTATTGTTCCATTTGCTTTGCCACATCTGTGATTAGTTCTACTTAGACATATGTGGAAAGTAGATAGTTTCACAGTTGCACCCGATTCCATCCAAGCCACCAATTTAGGGTTGCTAGGCTTCTCAGACAGGGTCGGTGTGCTCTTCATTTTAGGATGAGTCTCGAGGGAGATAACCACTCCATGGTTGGGTAGAAAAAGCACCCGAGCAACACTCTTGTCTCGAGATTTGCAAATGGACCAATGTTCGATGGCTTAGGAGATAGGCATTTGCAGATGGACAGTTGTCCGATGGCATTTTGATACTATGTTTCATGATCAACCTACATGGTCTTGTATTGATTGTATATTCAGTTGATGTATGTTGTATTTCCATGATGCAATTTGATGCACGACAAGTTGGTCGACATCTTGATGTATTGGATGTTTTCATTGACGTCATTTGGGTCGAATCATTGTATTTATTATTATGAATGAGATGGAATTTTATTGACTAGTCTATTAGATGGAATCGACTGTCTTTTCTGAGTTTTTTGCTCTTTGATGACATGGAATAATTGAGAGAATTTCAGTCTTTATAGTTTAACATTTTGGTTGGAAGAGAACGAAGTATCTCTTTCATGTCATAGACATGATTGAAGATGGGAGAAATCATTTGGTGAAGGTATGCTGTATACACTCGAAACTTCAATTACTACATCGACATTAGATCATATTGTGCTCATTATTTCTTTTCCTCGTGTCTCTTACATCTTGATGATGTATCATGTTACACAATCAAACCCAGAAAAAAGAAAAAGTATGGACACTTTGTATTTAGCTTTGGAAAAGGTTTATTGATGCACACAAATTTTACCGTTACAGATATATAGGAGACAAACAAAAGCTTATTTTCTTCTAAAGTTAGTTGAACTAAGTGGATTAGAAACAGTTGTTTAACTACTGTCGAGCTCTAACAGATAGTTAGCTTAAATAGCGCACACTAAGAATTGACTGAAAATGTTGAATAGTCAAAATTAACTAAATTTTTATACTTAATTTATTTCTTAGTGAATGTTGTTTAAAGGTAGCCACGAAAGAATTACCACAACCCAATCGAAGGCCAACCTATTGATCGAAACCGCTTATCAAAGTAAAAATTATGTGCATCAGTGCCTAAGTTGGTTCTGAAACTTCTATTACTTCCTCAAGTGTTTTTGAAAATCATAAAAAAAGCCAATATAGCCAAAAGATAAGGTGAAAGAGTTTTGAATTTTATCCACATTTTGGGTACCTGAAGGAGTTTCGAAAAGCTTCCATTTCCTCGATCCCTCTCTGTAGAAAATGTGGAAGCACAGCCAAGGCAGTCAGAATGTTTGATGGAGTACCTCGATCTCATGGTTCAGAATGGTCAGAATATATACGCGGAATGGATTTGTTTAAAAGGCTTTTGAAACTTTTGTGCAAATTTTATTAAAAGTTGAGCTCATAAACTGTGTAATAATGGTAAATACAGTGGATGAACGTACACCCATCAAAGCATATAAAATAGATGGATTTTGTAAGATATTGTAGTTTCAATGAATCTAGTAAATGTGTGCACAAGGGATGAAACCACAAAGAAAACTTTGAAAATTTTCAGCAAATGCAATCAGCCTCGTGCCCAAGATGCAAGTATTGTGGGGGTTCACACTCCTAGTGAAAGTGGAAGAGTTGACAGATTTTCAAGGGAACAAATGTATGTCATCTACCTTATTAACTATGTTCTATAATCTGCTAAGGATTTTTAATCTGCATGGAGTTTCATTTCAATCTAAGAGATGATGGCATGAGTGTTGCAAAATAGTTGTTTCATATGATGATCGAGCAAAGTGTATGGATGGAAGATGCAATCAACAGGGCAAAATATAGATTTACTCATCAAATTATTTTGTCATGCCTAAAAAGTCTAGAGTAGTACGTGATTGCTCATCGACTTATGTGTGCTATGTTGAAAGGGGAACTACAAAGTACGTGATTGCCCAATGTTTCATACATTTTCTTGTGGTGTTTCAAAGCTCTAGAACTTGTCTTGGGACTACTATATATATGACCAATGGATTCCGTATTGATAGAATCACTTTTTGTATTGGTTGTCCCTATTTTAAATTCGTGATGTACTATTCTAGAGGTTTGTGCACACTCTTTCTTTGGATGCACTATTGAGACAAAAAGAGGAAAGATTACACAGACCTATGGTGCAAAAGAGATAGTTTAATAGAAGTCATAGAAGACAACCATGACAATCAAGTTGTTATGCCAAACAAGAGATACTCTTGAGTAAATTATGGGAAAAGAGATTAGGTTTTTACAATTATAAAAAGATGGGAGTGTAGTTCATCCCCAATAAATACACAACAAATGTGAAAATGGTCAAGCCTTGCAAATTGTTGAAGAGGTCCAACGTCTTCTATTTATACTGTTTCAACGAGGCTATATGGAAAATTGATTTTCTTGAGCTCTTGGAATTACTCAATCAAAACAAGGCAATTTTTGAGAGAGCGGATATTAAAAGTAACAATGGCTGGCTAAAAAGAGAATACTTGGGAGATACGACAATTCCAACGAAGCAGATTGATTCCCAGATTGAAACATCAAAGACATTTAAAAGACATACACAATGTGTTTCCTAAATTTTGTAGTATGGAAATGATATAGTCCATTCTATTTCTCAAAATTAGGATCTCTTATGCCTTTTCTATTGTTATCCTACAAAATCATGGATTACAATATCTAGAATCTAAGCATCATTTGATCTTGGTGTCTTTATAATGAGATAGTAAAGTTGTGGGCTATGAAAGAACCCGTTGGTATGATAAATGTGAAGCTGATTGTAACATCTAATTTGAAGAAGATGATGCCAAGAAAATATGATTCTTATATGGAGTTTAGAGATATTTCACCATAAAAAAATAGAACAACAAAAATAAAAAGAGAGACAATAAGAACTCAATGTCATATCTTATTGATCAAATGATGCCAATTTAAACAATAACAAATACAAACTACTTCCCTACAAATATGCTAATTAGACTGACAACTAACTACTTAAGATTGACAAGTATAGATGATTGACAACTAACTGGTGCTGGTTGGAAACACATTAAACTTAACTAAACATATTGGACACATAACATTGTTTGATGACACACACTCAAAACTTCATTATGTCTTATTCATTTACGTTGGAACATTAATTCTAACAACCGCTCTCAATGCTACAATATCAAACTAGCTAACAACATAAAACAAAATAATACATTATGTAGACACTATTTTTTGAAAAATAATTCTCAAACCAATAAGACATCTTCAAGTTACTCCCCAATTGTAGGTATAGACATGCAACTATCATCCAAATTCCCAACACCAGTGGACACCATTTTCAAATGATGCATCTCATCATCCTCATAAAAGCACAATGTTGAACTTCCAGATTTTTTGGATCTCCCTGAACTATTGGAAACCAATCCTCACATGTATGTCTCATAACCCCAATGAGATATAGTTTTTCTGATCCGTTAGCCCTCAGACTATTGAACATCTATCTAGCCTCTACTATTACCTTTCCCATTTTCAAAGTACTGGCTTCTTCAAAATATGGCAAGTCCTTAATCTTCAATGAAGTTGTCAACATTATCATTTGATTACTCTTCTTTAAATGAGGATTACTCTTATTTAAATCTCATTTGATACCACCTAGATCAATAGTCTTCAACAAAGTTTTAGCACCTACACAAATAAAAATTTAAACAACACAATACATAAAAAATAAAGATTTTTTCAAAAATAGATGCTTGATTCTTCCTTGAATGCTCAATTGAGGAATATTTGCAATCTTAATGGGCCTTCTCGATAGCTTCCTTTGGTGGAAACTTACCTTTTTAAGTTGCAATGGTTATGTGTGTGTGAGTTTAACACCTTCATGAAATAACAAGATTTAAAGAGAATTACACTATTCAAAGTAAACTAATCTAAATAATGCACAAATTAATCTAAATATCTCACGGTTCTCTATATTTGAGTGGTAAATGAGGCTCTCAGCTGCAAATCCTCACTAGTGACACTCTAATAATGAGAAATTGAACTAATATGATAAGCAAATTAGATCTAATTATCAAATTCTAGCTCAATTTGATAAGAAATCTACAAATGATCAACAATTTAAGCTAATTATCAATGAAAATAGCTAAGTGAGTGGTGTGGATGCAAATTGCAAGAGCTTGGCTGCAATTCTCAGATATGTGGTGGATGAATAATGCCTCAAAATGCCTTCTATTTATAGGATTTTCCCAAGGGTAGGGGGTAGAGTGAGTTGATCATGGTTATGCTTGGGTAAGGTCAATTGGCTTTGCTTTGTCCATAAATGGGGGGACAAGGAGGGGACAATCATTTAAATAGTTTCAAAAGGCTGGACCATTTCAACAAAAGTGAGTGATTTGTGTCCATTTTGTCTCCCATTTGCTTTGTTGAGGGAAATTATGATTTATTAATTAATTAAAGTAATTAAATTTAGCCATGAAGGGTAAGAGGTTTATTTTGATTTTTGCTTTCAACAACTATGTCATTAATTGAATTTAATCAATTTCGTAGTGTTTTTTCCCTTTTCAAGCTTTATTTAATCATTTAATCATTTAATTGAATTTTCCTTTGATTTGAATTTCCTTTGTTCCATTTATTGATTTTTTGTGCTATTTTGATGATTTGATGCACCTTTTGATTGATTTAAGCCTTTGGCCAATTTTCCATGTCTACAGGTTCCCTAGCGAATTCTTCTCAATGTAACAACCATGAGTCTTTGTTCAAACAACCAATTTTAAACAACTTAATGTGATTTACATGCCTTCAAGATTTTGAGGGGCTCTGATACCATATTAAACTAGAGATATTACACCATAGAAAAATAGAACAACATAAATAAATATAGAGACAATAAGAACTCAATGTCATTTCTTATTGATCAAACGATACATATTTATACAATAATGAATACAAATTGGTTCCCTACAAATATGCTAATTAGACCGACAACTAACTGCTAAAGATTGACAAAAACTATATCTGATTGATAACTAATTGGTATTGGTTGACAATACGTTAAAATTAACTAAACATATTGGACACCTAACATTGTTGATGACACATACTCAAAAATTCATTATGACTTACTCATTTATGTTGGAGCCTTAATCCCAACATAGTTGAACCTAAAAAATGTGTAGACTTTGTTAGCTATGTTAAACACACTCCAGATGCTGGGGGGGGGGGGGGGGGGGGTGGGGTGAATCACATGAACCAAAATTATATTTGAGTAAATAACTAACTTCTATATTTACCACATAAAACTTTAAGCATATAGAATCAAAAACCAATGAACACCGAGATTTCATATGTGGAAAACCTAAACTGGGAAAAACCACAGTGAGCACTTGCTCACAAAGATGAATCATATATATATATATATATATATATATATATATATATATATATATATATATATATATATATATATATATATATATATATATATATATATATATATATATATATATATATATATATATATATATATATATATATATATATATATATATATATATTCAATTGCCACGCATTGACAGTGGTGGCTGAACCAACCATGTTAGATTCATCAACTTTTGGGGCGGCAGTAGGGGATGGAAGGGGAGGAGGTCATTACGACGTGCTAGGTCAGGTGGGATGATGAGCATTCAACCGCTACAATTCATAAAGGGTGCTAAACCATTAATGAATTCAATCTCTTATGGGATACTTGCTTTCTCGGGTAGGGGAGGAGATGGAAGAGATAGTCGATTCCTTTCACTAAATGGGCTATTGATCCTTTCTCGCTAGAATCTAAACAAATGGGGGAGAGAGAGGGGTTCTCACCTTATATCTAGGGAACATTAGAACTAGAATTCCCTGTAGGCCGGGAACCTTGATTAAGGTGGGTGGGAAACAAACTATAGTTCTGACCCCCCACCCCCTCTCGATAGTGGCTAGTGAGCATGATTCTCATTACTCATGTCACCATTCTCACTTTTGATATCTCTAGGAGTGCAAGCACAGTGAGCACCAACGAACTATGTTGTTTCCCCTTCTCCGAATCACAGAACGTCTTGCTACTGACCCGGATGGGAATGAATCTCATCACTTTGGTGAATCACTTGAGCCCTGATACATTTTCGGTGCTATGGAGCTATACCAGTGAGCTATTACAATTTCTTCTAAGGATGACTGCTTCCAAGCCCACCTCTTGGTTGTCATCACTCGATTACTTCCTTTTTCACTAAGTGATTTCTTAGGGGCCTTAGACTCGTACGATCTAGGCTGTTTCTCTCTCGACTCTGGATCTTAGCACCCAAAGTCTGTCGGCTTACTAAAATAGCCTATGTGTACAAGGAAATGTACCTTCATAGAATTAGTATTGAGCAATAAATGAAATAGAAACTAAATAAACCATAATATAGCAACTATTTAGCAAATGAATGATCAATTGAACATCCTATGGCTCTCTATCTAAGAGTGTTAATAGAAGCTCTCAGCAAGCTACCATTAATGATAGTCCTAGAATGAGAAATGATAAAGATTAAGCTAAAGCTAATAATTAGTTCAAATTGAAATGCTAAATTGCTCTTAAAATGCCTTTCTAGCTATAAAATGCAAGAGGTTCTATGCAATTCTCAGATGTGAGGTTATGAATTATGATTGATTTTGGTCTTCCTTTTATAGATTTATGCAAGGGTAGGGGGTGTAGTATAGTTGATCATGATTAAGTTTGAGTTGAGTCCTTGGTTCCACCCTTTGAAGACAATGCAAAGTTTGTGTCCTCAAAGCTTGGGACAAGAAGACAAGATGAATGGACAAGATGCTCTTTCACTTTGAGTGATTGAGATTGAATTTGGCTTGATCCATGTGAATGCCTTTCCTCAAATCCTATTGGTTGATTGAATTTCCTCCCCTTTTGGGTTGTTGAGAGAAATTAGGATTTATTAATTAATTTTAATTCATTTATTTAGCCATGTACCCCTTGAATGGGTTGAATTTGATTTAATCCAAAACTATACAATTAATAGAATTAATTGCACTTTGATTTGATTTCACTTGATTAAAATGCTCTCAATTTTGATTTATCTTGAATTAGGACTTGATTTTAATTTTGATTGGCTAAATGTTTGATTTAATTCAATTTCTTTGATCTTGTCCTTGATTTGCTTTGATTTTCCTTGATTTGTTACTTAATTATCTTTGTCCATTTTTAGGTGATTATAGATGCCCCTCTTTGAGTTGACGTGCGAAGCATGTCGATTCAAAGAATACTCTGATCTTGTTGATGATAGGTCTTGATTCTGTCGATGGTCGATCTTTGATGTTCATTTGATATTACTCGATGATCGATTCTTGATATCTAATATGAAATTGATGCATATTTTGATGATGTTCATTCAATTGATGTTTCTCTTTGATGGTCATTCTGATGATTGATCCTTGATATGATGGTCGATTTGATGAAAAATCCTGATGCGATACCTGATTTGATGATTGATTTTGATGAAAGATTCTGATGTGATACCTGATTTAATGATTGATTTTGATGTGATGCCCCATTCGATTGATTTACAAAATTTTTTTTGATAAAAGCTTTCACTTTGATTTTGATGATCGTTCTCTTGTTTCAATGATAATGTTGCTGATGTTGATTATCCGATGGTATGCCCCCTCGAAAATGAAATAAAATTTGATCAATGATTGAAAATTTTGACAATTTAGGTCAAGTTACATTAATTTTGTTCAATTTATAATGAATTTTAATTTTATTTCCGATATTGTTTTTATGTTTGTTTGATTAGAAATGCCCTTGTTTTGGTAGATTTAATGAAAAATTGAGTTATTAGGTCAATTGTTCTAAAAGATTCCTCTTTTAGGTCAAATATTCCCTTTTAGGTCAAAAGGCTATATAAAGGGGTCAAAATTCCTTTTTCACTATTCATTTTCACTTTTACTTTTCACTTTTTACTCTCTAACCTTTTTTGACTTTTGACGATGTCGATCCCCATCCGCGAGCATAGATTTGAGCGATGCCATTGATATCAGTGTCTACTTGGCTCTGGACCTCCGGTGAGTACTTAAACCTCTTCGTTTTGTCGTTTCTAGCATTTAATTTAAAAAAAATGAAATTTTCCTGTAGAAACCCTCTTTTTTTCATTTTAAAAATCCAAATAGCGCTTTTGCATTATTAAACTACACTTTCACCCTCCAAGTTGCACTTCCCCAGTCTGAAACTGTGCTTATACTCACTAGTTTTAGGCCCTATTCCGCCTTTGCCATGTTAAAGAGCACTTTTACCGTTAAATAGTGCTTATGCCCTTTTCAATAACACTTTCAAATTCTTTGGGTGCTTTTTCCACATTTTTCGCTTTTAATCCATTAAGTAGCGCTTTAAAACATTTAAACAATGCTTTTGCGTTTGTGTGCTTTTAAAGCTTGAAATAGTGCTTTCATCCTGCCAGAAATCATTTTAATTTGATTAAATCCACTTTGCGATTTTCTCAACGTCGTCGATCAGTTGATAGATTAAGGTCACGAACTTGATGTTTTTAGCAAGTTGTAAGATGTCAGTATGAGTTAGTTATAATTTGAATATTTGATCATCAATCTAGATTCAGCTGATGGATGATGATAAATTTTCTGTTCTATCTGAGTAGAAACATGAAAATTGATTGTGGTTTGATATTTTGAAATTTTTTGATTGACTTAGAATGATCCAAATAATAGTTGATTTTAATTCTGATGTGATTGAGCTTTCTTTTTGTAGGTGGTCCTTGGGTCTTTGCATGTTTGCGGTGCCTATCCTTTGTCTTGGAGCATGATTCCTGATCTCAGTGCGGTGGATCATCGCCATATCAGTCTCTATGGCCTATCTTTCCTTCTACATCTTCCTCGATTCTGAATGAATCAGGGTCTCCTCACTGCTATGGCTGAGCATTGGCACTCAGACCATAATAATTTTCATTTGCCAATAGGGGAGATGACCATTACCCCTGAGGATGTATATTGGATCCTTTGTTTACTGACTCATGGTGAGAAGGTGTACTATGACTCTCTATATAGTTGATCTGCATGTCGGCGAGTCTTTATGGATCCTACCATTGGTGACACTCACATCCAATGGGCTCAGTTTGTTTCCTTTCTTGTATTGCCAGTTGTTCTGGGTACATTGATTGGCAGGTTCTTACTTCCTAACAGACGCGGGCACGGGTTTTCTGTCAGTTGGGGTCCCATTCTTGAGGATCTGATGGCACATCCTCATCACTTTAACTAGGGTTCATGTGTCCTAGCACAATTTTATCATGAGTTGCACATGGTTGTTTATAGGTGTTCCAATACACTTACTGCAGGTGTGATCCTTCTTCAGTTATGGACCTGAGAGCATATCCCAGTGACATGTCCCATTACAACATGAGATCATCAGCTAGGTTGGCCTTTTGCTTGGATGTACGATGGTATCATTATCCAGACCCACATGGGTAAGCTGGATTACTATGACATGCCATTGATGACATGGACACTATTGTGTGGAGGCCGTATCTTGGTTGCGAGGTTTGGCCAGAGGATGACAGTGAGCTACCCTACATGTTCTATCCCCGATGGATGCTTGGGCATTCCACGTATACTATTGAGAGATTCTACTTCTGACGAGTTCTGCATCAATACGGGTGTACTCAGGATATGCCACAAGGAGTAGCCATGTATGCTCAGGTACATGCCGAGAGATCATTATGGGGCCCATGTGTAGATTATGGGATAGATGTGCGAGAGATATGAGACATTGGGTATCATCCTTGGTCTCCTAGATCACATGTCATGGATGATGGGATTAATGATGATTATGCTGCTTGGGTACATCACTATCATTTTCCTTGGTTCATTGATCATGTAGAGAGAGTTCCTGCTATTGATGAGTTATCAGATGGAGATGATGGTTATGCAAGAGATGATGCTAGTGATGATGGCGGAGATGGTGATGGTATTGGTAGGATTAGAGGACGGCATGGACGATGGGGTAATTGAGGAGTTAGAGTAGGTAGAGTCTGTATTCTAGTGATAGCTGCTACTCCGATTCCTCCTAGGGGTGATGATCAGGTGAGGGGTCATCAGGGGGATAGATTACTTCATCATGTTTCCAGAGATCCAGTAGATAGACCTAGAGTTAGGCATCAGAGGGAGGTTGATGCAGATATTGCACAGGTGTTACTCGATCAGGCACAAGGTGCTCCTGCTCAGCAGGTTATTCCTCCAATTGTTCCATAGGCTACCTCATCTTAGGCTCATGCTTCTACTTTGATGCCATCATCTTCTTCACATCCCTCATCTTTGAGTTTTGTTCCATCCTTGGGTGATCCTTCTTCTTCAATGCCATCTTCTTCTGTTCCTCCTCCACAGTCTTCTGCAACACAGGCTCCTACCCCAGTCTTAGCATCATATGTTGCATCTGTTCAGACTCAAATATTAGTAGTGCAACAATAGGTTTCTCATTTGAGTTCGATGATGCAGAGTTTCATGGCTGCTATGAGTCAGCAGGGTTTATAGGCTAGTTTGAGTCGGCCTCCAGATAGTGCTCCTGGTCCTGATGGTCCCTATGGTGCTGGTGATTCATCTCTTTGAGATATCTCTGATTATTCCATTTGATATACCTGATCTTAGTTATTTGTTGTTATCAAGACATTAGACTCTTTATTGTATCAGTTTTTGATCGATTGATGTTGTTTATGCTGATATTTTGATAGTTGATGGACATTGATATTTAGATTTTGCTTTTATGATCATTCATTTAGACTTTGATATCTTGTTGATTTTATTATGATGGTACCATGGACTCTGATACTCTCTTTGATAGATTTCACTATATATGATGTCATTATGTGTTGGCTCTCTTTTTTAGGTGTTGTGCTATGATATGTAGATCTAGATGATTCTATCTCCTATATGCTTTGTTTCATGTTTTTCAGATGCATTTTTCAAATGTATGCCTATGTTCTATTGATTCTTAAATGATTGTCTTATGTATGACATAGAATAGATGAATGCAATGTTGATTTAATGATTAATGATATTGTGTATGTATGCAATGGATACATATAGGATGTTAGATGGGTAATGAATAATGGATCTAATGGATGTATTTCTTTTGATATGCAAATGTGATGGATCTATGTATGTATTACAATGATCATGAGCTTTTAATGATTAATGATTCTAAAATTTATGTGCAATATGGATGGATGATATTATCACGAATGATGTGCATTTAATGATGAATGATCCTAATAGATGCAATGAATGATTAACTAACTAATACAATGCACTTAATGGATTGATACTTAAGAATGCACCTTAAATGAGATGAATACAATCTAAAGATCTTTAATGAATTTAATAAAATTTAAATGGATGCAATCTAATGATAATAATGAGCTTAATGCAATGCAAATGGATGCAATCTAATGATAATGCAACTTAATGTAATGTAAAATGATTTTAATGATATATGCAATCTAATGCAATGTAAATAGATTTTAATGATATATGCAATCTAATGCAATGGAATTAATGATTCAAATGTTGGACACATTTAAATGAATGCAATGTTTAATGAAGATGACTTAATGCAACTTAACCAATGCAAGTGAACTAATAAAATGCACTTTGTTTTTTATTTGTTTTTGATTTCCAACACACTCGATCATATATAGTTATTTTTGATGATCCTTTTCCTCTTGCAAATTAAGCTAAGAAAGGAAAAACATATTAAATGCATTTAATCTAAGATGTATGCAACTAATTGTCATTATTCAAAAATTTGGAGCTTATAATCATCATTGAGCATTTTTTGTAATCCCGTTTAGTACAACCATCACTAGTTCAACTATGATGATATGAATACTTTTTGCACCTCTTTCTTTGCTTTCCCATCTCTTTATGGTACAACTATCACTGCTTGATCAATCATGAGAGTGCAAATACTGATTTTGTCAGATTCTATGTTGCAAGTGGATTTTGGTATTATGATATTGAAGATCAAAATAGCCAAGGTATCCTTTTGCGTAAACAAGTAGAAATCTCAATTTTATCCTATGTACAAGTCCTCAATGATTCTTTGATGATCACGTCCTTAGATAAAACATACATGATTTAAAACTTTGATTTTAAGATAGTCATTCAGAAATCAATAAAAATATCATCCTTTCATCATAGCTTATCTAGTTTAAAACTCTCATCGATTTGCTAGAAAGAGATGATTTCATCAATAAAGTCAACACTTAGAAATTTTTTTGCAATGTTTTTCAAATCCATATGTCAAGTGTAGTTCCATCCATTTCATACTTTTAATCCTGATAAAGATAAGGTCATGTAAGATCTTGGATCAAATTTTGCATTTGGTTTAAATTGGATTAGAATGTAGATTTGATTAAGTGTTCCACTTTCATTTTTGATGAATTGATTCCATGATTGAATAAAGTTTGCTTTGATGAATCCTTCCTCCTTTTGAGTAGATTGCCCCCAATTTAATATGATTTCATTTGTGGGACTTAGGACAATTTGTAGATTAGGTGACCAAAATCTTTAGGTACTTGCAAATGCAACTGTGGGGTTTTATTATGCAATATATACAAATGCTGGCGAATGCAGTATTTACAAGGTGACCTTCTAGGCATGCAACTAACTTGGACTTTCAATGGCACCTATTTACTAGGTTTTCACCAATTGAATGGATCTTGCTCTTTTTTCTATTTTTAAAGCTTTTCTCTTTTTTTGCTACCAAGGTGCCTATTTTCTAGGTTTTCACCAAGGCACTTTTTCTCTCTTTTTTTTCTTTTTTTCTATTTTTTTTTTCATATTGTCAAGGCACCTATTTGCTAGGTTTTCACTAAGACAACATCTTTTTGAGGATCATATATGAATGTTTTTGGTATTTCTTCATGCTCAATTTTCCACTCTTTTTGATCTTTTTTGCTTTTCTGATTTGTTTGTGCTTTTCTATTTTTCAAATGTTTTTGGTATTTTCAAGATCTCTTTTGACTATGTACAATAAATATGATGCTTTCCATCTGATTTTTGATACTCTTTATACTCTTTCATCTACCTCATGTATATAACCTTTTTAAATGTATGCTATTAATAGGTTCTTGTAGCTCTTCTCCATCATAATCTGCTAATTTGTAGGTGCCGGTCCCAAAAGAAGAAGTAATGATAAATGGTCCTAACCAGTTTGCCTCCCATTTTCCTTTCTTTTCCCTTTCAGCTTGATTTTTGGGATTCTCTCGCAAAACTAGGGCACCTATTTGGAATGTTCTTGACTTGATGTGCTTGTTATAAGTCCTTAACATTCTATTTTGATATACCTTTAGATGATCAAATGCTTGTTTCTGTTTCTCATCTAGGAGTTCTAGTTCTTGTAGCCTAGTGACTCTATAGTCTTCCTCACTTATCAAACCATGAAGAGATACCCTTAAGGATGGAAGTTCTACCTCCAAAGGCAAAATTGCTTCTGTCCCTAAGACTAAGGAAAAAGGTGTAACTCTTGTTGGCATTCTTATGCTTGTTCTATAAGCCCATAAGGTTGGGTTTATTTTGATGTGCCAATATCTACCTGAATTGTCCACTATTCTCTTCAATATCTTCAAGATGTTTTTATTCATTGCTTCGGCTTGCCCATTACCTTGAGGGTAATAGATTGATGAAGAATGATGAATCATGTGAAACTTTGTGCATAAATCCTTTAGGTCTTTGTTTCTGAAATGCTTTTCATCATCCATTATGATAGCATGAGGTATGCCATATCTACAAATGATGTGATTTAGGATAAACAAAGATATCTTCTTTCCCATTGCAGTTGATAAGGGTACAACTTCCACCCCTTTGGTAAAGTACTCCGTTGCCGTGATGATGAATTTATGACCATTCGAGGATGGTGGATAAATCATTCCTATTAAATCTAGACCCCATTGATAAAATGACCAAGGTGTTGTCATCAGATGAAGCTCTTGTGTGGGCACATGTATCAAGTTTCCATGGAATTGAAACTTTCTACAAGTTTTGGTAAAGTTACAAGCGTCTTTCTCCATCATAGGCCAAAAACATCCTATCCTAAGAAGTTTCTTAGCTAGGGTTAATCCATTCAAATGTGAGCCACAGATTCCCTTGTGGATTTATCGCAAGGCTACGTTTGATTCCTCTTCTTCTAGACATCTAAGGAGTATTCCGTCTAAACTCTTACAATACAATGTTTCAGAAATTATGGTGTATTGGGAGGCTTGGCGGATGAAGCTTTTCTTTTGATTCCTGGTTTGGTCTATGGGTAGGATTTGATATTTTAAGTAAGTGTAAATAGGTCCATACCAAGGTGATTCATGTGTAGTTAGAAAGAAAATGGTGTAAGGATGGGTAGGGTCAAATGCGGGTTGTACCACTTCTTCTACCAGGAATTCATATCTGGCACTTTGATCAGGCATTTGTAGGAGTGATGCCAAAGTTGCCATTGCATCTACTACTTTTTTCTTTTCTCTTGGCACTTGCTCAAATGTAATAAGTATGAAGTACTTCTTAAGATTTTCCACCATGTTTTTATAAGGTACCAATTTGTCATCTTTCGTCTGATATTCTTCATTAACTTGATTAATGACTAATTGTGAATCTCCATAAACCTTTAGTTCTGCCACTTTCCATTCTAATGCCAACTTGATTCCAATAACCAAGGCTTCATATTCTGCTATGTTATTGGTGCATGGAAATAGAAATTTATAGGACTTTGGGATTGTAGATCCTTGAGGAGTGATTAGAAGTATGCTTGCTCCTGACCCATGTTGAGTGTATGAACCATCATAATATAGTTGCCATGCTTTTGCCTCAACATTCACAATCTCTGAATCTGAGAATTCTACTTGGATGGGATGATCATCTTGAAGTGGTGCTTCTGCTAACTGGTCAGCAATGACTTTCCCTTTGATAGACTTGCAGTCTACATATTCAATGTCAAATTTTCTTAGCACCATAACCCATTTGGCTAGCCTTCCATTTAATGTTGTTTTACTAAGTAGATACTTTAAAGGATCAATCTTGGCAATGAGCTTTATCTTGTGGGCTAGCATATAATGGCATAATTTTTGGGAGGCAAAAACTATGACCAAGCATGACCTTTCTAGGAATGTATAGTTTAACTCATATTTGACTAGAGTCCTACTTATGCAGTATATTGCTTTTTCTTTGCCTGTTTCATCTTCTTGTGCTAAAAGTGCCCCCAATGAATTCTCCGTTGCTGAAATATATAGGATCAAGGGCTTGCCTCTGATAGGTGGCATCAAGATTGGAGGGTTCATGAGGTATTTCTTCAATATGTTAAAAGATTCTTCACACTTTTCATCCCATTTGAAAATTGTATCTTTGTGGAGAAGTTGGGTGAAGTTATGACATTTTTCTGCTAGTTGGGAGATAAATCTCCTGATAGATTGGATTCTCCCTTGTAAAGACCTCATTTGGCTAATATTTTTAGATGCTTCCATCTCCATAATGGCCTTGAATTTAGTGGGATCCACCTCTATTCCCTTTGTAGATGTAATGTAGCCTAGCAATTTGCCAGATTGGACTCCAAATGCACATTTTTTTGGATTAAGCCTCACTTTAAATTGTTCTAACCTTTCAAAGATCTTCTCCAAAATTGGTAGATGCTCCTCCCTTGAGTGAGATTTGGCTAATATGTCATCCACATAATTCTCCATGAACTTATGCATCATATCATGGGATATTATGGTCATTGCTCATTGATAGGTCGCTCTGGCATTCTTCAAACCAAAAGGCATGACATTCTAGCAAAAAGTACCCCATGCACATGTAAAGGCTGCCTTATCTTGGTCTTTTGGTGCTATCTTTATTTGGTTATATCCACTGAATCCATCCATGAGTGAGAACATGGAATGCCCCGCTATTAGGTCTACAATGACATCTATGCTTGGAAGAGGGAAATCATCCTTAGGACATGTGCCAAGTTTAAGTCTCTAAAATCCGTGCAGATTTTGAAGGATTTATTTTCTTTTGATACTGGCACTATATTTGAGATCCATTGTGCATAATCAATGGCCCTTATAAATCCCACCTTCAACAATTTTTCTAACTCTACTTTGACAAGTAGTGCTATATGTGGATGCATCTTCCTTAAGTTTTGCTTAACAGGTTTTGTACCTTCCTTGATATTTAGATGATGCACTATTAGATTTGGGTCTAATCCCGACATATCATCATAAGACCATGTGAAGTAAACTTGTTTTTCTTTAAAGAACTTGATGAATTCTATTCTTTCTTCACTAGATAGTGATGCCGCTAGGTAAATGATCTTCGGCTTAGTTTCTGACCCAATATTTATCTTTTCTTTGGGCTCAATTAAGATTGGAGATCTTTCTTCATAATGTTATGGTAGAGCATCCAAAATTCCTTCCTTAGGTGCCTCAGTTGGGTTTTCACCTTTGGAAACATCCTTTATTTCTTTTTCTTTTTCTTTTTGATCTAATGTTGCCACTACATGGTTTTCAACATTAGATTTGTTTCTTTTTTCATTTTTTTCATTTTTCTCTCTTTTAGGTGGATTGAAAGTTTGGATGCTCCCCCTTATCATCTCCTCCTAATATTCCATGGCAAAAGAAGGTTCAACCACATTAAGGTATTGGGACATGACGTTGTCATTCAAGAAGGTTGGGAGAGTAGTTGGCTCAATGGAATCCCATTCAGTTAATTCCGGGTGTATGAGAGTCAAAGGATGAATACTTGGGCTTGGTTCAATGAGGTTTAAGGCTAATACCTTGTCAGATGGTTCATACATTGTATTGTGCAAGTCTATGACATGGGCCTCTTCTAAATGTTCTAAAGAAGTAGGATCAAAGTCCTCCTCACTAGACTCCTCTAAGGTTTCTGTTGGATAAAAGTCATGCGGATTGAACCTAGCATTTGATTCCTCCATAGTAGGTCTCCATAAAGGTACATAGAGTTCACCTATCCAATGATTTATCTCTATTTCTATGCTTGGCACATCATTTAGAACCACTTGGTTTGAACTAGATGCTTGATTTGGACTTGATTCTGCTATTTGTCCTTTATCCTTGGTAGAGGTGTAGGTATGAATAACATCAATACCCGTATCATGGCATGACTCATCAGATAATGTCTCCCATTCCCACTCATTATAACCTTCATCACTATGAGATTCTAATTACAATATTTGATCATAAAGTTTGGGATAATGTTTTTGGGTGTACCCTTCTTCAAGATACCCTAATCCTATTTTCTCCTTGGTATCTCGCCATGTTGTTTCTATGGGTTCAATGAGCCCTTCATTCTTCATGCCCAAAGGTCCTTGAACTTTTTACCCCATCTTTTGCATGATTTGAAACCCTTTCCCATATTGATGTGTGGGAATGGTTACATTTTGAATATTTTTGACATGTGCACTTGATTCTTCATCTTTATATAACCAGTTCAGGATCTCATTGTCTTCTTCATCCATGGCAGATGATGTACTTGCCCTCAAAAATTCATCATTATATTTATGGGGTAGATTTGAGGGTCTTCCATAGCACTTGGGTGATAAGGGTAAGTCCATCATAGATAGGGAGTATTTTCTAACTCCTTTTTGCTTGATCTTGCATTTCTTATCAAAATTCTTCATCATTTGGTCCGTTTTATGATAATGGGCCTCTTTGGTATATACTTGAATAGCTTTGTTTTGGTCTTCTTTTGATTCTTCAATAATATTATCCTCACTAACCTTCTCTTTTCCTTTAGTCGATGTAGTTAGGTTAGTGAGTTTTGGTGTGTCTTCAATAAAAATTTCCTTTTCCATCTTTTCTTTTCCCTTCAGTAATGGGATGTCTTTAGAACTTTTACCTTGCTCCATTTGATTAGGTATAGACCCTTCTGCATTGTGTGGGACTAAAGAGTCATTGATAGGCTTGATGTTGTTACAATATTGGAAAGGGTTTAGGTCCCCACTTACCATTATTTCCTGCCCTAGATAAGGAAATTTTAGACATTGGTGATAAGTAGAAGGAACAGCTTGCATTTCGTGGATCCATGACCTTCCTAACAAGATATTGTAAGTCAATTTTAAATCTAGCACTTGGCATATGGTCTCTTTTTGCATGGGACCAACTCTTATGGGTAGTACTATGACTCCTTTTATGGAATGATTTTTGATGCTTGCCCCCTAGTGACAACATTTGATGATGCTTCTCTTAATTTCTCCTTTACCACTATAACATTTATGGTATTGTCCTCTTCTCTTAGAGTATTGATCGTGTTATCATAAGTATGGGAAAAGTTCACTTTCTCATTACCTCTTTTTTGATTTTGATTAGCGTTAGATGGCTCACCCTTTTCATGGTTCAAAAAGGGGTTCTTGAAGGCCATATGATCCTCATTGTTTTGAGGCCCTTCAATTTTGATGGTTCCATTATCTATTAGATCTTGCACTAAGTGTTTTAACCTCATGCATTCATTTGTTGGATGACCTCTATTTTGATGATATTCACAATGATGAGAGTCATTTCACCAATTAGGTTTAACTTGAGGTTCATAATCTCTCACATCCGACAATGTGATGATTTTGTTAGCAACCAAGGTCCTTAATGCATTCTCCAAAGGTTCACCTAGATAGGTGAATTTTCTTTTGTTAAAAGTGGAGTAGAAGGATTTGGGCTTATTCCCATTAGCATTATTATAAGGATTATTAGCATTATTATTTGAATTGTTGGAATTGTTATTGGCATTATTGGAATTAAAGCAAGCTTTGTTTGATTGATTAACATTATTTGAAGAATTAGCTCCATATGGTAAGGTAAAAGGGGTTGCCTTCAAGTTGTGGGCCTCCACAACTCCATCGTTCACAAGATTTTTGTTATTATTCTTTATCCATGACTTATGCTTATCATTGTGATTGTTGGCCCCTTGATTGTTAACATATTTAGGTACATAATTATTATTGTTGTTGTTGGTATTAGATTTATTATCTTTAAATAATTTTATCTCTCCTCTTTTGACCAATACATCCTCAATCTTGATCCCATTTTTCATAAGGTTTTCAAATGTTGGGGGACATTGGAGTTGTAATCGATAATTCATTTCCATGGTCAAATTATTTGTGAAGATTTCCATCTTCTCTTTCTTGGGGATACTTCATGGATACCTTGAAAAAATGGTCCTCCACCTTTGTAGGAATCCTACGAAGGATTCTCCATCTTTCTGTTTAGTATCACACAATTTGATCATTGTGATCTCATGCTCAATGTTGTAAGAATAGCGGGTCACAAACTTGGAGGCTAATTCCTCAAAGGTTTTTATTCCTTGGGGTAACTTTGAAAACCACTCCATGGCAGGAACTGCTAAGCTTCTAGGAAAGAGTCTCATTAGATATGTATCATTGTGCATGAACTCAATGATTAAGGTACAAAAATCCCTTAGATGATCCCGTGGGTTTATTTTACCCATATACTTGTCATACTTAGGAAAAATGGTATTGAAGGGAAAGGGTGCCATAAGTAAGCTTTTGTCAAATGGAAAAGGACACAAAGCTTCAATAGAAAAGGCCTTAGGTTCGACCACCTTTTTCATGGTATCAATTTTCTCTTGAAAGAATTTTATTTGCCTAGTCATAGCATTCATGGGGTCATCTTGCTCTTGATTTTTCTTAAGTTGTTCTATATCATAATCATGGGGAAGCTTTACTCCCGCTTGGGCTAGGTTTAGGAAAAATTTCTCCCTATCCCTATCTATTAATTTCCCCATAACTTCTAAGAATTCATGATCTTGGGCTGCTCTCTCAACTTTTTCTTCAAGTGTTTCTTTAGGATTATGATTGGCATTGTTGATGTTAAGATTGTTTCCTCCTTGTTGGTAATTATGATATGCGGAGTTTCTATCCATTTCTCCAAGTCTTTCTTTGAATAAGTTTGGAAAAATTTCCTCTTGATTAGGACCTTTGAAAAGACTTTGGTACTCAACTTCTTGACCTTCATTTGCAACACAAGTGCTATCTTCTTGTAAAGATACCCTATATTTATGGGACTGCGTGGAAACCGACATCCAACAAGGGTTTGATTTGAAATGATCCTTGATTTGATAATTGTTGATTTTAAGTTGAAGAGATTAAAAATGTAAGATGAACTTTCAATGGATATCTCTCTCACTTGTTTATGTATTTCAAACACAACAATCATGCATACACTTGTCTCTTTTTACCCACTAACACAAAATGTTTGATTTGAAAGTACGTTGTCACGGGTTTTGCACAAAAAGAAACTTCAAGCACCTACCTAGCTCAAGATTGGTTCGTAAACATGGCTCTAAAAAGGTGGTCTTGCTATTTTATCAAGGATTTAACATGGATTCTGTTCAATGGATCCTAAAATTTCATCCCCCAAGTATGTTAAGGGGCTTCCCACCACCGGTATATCAGAGTTTTGCGCAATCCGTGAGAGGACTACTTGAGGAAGTTTGAAAATTTAGTATCCTTTTGTCACACACCCCATTAAGGATGTATGCATTTCATTTTATAGTGGGTTGAATTCTCGCAACAAAAGCAAGCGTATCCCACTTTGGGTTGTCACTCACACTGGCCTCATTAAGGCAAATTATCAGGAGGAAAGCCCACTAATGTTCTAGCATGTTCATGAAAAGAAAGGAAATGGAGTTAAGAAAAAGTTTTTGGGAATTTGATTCACCAAAAGGTGAAGAGCATATCCCTAACTTTTTCTTAATTTCTCAAACACAATAAACATAGTTCAATTACTAGCCCACTAACTAAAGAGAATTGAGTATTTCTACTTTCTTCTACAAACAAGGGGCTTTGATTTTATGTGCTTGATTTCCTCAACCTTCTTAATTAAAAAGTTCAACACCTTTGACATTTTGATTCACTAGAAGAAGTGAAGAGCATAGACCTAAATGCTAAACTTTCCAAACAAAGATAGGTTGTTTTGTAATTACTAGATTCTTAAAAGTACCAATGCCACAATTTAAGGGAAAATATTCACTAGTTTGAGGCTTACCTTTCCTTGTAGCTAGCAAAGGCTAGGGGAATTTTTGAGTGATTTTTTTCATTTTTAGCTTACCTTGGCTATAGTTCCTTTCCAATGTGCTTTTCCTCCAACAAAGTTAGTCAACAAAAATAGCCACAATGAAGGAAACCTAAAATGAAATTGAAGAAGCAAATATTGAATTGAATCTAAGGCCTTATTTGCAAATTTTGAGAAAAACTTGAATTAAGGTGAGAAAATCCAATTAAGTGAAACAAACTTAGTTTTATATGCTTCTACAACTTTAAGATAGTTCTCATAAACCCATTTTTCCTCTTGTGAATCCTCAAGAACTGATTTGATGTGAGCAAAGTTCTCCTTCTTGATTTTCTTAGTCAAAGCCTTCCCTTCTTGGTTGAATCTGCTCTCTGGTTTTTTCGCTTTTCTGTGATCAGACATCCTGCAGAGTCATAAAAATCATTTTACCACAGTCAGATAATGAAAATGCATAGTTTCTGCAAAAGCGCTATTGTAATGCTTAAAAGTGCTATTTTACTGCTTAAAAGTGTTGTTAATCTGATTAAAAGCGTTATTTGAAGTTTGACAGTAAGCTCAAAAGTGCACAAATAACTAGTAAAAGCACTACAAAATTGATCAAAGGCAGTAAAAATGAAGTAAAAGTGCTAATTAAATGCACAGAAGCGCTCAGTAGTCAGGGAAAAAGCACTGTAAGAATAATAGATAGAGAATAGAAAGATTTGGAAGCACTGTTGTTCGGTGTAAAGGTGCACAACTTCACCGTGGAAGCGCTGAAATAGTGCTTAGAAGCGTTGTTTAACTGTGCAAATGCGTCGTTTGAGCTCTCAAAAGTGTTGTTTCCTGAAAAACCCGAGAGTTAAACATACCAAAATTTGATAAAAATGAAAGAATTTTGAGCGATTAGTAAAGTGAAGCATTTTGCCCCACGGTGGGTGCCATTTTGTGTACAAGGAAATGTACCTTCATAGAATTAGTAGTGAGCAATAAATGAAATAGAAACTAAATAAACCATAATATAGCAACTATTTAGCAAATGAATGATCAATTGAACATCCTATGGCTCTCTATCTAAGAGTGTTAATAGAAGCTCTCAAAAAGCTACCTTTAATGGTAGTCCTAGAATGAGAAATGATAAAGATTAAGCTAAAGCTAACAATTAGTTCAAATTAAAATGCTAAATTGCTCTTAAAATGCCTTTCTAGCTATGAAATGCAAGAGGTTCTATGCAATTATCAGATGTGTGGTTATGAATTATGATTGATTTTGGTCTTCCTTTTATAGATTTATGCAAGGGTAGGGGGTGTGGTATAGTTGATCATGATTAAGTTTGAGTTGAGTCCTTGGTTCCACCCTTTGAAGACAATGCAAAGTTTGTGTCCTCAAAGCTTGGGACAAGAAGACAAGATGAATGGACAAGATGCTCTTTCACTTTGAGTGATTGAGATTGAATTTGGCTTGATCCATGTGAATGCCTTTCCTCAAATCCTATTGGTTGATTGAATTTCCTCCCCTTTTGGGTTGTTGAGAGAAATTAGGATTTATTAATTGATTTTAATTCATTTATTTAGCCATGTACCCTTTGAATGGGTTGAATTTGATTTAATCCAAAACTATACAATTAATAGAATTAATTGCACTTTGATTTGATTTCACTTGATTAAAATGCTCTCAATTTTGATTTATCTTGAATTAAGACTTGATTTTAATTTTGATTGGCTAAATGTTTGATTTAATTCAATTGCTTTGATCTTGTCCTCAATTTTCTTTGATTTGCCTTGATTTGTTACTTAATTTTCTTTGTCCATTTTCAGGTGATTACATCCTATACTTAGAGTTTCCTTAGGGTTGGTCAAGCTTTGGGCCACCCTAGCCCATTGAGTGCTCTACCTTGGGCCATAAGCATACACGCTCTACTGAAATGGATTTCACAAAAAACCAGCTATATCCGATCTTGGTTGGCATTTCACCCCTAGCCACAAGTCATCCTTGTATTTTTCCACATACATGGGTTCAGTCATCCAAGGCCTGTTGGAGCTCTCTTCAACCTGCTCATGGCTAGATCAATCAGTTTCAAATCAAATAGGAACAAATGGGAGATTCTACCGGCCCACATTGGCCCCCCCACCCCTCTCCCCAACTATAGTTGGTTCTATAGCCCCTACCCCTACCCCTACTATATAGAGGTAAAGGCCTACTCACCCAATAATCTCTCCCACCCATCCTGCTATTCAGCATGAGGGCCCCATGCAACCCTACTATTTTAAAGGTTATCACGTAATCTTTGAACACAACTTACATTATTTCTTAATACACACACACACACACACATATAGTCTGACTACAATGATTGTAGGAGATCACTACTCTAGAAAGGTTCACTACCTATACAACACCAAAATAGATGGGAGCTCATTGCTTTGGACTTGCAAATAGAGGCTTTATGCCAAAGTAGCAAGATACATAATGAACTTTTACACTCATGACTCGCTGTCTTAGAGATAAGGTACATACAACTCTTTACAATAGATTAAAAAATATTCTTCTAATAATGTAGTTGATCTACACAACTCTGTTACACTATCTTTTTCTTTTCTTTTTTGTTACATAAACTAAGTTCTAGTCTTTCGAATTTCTTCTTGTAGATCTTCACAAGTTCGCTCACAACTCTCATACCACTCTCTTACTTTTTTCCAAAGTACAAACTATACTTATATATAAGATAGATCATTAGGGATTACAACAAGGTTGACCATGTGCCAAAAGGATATTACAATTAAGTTACAAGTCATCCATGACCACAACAAATGCAATAAGGTCCCATGCTAGAAGCATCTAGACCAAAACATAGAATGGACCCAACTAGATAAGAGATAAACATTAAATGCATAGGTCACACATAGAATGAACCTATTTGGATAAAAGATAAATATTAATTGTATAACTTGGACCTAAATTAAGAAGAATGATCCACTCCATGAGAGAGGGGACCACAAACACACTACACATAGCCCAATGCCAAATCCACAATTATTGGAACAACTTTGCAATGAGTAGAATTACACTAGCCAAAGAACCACCTAACTTACCAACTATATCCAGACCTCCACACATCATGCTGAGATCCACACACCATGTCAGGAATAATACCACTTGCCAACAATCCATGTCAAAAGCTATCACACCATTTTTTCAAACTAGAACAAAAACTACGACATCACTTGTATCTTTGTGATGGATGTAGTACTTGGGGGTATTTATGTTGAGACCTCCATACATCACTCATCCTATCACTTATGTTCATATGGCGCATGATGTCTTTTTGAATAAGTTTTTTTTCTCATGATATTTTTTCAATTTCTCTGTTTGTAAGAGATTAGTTACATTACATTGTACATGGGTACCTAACATGGTCTAGTCATCGAGAACCATCATCATTATCATATTGTATTTTTCTCCCTAAGTTACACTTAAGGTGGGGTGTCAGGCAAGAGAGGTGATGGAATAAATTTTAATCACTCTTTCTTAAGTTCTAGTTAAGAAAATAAGTTGTCATTGCATCTATCCTATGTGCATTAGTATCTACATCGGGGTGGTTGTCAATACCTACCCTACCCTCTCTTGCACATGATTGGGACACATTTCTCTTTCTATACTCTTCACTTTCCAACCTCCTACATTTGTAAGGAAGATATTTGTACATTTATAGATATCTCAATATCATATCATTTTCCTAGTGAATCTATCTTCTCTCTCTCTTTATCTATGAAAGTTTTTGCACTCATGATCTTGGCAGCTTGGGAGCATTGCTCCAAAAGAAAGTGTAACTATAATAATTGTGGCCTATATTTGACATAGTCTTCATGCCAAGTGTGAGAGATGTTGAATAGTTACAAATTGAATGACCATGTTTCTACATATATGTCTCCACCTTGTAGCTCCTAGTTTTGATCTAGTTGCTTACCTTCAATATTATTTAACTCAAAATCCATTCTCATAAGAAGCAACTAGACTCATATTGACTCTTTTTTTGGATACTACAATCATAATACTATAAAAAAGTATGTAAACTCGATATTCTTCACCTATTTCCTCTTTGAAAGCCTTTGCAAAACTTACATCCAATGTTTTATTGCATGGATAAAGGTTGATTGTTTTATTTACACTAAGATCTAGAACTTGTTTGCCTTTGTCTTTTAAGTAGTAGAGCTTGCCAAGCAGTGTTTAATGACATTGCTACAATTTTACTTAGTAGGTGAGTAGGGATAACTTTAAGAAACCTCCTTTTTAATAATGTGTAAAATCCTGGCGAATCGTACATTATTATAGGGGGGAATTTGTTTTAATGCAGGCAATTTTTTTTTTCAAATCCATGATTTTTCATAGTTTTGTATTGGCGATTTTTTCCCCACTGAATGAAAATTTCATAAATTGCTGGCGAATAATATATTTTTGAAGTAAAAAATTATAATATATAAGGCGAATAGTTTTCTTTTGAAGTAAAAAAGTATAATATTTGAGGCGAATAATTTTCTTATGAAGTAAAAAATTATAATATATGAGCGAATGATATTCTTTTGAAGGGTAAAAAACATATTGTATTGGAGAATTTTATGTACCGTTTGAAAATTTATTTATTTTATTGGCTAGATGTTCATTAATTATGGCAAAAAATATATTTTATTGGCGATTTCCAAGATCAATGGCTGAAGTTTAATTTTGGCCTCAATTTCTTGAAGGAAATAGAGTTGTCGAGGAAGTCACTGGAATGTTGACACATATCAAATAAGGGTAACTTGTCTGCAAACTACAGTGTACACGTGTTGGTATTGATAATCACAGTCCTAGTACTATAGTGCAACTTGTAACCTCTTAATTCGGTAAGAAATAAATGCCTTGTCAGTGACAAGTGACATTCTTTAGCTGTCACCCAACACTTCCAAATTTGTATAGATGATCTAACCGATTTCTGGCAGTTCTACATAAATGGGAAAGATTTATTGCCATATATGAAAGATTAAGTACAAAATTTTAATTTCTCACAGGCATGCATTTAGGGGAAAGATTTACATGAAAGAGTTAGAGGCATATTAAGGATAATGAATTTAATACCATTAAAGAAAGAATAATTTATTACTAAGTAATGATCAAGGATTCAAGGGCTATTTATAGATGATCTAGCTTCATTATTCATCAATTCATCTTTGCTAGATAATTTGTTTGTTTAGGGTCTGCACTCTGCACTCTGCAAATAATTTGTTTTTAAGTTTTCTGGAGTTTTACTGTTTTAGATGGACACTCCAATTAGGCTAAGATAAACATTTGAGGAGGCCTAGAAAGCCTTTCTGGGTTCCTTTTCTGATGAAACTTTAGAATCTATTTGTAAGGAGGGTGGGCCTCTTGTAATAGAGGTTGTGAAAATGGTGCTGGGCCGAGAGTTTCTGAACAATGAAGATAGGCACCGGGTCAACATGGACATTATGTCCCATTTTTTGGCATCTCTTCTTGACCTCAGAGGAGAGGTGGACATGTTAATGCTGCTCAGGAGGGTTTTTAAAGAAGAATACCTGGGCGACAATGTTAATGTTGTCATGTTCATAGAAATAGGGGTGGGGATCCCTTAGGAAAGTGAAATACCCAAGCTTCTCCTCCCAGGCCAGAATGTGGCCATGCAACCTTTTCTGTTGGGCCTGACTGCTGGGTAGTTGAAGCGCCATAGGAAATGGGCACTGATTGCCAGGGATTTTCTTTGTAAGTGGTTTATGCTTGACGAAGAGGAGGCTCAGGTGGGGCAATACGGGTGGCTCGATGAATTCTCACAGTTAATCCTCTCTATAGAATTCTACTTAGATGGAGTTGAAGGGAAAAATCACTAGTGGACTACTAGTGGTTTTTTTTTAATAAAAACATAGCTCATTTTTTGGGTTTTTTTTGTTTATAGTATAATAGTAGGTTTCTCTTTGTAGTATTGTACTGGAAGTGGACAATGTAATTATAATTTTATGAAAAAGTACAATGAAAATTTTGCAAGCTTTAGCTCATTTCAATTTGTGTTTTATGGGTACAAAAAATAGTTTTTAGACTTCTTTGTCACTGTGATTGCAATATTTTAATTAGTTGCTTTATCTGTGTATTTGACATGTATGATGTAACTTGTAAGTATGTTTCAGTAGAAATACGAAAACGTTCAAACGATGCAAATGATATTTCCATTTTTAAATTTGAATATTTAAAATGTATCACAGTTGTACAATGTAGATAGTTGTAGTTAATATGAAAGATTTATAGAATTTTGAAGGACAAATGAATTAATAAGGTTAGAGAAAGAATTTATGGTTTTCTAATTATAATGTATGAGAATTATATGTGATTATAATCATCAACGTTAAAGTTATAATCAATAAAAAATATCATTTTAACATTAAGTATACTATATAATCAATTTGAAGGACAAATGAATTAATAAGGTTAGAGAAAGAATTTTTGGTTTTCTAATTATAAGGTATGAGAATTATATGAGATTATAATTATCAACGTTAAAGTTATAATCATTAAAAAATATCATTTTAACTTTAAGTATACTATATAATCAATAAAAAATATTACTTTAACTGATAACTCATGTTTGGGAGACCTAGCGAGTCAACGACCAGAGAAATGAGAAATCTCATAATCTCTAAACACTAACTTAAGTAATATTATTAAAAAAATAGTGCATTTAGAATTTTTACTATTCAGTTAAATAAATTTAAATTTTAAATGTTATTAACTTATTATCCATTATTAATTAATATCTATAAAGGAAATAATAACAGTATAACATTTAACAATTTCTGTTGCAAATAACTACCGTTGGATGAGCACAGATCGACGATGTACAATGGACTTCGGGATGAAAGGGAAAAGCAACCCCATCTTTTCAAACGCATTTTAGAATCATGACACGTGTCACTAAACATGTTCCACTCGCAGTTTCACATGGTGAGTTAATGGGACCCACAGGGCCACCACACTAGCTAACAATGACATAATGACTGTTGGATGATTTTAGATCAATGACCGAAGTTGTATTTCGGGCTGAAAGGAAAAAGAAACCCCATCTTTTCAAACCTGTTCTGGAATCATGACACGTGTCACTAAACACGTTCCACTCACAGTCTCGCACGGTGAGTTAATGGGACCCACGGGGCCACCACACCAGCTAATAATGACATAATGGCCGTTGGATGATTGTAGATCAATGAACAAAGTTGTATTTCAGGCTGAAAGGAAAAAGAAACCCCATCTTTTCAAACCCATTCCAGAATGACATGTGTCACTAAACATGTTCCACTTGTAGTCTCGCATGACTTACCAACAATGTCATTTGATGATGATGTGACACGTCTGACTCATGAGGTGACTTAGCCGTCAGGTGACAAGGTGAGTTAATGGGACCCACGGTGCCACCACACCAGATAGTGACTAACATTGCATTGACATTATGACCATTGGATGATTGTAGATCAATGACCAAAGCTGTATTTTGGGCCGAAAGAGAAAAGAAATAAAGCTTCTTTGCAAACCCATTTCGGATTCATGACGCGTGTCCACTCACACGGTCAGTGAAAAGTGTGATGACTATAGATTGTACACTTTTTGCGCTTTAAGTTTCCAATCTAATTTTTCATTTATAAGTATAAGTTATTAAGTAGTCTGCATTATACATTTCTAGGTTGAGGATTAAGGTCGGAGGAAAGCAAAAAAGTCTCTCAGCTCTCAAGTCTCTTCCTAGTCATAGTCTACAAAAATTGAAACTAACAGTAATCGGTAACTACTAAAATCCTAAACACCTAGGTCCCACATTTTAAAATTTTCAAATCTCTTGATTTACAACTTTACTATTTATATTATAGAAAAAACATTATCCTGTTACTTGTTAGGGTTTAATTTTGAATCACCCCTATAAATTGTAGGCTTGTAGCTGTGTATAAATATTTGAATTTTCCTACGAGTAAATAGTGATACCGGTTTAGGTTACCACTTACCAGCTTACCATGATGGGCAAAAAAAATATCAAGAATAAGACTATGAGTTAAAAGCCAAGTCAGATAATAGAATTCCACAATCTTCTTAAAACACCAGGTTTCACTGATTTATTCCAGATATTTATGATCTTGTTATTCATGGAAATAAGGGAATAATGGAAATTAGATTTGCAATTGAAAACAAGTGGAACGATCCAAATAAGGGTTCAAAATTTTCTTCATTTAACCCCAAGGTAAATGCAATGGCAAATAAAATTACATTGTGGAATGTTGGGTCGGCACGCATGGCGTTACCTCAAGTATTCCCTTGCCCAGAAATTGTCATGGTCTACGCCGAAAATTATGATGAAAATAGAAAAGTAATTGTGAATAAAAATACTCAGGAGGAAATATTGTCCATAATCGAGAGTGAATTTGCTATTCTATTGAATCTAGGGTTTGAACAACAAAACTCAAACGTGCAAATTGACCTGAGAAAGTTGGCAGAGGATTATGAAAAAATAGATGCAACATAGAGAGATTATTATATCAGAGGAATAGTAAACGATTCTAGCCTGAGTCTAGATCATATGCCTCCTTATGATTATGAAATTTTTGTGCCATGGGTTCAGGACAGTATTTCCTTGCTAGCATTTTGTTTGGGATTGGATAGTAACAAAGAAGTGGGTGCCAGCATTCTTGAAATGCTTTTTCATATTCATTTTGAAAAAGAACCAGTAAAATATTGTTTTATTGAGCACGTTGTTCGTTGCATGCAAGAACAATTACTAATGATTAAAATAGGTTCATAGAAGACATTTAGATTCACAACCTACTTGTGCTATCTTCTCTTAGCAAAGCATCATGCAATATTTCAAACAAACAAGCTTTGTAGTCAGGGCCAAAATCCAATATATGAGTGGACACCTCAGATAATGATGATTGATAATAGAAGGAACTACAACAATTTTGTAGACTTCTTTTTGGCACCAATGTATGATAAAATTATAGGCACTCCAATGCCTAGATTGCCTGCTACTTGTAGAGATTTAATTCAACTTGGAAGTAAAATACAATTGGTTGACTGGTACTTCATGGAAGAGTACACAGTGTTAAGGTTTTACGGTTCAGTAGTAGAACCCTACAAACTTCCAATACATGTCACAGAGAGGGTATTTGCATTGGAATATGTACAGTAGATGGAGAACACAGATGTACTCTTTAATGGTCAGTAAAAGAAAATGATATTTCCTTCCTTTCCTTTCTCATTTGGAGGGTTCACATTTGAGAGAAGAGGATTCAAAGTGGCACAAGCCTTTTTTACAAATTTTCACTTTGATGTTGATAGTCACTGGCAGTATGATCCACTCAACATAATTGGAACAAAGCTTAGAGATAATGGGAACTCTGCAAGCAAATGTCAACATGAAAGTATGCCATTGATTGAAAAATTTAAAAACATGGATTCTTGGGACGAGGTCAAAAAAGAGATGGAGAAATATGCTGCTGAAAATAATATGTCAATACAAGAATTGTCATCACAAATTATGGCATTGCACAAATAGAAAGGAAAAGTGCAGGCCATGACATCGTACAATTTCTACCAAAAAGATTCTCAACCATCTACAAAATCTATTCCAACTGACCTAATGGATGAATGTATGGATGATAATTGGACTCGAACCAAAATTCAAGATTTTTGGGAAATGAGGAAGAATCTCGGTGAGCCAAAGACCTCTAAAGATCTTTATGAGGTGGAAGAGGATAAAATGTTTAACAACTTATGGAATAAGGAGCATCCAACTGAAGCAAATGTCACCGATGATGATGACTATGACTAGGACTCTGTGGATCCCACATCTAGTGTGAATCCCACAATTAGTACAAGACTTGATAAGTCCACAAAAGATAAATATACCAAAGGGGAAGATATTATACAAAAAATGGGCTACCAAGGTATTGGTGGTCTGGCTCTCAGTGGACAAGGGGTTTGGTCTACACCTGACCCACTAGCTCCACCAAAACATGGTGATAAAGCAAGCCTTGGGCTTGGAGTTAATCATCACATTCATCAACTCAGTCAATTCCATTAGTTCCAGCTTCAAATACAGTTCCACCTGTTACAAGCACTCAAATTCAATCTCAATCAATTGCCACTCCCACAGCTATGGATATCATGGGTACAACTACAACTAGTGGTCCAAAAAGGACATTATAGATAGACAGGAAAACAATTATTCCTAGAGATCAAGGCAGTGTAAAGAAGAAAAAGGTTATGACAAGTATTAGTACACCAATGCCAATGGTGACTGAGTCCAACAATTACCCAACCTTCAGGACAAAACCCTTAGAACAGTCCAAAAACTCCACTTGTAATGGGTTAGGGTGTTGCTAATCCTCATGGTGGAATTAGCAGAACCACATGAAACATAGGTGGAAGCTTATACATCAGTGCAAGTGCTATTTCACCATTCAAACATTCAGTTGTGTCACAAAACCCTGATTTTTGTTACAATGATTTTGTAACCAACTATGAACAATCAAAAAATAGGAATAGAGAAAATAGTAAGAAAATGAAGATGGAAGCAGTTGCTGCAGCTCATGATGTAGAACTTGCATCCAATAGGTTATTTCCCACATATGACCCAAATAAAAAAATGATGGAATTCATGGTTGTTATGCCCCCAACTAGAGATAACAATCCACCAGAGAGTTAGTTAAATCCATCTCAATTTCAAGTTAGCACCCTCCAAATGGATTTATCCAAAATTAAAAATGTGGACAAGATAAATGTGTTGAAAATGACCAAACAAGTGGTCTACAATTCACTAATGAAGTTGGAGAGAGAGAAAGGAAAGCTTTAGGGCACAATAGATAAGTTAAAGGTAGACCTAGAAAATGCAAAGGCAACTGAGAAAGCAGCAGAAAACAAGTGCAAAGAATTAGAGAGAAGGATAAAAAATTCATCCTCTAAAGAAGCAATTGGACAACAAGAACATATGGATGCATAATTGAAAAATTTGAGGGAAAAATTGAAACAAAGCGAAAAAAAACTTGAGGATGGAAAAGCCTCTTCATTAAGTTTATACAAAAAATTGGAAAATGCGGGACATGCAACCAATAACTTAAAGAAAGAATTGGAGAATGAGAGGGTAAAAAAAAAATAGTGGGAAGAGAAAGCAAAAGATTGGGAAGAGAAAGCAGAGCAAATAAGACAACATGGTGAACACCAGTTCTCAGAAATGAGAGAAGACCTAAAGAAGGCAAATAATACAATTAAAAATTATGAAAACAACTTGAATGACAATGTAAATAATACAGTCAAGCAAATAAAAGAATTCTTCTAGGGGAAAATAAAGATGTCTGGTGATAGGTTGTGCGATTGGTTTGAACTAAATGAAACTATTACAGATGTTTATGGGAAGCTGAAAGAGCACATTGTGAAGAACAAAAGTTTTTTTCAGAGACAGAAAACTACAAAGCATATTATACAAGAAATCAATAGAACTAGTGACAGGCATTTGGAAAGCAAGGGAATTCATGACCGTATTGTTGCAACAATAAAGGCGATCTTTGTCTTTCAAATATGTCAGAAACTAACAAAATCAGATGAAACTCTTGCCTTATTCGGGCCAAAGCTCGCCAAGATGAAAAGTAAAACAACCAAATTGATATCTCTTGGTTTGCTGAGTCTTGGACCTGATTACTCATCAACGAATTTCATTGGAAGAGAAGCTTACAAAAAAAAGTTGGAGGACACAATTATGTCTAATTTAGGAAACCTTCCTCAGGACAGAACTCATGAAGGCATTGCAAAGTGCATCAAAACATTCACAAATTTGAATGCAGTAATGGAAGCAACATTTCTTTCAACTCACTCTTCCAAGTATGGATGGTTGATGAAGTTCCAGGTCATTTACTATAACATCACAAATTTTTCCCTTCCAACTGATGAAGAATGGAGCATACTAAAGAAACTGATAGAATCATCTTGATCTCATCAATCATAGTATGTGAAAGTACTTTCAGTTTCAGTCATCTCTATATCTTTAGTATATATCTTTGATATTATCCTAAATACTAGAGTCTAGAATTGAGTTTAAAGTAACAAGTTTGAACTTTTTTTTTTGAATAGGATCAATGTTGTAGTCTTGCAGTTGCAGATGCTATTGCCAATGCTAATTTACTAAACCGACCTGTCAAATGCAGAAATGTACTTGACTAAAGTTGTAGAGATGTTGTAGACTTTTAGTTGTCTTACTAATTTAGATTTTGAGACTTCTCACTTCACATTAGGCAAATCGACTTGAAGCTATTTTTGCTCCCTTGTTTTTATAAAAGGGAATTCAGGGTCATTGGCTTAGAGTTAGGGTAATGAAATTGAAATTGGGAAATATGCCAAATTGCCAATGGGTATTGAGTCATTGACTTTTGTAAACAGAATCATAGAGTTGTGTTCTTGCTAGTATTAATTAATGAATGAATTGTTACATTGTATCATACTTGTAATTAAATTAATGAGAATCAGTATTTCTAACTCTAAGAATTGTAACATATGAATTGCTATGTTGTCAAAAAAAATAATGAAAAATCTACAAGAATTGTACCATATGAGCTGAATAATTCAAATGAAAACCATTATTAATTATGGAATTGAATCTTGATCACATTATCAACCACATTCATGTTTTTGACATTGGAATATGCTATTATGCATGATTGATGATGAGATACAAAAACTGACAGTAGACTTTACAAAAAAGCTTAATAAATACCTAGGACCTGCTACTTCTACAATGGTTCAACTTTAAGCTGCCACATCATATCATCATTGAGATCATCGGATTCAGCGCCATCAACTTCATAGCTTCCTTCGTTCTTCGATATGTTTTCTTCACTCTGCATACCACCGCTTAACTAATGTTCACCGCTAGTAGTACCAGTACCAGTACATGAGTCAATGACATCATTGTCTCTAGCATCCCACTCCTAGTCCCACTTTGGTTTAAAATGTTGCGCAACCCTCTTCTCTGAAATTTCTTCCTCCACAATTTTAGTGCCCTTTCGTAAGGAAAAGTATTGACTTCATACTTGGATGTATAGAGCCTCAAGCAATTTTCCAGATTCTTGTCTAGTTTTTTTCTTAGCTTTGAATTTAGGAATCCCAAAGCACTAAAAAATCTCTCATCCTCCACTGACCCCAATATCACGGTCAGACATAAATTAGCAAGCTTGAAATATTCTGATATTGTATCAGTCAACAATTTGCTCTCAGTTAGACTTTTCCAAAGCCTTGATACCGATCCATCTTTGCAAGGGTTCTACATAATATTATATTGTTCCCTCATTGTCATTGAAAAATGACCTGATTGCTCTCTCAAATGATTTTCATCTAAAATTCCATTTAGAGTTACTTTATTTAACTCTTTGGTTTTGTAGAAATGATCTATCAAAGTTAATAGCCTAGATTTAAAATCTTTCGGATTGTTCATACTCCAATATCGAGGAAACACAATAGCCATGGATTCAAGTAGTTTGATTGGAGGGAATCTTGCTCTAATATGTGAGGAAAGATCATAGGCAATGTGCTTCATAGAAGCTGTTACAGACTCAACGATCTTGGTAAAGTCTTCCCTTTTAATACTTGATACTCACCTCTTGGGGTTCTTTACTGGTTCCTCAGACTCTCTCTTGGCAAAGTAGTGCATTGGTATCTCAACTCCGTGAACTTCTCCACATAACTCCCCATTTGAACTAATTTTTAAAAAGTTATCAGGATTGTCCAAATCTGTGATTTTTAGCCAGCTGGCAAATTTTACATCATCGACACATAATTGATAGAGATTATCGAGCGTCACACATGTCAATTTACGCAGTGAAGCATATTTTGCAATATACATATCTCTTTGCTGGGCCTTTTTCATTAAATTTATCATTTCCTCAAGCATGGTGAGAATAACTGCTAATGTTAACGATGGCTCTACATTACTTAACATTGCTAGTAGCGCAGGAAATTTTGGTTGCCCTGCTTCGTCATGACTTGAGTTCATTAGACCAAACAATGATTGATATTCTAAAAAAATTCGATGTGCAAGTCCATCCAAAGAGATCCATCTGGTATCATCATCCTTAAGAAGCTTGTTCCCGTTGGTTAGTCCTTCAGAAAAGTGTTGAAATTTCCTCAATCGCTTTAGACTTTGACATAAGTATTGGTAGAGCTCTTTGATTAAAGCTTCAATTTTTTGTACTGGAGCATGCTTGCTGACAACTCCAAAAGCTAGATTCATTCTGTGGGCCATGCAGTGAATGGGAGTAACGTAGGGTGCACAAGAAGATTGTATCTTTGTGCAAAGACCACCCCTATGGCCTTGCATTACTAAAGCTCCATCTGCTCCAACACACACCAACTTTTTGGCAATGGTCATGTCATTTATACCTCCATATTCAATTAGAGAACTCTTTACTAGTTCAAATAAATTTTCTACTATCACATTATCCCTCATTTTAGCAACAGTTAGTAGATGAGGTTGGCGAACAAAATTCTGTACAATATAAACATGCATGCATACCCAGGAAGTATTGTCTACTACTGTAATCTCGTCTAAAGACAATGCAATAAAATTTGACTCTTTAATTTTTACCTTCAGATCCTCTTTTTCAACCTCGACAAGACAACTTGCCCATTCCCATCCACTGTTTATTGACCAGTGACTGTTAGGATAGTTATGAACTTTCAGAAAGTGTAATAAAGCACTCAATGATGGGTAGTCTATCATAGGACGCCCTCTGCTCAAAATATTAAACACAACACTTAACTGAACAACTTTTCCCATTAGTTCTACTTCCAATGATTTTCCAAAACAAGCTTTAATAGAGCCTTTAACTTTACCAGGCTTCATCTTTATATTATGTTGAAATTCATATAATTATGCATTCCTAACATGTTGAGATTCCTCCTTTTTTTTCCATCTTATCACTGATTTTTGAACTCCATCTATGGTTTTCTTTTTGTAAACTTTACCCATATGCTTCTCTATGGTGTCAATTTTTAGCTGCAACCTCTTTTCCTTCTTATTTATTTGGCTGCAAATCTTACATCTGCATTCTACTAGAGGCTCCCCTTCAATTGGATTATCCACTAGTTCAATGAATGGATACTTTGACACCCATTCTACTTGAAAATTCCTCGACAGATCCCACATTCTATCATTTTTTGATTTGTATTTTCTTTTCTTCCCTGCACCATCATCTTCTCTAACATTCTCAGTCTCATCCAAGTCGATTATATCATTATGGATACTCTGGGTATTTAACTAAAAATCTTCTTCAAGTTCATCATGATCTAAGATATTAGGTTCGCTAACTTCTTCAATATGTCGTGTAGGTTTAGCCTCAGGTTGTGAATCTTGAAAATCTTCTTGTGATGAAGTAGCTTCTTGATTTTGGCCAGAAATATTTCCAACACCATGACCAAAGTACGATGATAAGGTTCTATGTTTTGTTGGCCTCTCTTGTGCTTTCCCCATATGTTGGAGCCTTACCCTTATTCTTGTTCGACATCTCGATTCTTCAACGAAATAACAATAGAACTGACAAATGACAAATGTATACTTGTTGAAGAAGTGACAAATGACAATAGAACTATAATACACAATGTTTACATAGTCATAGAATAATAATCACTTACCTTTGCCTCAAATTCAATTGCAGTCGCGACTTACCAAAGCAATCAAGACTCAACAATTTGAACTTCGCTATCGATCAAATTGAACTGATCCAAATTATGTACAATAACACTGATGTATGAATGTATTTATAGTAATCTTTTTTGGTGAATTGGGTGGAAGGTATTAGGTCGGTGTCCAAAAATTTGGCGAAGCCCACGTAATTATAACACGTCTTGTGTTATTTCTTAGGTGATGATGGGTCGTCCAATACTTTAGTATGATTAATAAAGGTGGTGAAAACCCATCGGTTTGAAACACGCATCCGTAAAATGGCTGGCAAAGTTGGGGCCGCATATATATATATATATATATATATATATATATATATATATATATATATATATATATATATTGGCGAATATAGGCCGTCCATTTGGGGCCGCATTGAAATTATAGGTGAATGTTAAAAATATATCGTGCCCAAAACATATATGCCATTGGCGATAATGTGAAATAAATGGACAAAATTTAATAAACCGCTGGGCGATGGACCCGGGTGATGAACCCAATTTTAATAAATGCGGGGCGATAGGAACATGTTTATCCAGGAAAAATATTCGCCAATTCCTGGGTTGCCGATAGGTGACATTCACCAAATGGTGAATAATCGCCACTAAATTTTTCATTGTAGGTGAGTTTGGGTTGTCCTAAATCAAAACCCTTGGTGGAATCAATTAATGACAACGATTCATATAAAAGATATACATGATGATGGTGTATATGATGATGCGGGTCCAATTCTTTAATATTCCCCTTAAAAATAAAGCATGTTCAAATTTTTTTTATCTTTTTTCTTACATGTTCTCCCTTATTAGTTATGAAATTATGTGTACATTGAGTGTCTATATTTATAACGACATAGCAATATGTTGTGCAAATGTGTTCCAAGACAACTCATAGTTCATATATAGTAGAAGGGATTTGAAAATAGTAAAATTTAAATTTAATATTGTAAATTTAAAATATTCATATACACATCAGATGAATGATGCCAATTCCAAACTATTGGTAAATGAACTTTAGAAATATGTCCAATGGGCTGAGCTTAATTGGTTAAAATGTTTGGTTTTTAAATTATGAAGTCCCAAGTTCAATTCCCCATAAGGACATCTACAGTATAATTATAAATTGTGACTCTCAATCTTCCACAGTTGACTTCTAACTTGGAAGTAGTTTCTAAATAGAAATACAATTTTTAAGTAGTGACTTTTAGTCTTCTATAAGTGATTTGTAATGTTTCTCTGAAAAAAATTTGTATTAGTCTCATATTTATGTTCATATAAATTAAATATAAAAGTTTATAATTGATATGTGATTTAAAAAACTTATAGAAAAAATATATTAAAATAAATAAAATTAAAATTAAACACAAATTATAAATGTTTGGAATTTAAGAAAAGAAGAAAAATCTCTTTAACCGAAGTTAACACAAAATATCCTACTTATAGCATTGCACTTTTTCATGAAGCAAGCCAAACATAATTTACAAATGAGTTTCAGTAGGAAGCCAATAATAAGTGGCCCTTGCTATTTTCATTTCTAATTTATTTAGAGCAGACAAAAATGAGACAAAACCGGTTATTCTCTTCCTTTGGATTAAGGTATAAATACAAAAACATGGAATTTTGAGTGGTCACGGGCTCCTCCACGATTATAAACAATTTCCCATAACACTTGTTGTCAGCCTTATCCATGCGAAAGGATGAGGTCGCACTATTCAGATTACGCCTTCCCTTTCCACCTTTGGTTGGGATGCTCTTTGGATAATTCCCATTACCATCATAGTCTCCTGCCTTGTAACTCCTCTTATACGCTCTCTTTTGTTTGTCAACACAGTCCCTAACACACAAACATTACGCTTGGTTTTATCCAAATTGGAGGCCCGGATAAAATGAGAACTCCACCACCACCACGTGAAGAAGAAAATCCATGTTTCACTTGTACGAATAATGTTAATATCATGGAAGATGGTTTGTTTATTCGCATGGTTCAGCATCTCATCGAGAAGTGCCTGCTCTTCAACATGGATCGCCATGAATGTGTTCTAACCCTTGCCAAGCATGCCCAAATTCATCCCCTCATCACTCTTGCAGGTTCATTTCCTCTTCTTCTTTTTCTTTGTGTAGTTTTAAGGATGCAAGATTTCGACAGTTTGAAATGTTTTTGGATTTGATTGTTTCGCATCGAAGGGTTTGGATCATACTCTATGTTTTATGATTAAAATGAAGAAGGCAGATAGTGTGAGGAGAGAGATCATCACGTTATTCGTTTTCTTCATTCTAATAATGAATCATAAAGTAGGATCTAAAATACTAATATAAAACATTCATACAGTCAAATCCAGAAACTTTTCAATAAACTGACAGTAAACAGTTTGCAGTTTGTAGAAACTTTGTAGTAGGAATTTCTAAGTGAATGGTAGTTTTTAATTTGAAGTTAAATTTACATTGTTTCTCTCAAGCAGGTTCCAAGATCATTAAGTGGAATGTATAAATTAGGTTATGTTGGGTCTATCTTCTTTAGTTTGCTGCCTTTTCCAAATTTGTGCATATAAACAGCCACTACATTGTGATCCATGATTTTGATTGGTATAAATATGATGAATGACAGTTTGGAAGGGGCTACTACGAGAGAACAGAGAATTTTTTCGAACCTATTTCATAGGCAGATCACAGATTTACAATACTCAGATTAACAGTGAGTATACAAAATCTAATTTTCTCTTCTGTTCTCCAACTTTTTTGTGGTCATTGATTACAAATTTTAGGACTTTGTGGTGTGAAAATTGCAGGTAGAGATGCGACATATTATATGAGGCATTGCAGAAGGAAGTGAAGGAGGTTGTATTCATACTTTTTAACTCGTATATGTTTGTATACAACTCTTCTCAGTAGAATATGAGTTTTTCTGGTAGAAGAGGTCGGCAATCGGAGCTATTAATATTGGAAACACAGATGATCAAGTATTTTAATGGGGATTGAGACTCCATGGCTAATTTGTAGTATCAGTTGGGAATAGCATGGTGATGGCTATTTTCTTTCAGCCCATCAATCAAATATCTTCTATGTATTATACATGGCATGATGTATTTCAATATTCATTAAAGACCATATTCCTGCTTAAGTCATTGCATGTCTTGCCACATTAACCTTGTTAAAATCCCCTTATAAAAATGTCTAGAATTGGAAGATCTTACTTGTATGGTGAAGGAACTTATCTGTAACACATAGACTATTTTACAGGAAGCTAAAACAGACCAAAAAGTAACCGCAGGTGTGTTTTGCTTCTTACTTAATAACTATGATAAAGAGTGTATTTTGCTTCCTACTTAATAACTCTGATGAAAAGTGTATTTTGCATCTTGCTTCCATTACAAGCCTTGCCTTTGTTTCAACCCATTTGGGGAATTTCATGCTCTTGCTTTTTCTTAACACAGAGTGACATGGCTCAGAGACAGCCAACAAATTTGTTACAGTTTGAGAAGTATTAAATGTGTGAAAGGCTTGCAAACATCTTGATTACCATGTATTTCAATAGAGGACCCCTTTCTGTCATATGATTTTTTTATGACGGTTTAGTCATTTTATTGTCTTTCACGCAAAAAACCACAAATAAATTATTAAGTTTCTAAAATTCATATATTCTATTTTAAAAAGATTCTAAATTAATATGAATAAATAATAAGTAAAATAGAAACATATTTATTACATGATAACTAGCAATTATTATTAAGTTACTAAATTAATATTTATATATCTTAAAATTTAGAAAAATTCATATTTTATTATTTTAAAATATTGAAAATAAATTTATATTTTATCATTTATACTATAAAATAACATATATTTATATTATTAAATAAAAAATGATATTATAAATTTTAGGCTGTCATATACGGTCAAAAGGTGGAAAAATGACCATTAAATTCCAACCTGCTCTAGGTTCAAAATAAACCGTGTTAAAAAATTTCAGAATAAAGTTCACAACTTATGTAATTGCTTTTCGTTTATATAATTTCTTATATATTTATTTTATGAATATATCTTGCGTGACCCTCCATAAAAAAAATATCTTGTTTAACTTTGCATTTATATAGAGTACAATGTTAAAAAAGAAGTTGTAAAAAAATAGTTATTAGTCTAAATATAACTATAGAAACATAAATCTCATTTTAGAATTAATTTTTCATTGTAATTTATTTTAGTTTTTATTTTTAAATTTATTTCTTTAATTTCAACACTTATTTTATTCAAAATTAATATTAGAAAATATCTTTAATTATTGAATCAATCAATCTTCAAGAAAAATTCTATATAAAAAATAATATAAATCCAAACAACTTATAAATATATTGTAAATTCTATGAAATTTTATTTACATGATAATTCTACCAAATATGAAAATTTATTTATGCTCAATTTTTTAGATGATATTATTTTATATTACTAAACCTCTTCTTTTTAATTTGATATCCTTAAAAAATAAGATGATTTTAAATAAGGAGATTGAAAGGTGAAAGCTTTAATTACTATAATTTTGAACTATATTGATAATTGAAGTATGTTAATAATATTTTTTATGGATGTGTAATTTATGTTAAACATGTTATGATTTAAAATATTTTATTCATCATTAATATAAATTATATATTGTTGTTATGTTTCTTTAAAAATGTAATTATGAAGAAAATCTAATATATTTATATAAAAGTATATTATGATGAAATTCACATATTTATGTCAATTTTCTTTAATTATACATTCATTTTGATGGAGCCACTTAATTAAATTACATCAACAAGTGACATAAACTTGAATTAAGTTGGATTATTTCTTTGATTTTTATGCATTTCTTTTGATATTCCCATACATTCAACTTTAAAATGTCCTTATCTACAAAAGGTTTTCATATATTCACCATTATTAACCATTTATTGTACCAATACTAGCATACATAGCCATTCATCCAATCCTCACTTTGAGATATGCACATTCACATCCCATGATACTTGAGTTTGTTCCTAAAGGGCTTGAGATTGCCTTCCAAATTCAAACTTTCAAAGTTAAACTACTAACTCCATGTCCTTTCTTGAGCCAAATGGATGGACATTTTGTGACATGTTACTATGTTTTAGTAAATTAAGATATTCATTTGTAACAACTAATTCTAAGGGAACAACAAAAAGAAATTAGAAGGAAAAATATTTAGAGCATGCTTCAATATTCAATGGATATATACCCTATTGTATCAATATTACAGTACAAGTCATATATATGCTGGTTAGTGATGTCTTCAAATGTTTTCTCAAAGTTCTAAACTTGACCCTTCTAAAATGTTGACCTAAGCAAACTTGACCCTATTAATTTGGCAATGTTCCCCTTGTATAATTATCAACATATTATGATGAAAATCATATATTTATGTCAATTATCATTTAGTTCTAAGCTCAATTTGATGGAATGACTTAATTAAATTACATATGGAACACATCCTTGAATCAAGTTGGCTCCATTCTTTGATCTCTATCCATTTCCTTCGTGTTAAAAAAATCAAGAGCAGACAAAACTGATAAACACTCAACACAACAATAAAATGAAAAGAGACACTAAACATATAACAAAAAAAATTATGTATGGTTCACCATTAAAGGATATATCCATAGGAAAATAGAGAAATATCCTATTAACAATTATGTAATACATGGCCTGTACTCATCCATTTATACAAATACATATCTAACAATAAAGAGCTGGGAGAAGGTGAAAGGTCATGTGACTATTGGACTTCACATTCTAAAAACTCTCCCACTTGAAGTCCAACTCATAACACCGTAAAACTAATATCCCCATACATTCCCAAATTTAATATTACATTGTAACTAGACAGTGAGAAGATTTTAGCTTCACCAAATTCCGTTCAAGGACACTTCAGATGAGTTTTCTCCAAATCCTATTGAACTCAATAAAATTTAATCACTTCTCTTACAAATTTTATAGGCACAAACTCACCCATAAATTCACAACTAGGAATTAATTCATCTATTTGTTGTAATTCTACATTTTCTAGAGCTGTGATGTTCTAAGTATATGTACCAATGCAAAGGCCAGATTGGAAAAATTATCTCTCCCTCTCTTAGTTCCATTATTCCCAAGATGGGCACCACCGCTAAAATCTAATCCAAGATCCCTTTTTGTAACCTGCAAAATTATAACCCAAGTCTTTGATCTCAACCTGTTTGGAATTCACCACCACCTTCTGTTTCAACTAATAGTCTCTCCCTAGGAGCACTCCTAAGAAAAGTAATGATATCCCATTTCTCTACTTCTAAATTGATAATATTTTCTTCTAAGTCTAAATCCTTTAGTTAATTTGATTTTTTAAAATTTCCATTAATTTTTCCTCCACCATTGTGGTTAGCTCTAAGATAAAATATGCTCTCGTTGATGAAGTCATCAAATTCCTGTCAATATCTAGATCTTAGGAGATAAATAATGGTTTAGAAAATATGTAAATTGGGCAAATGCTAAAGCATCAATCATCTAAACCATATTATTTAGACATTCTCGAGCTTTAGATATGCAAACCAACTGATCAGACATAATAGGTCTCTACTTTTCTATTTTTAGTTCTAAATTCTTCAAACTTATTTTCTATTTCATCTACAAATCTCTTCAATATTTCCTACTCTTTCCTTTCCTGATCAACCTTTTCCAATATGTCAGATTCCAATCTTGAAATATGGTTGGACCATCTTTGTTGATGAGAAACTTTTGCAAAATATCCTTTGAGCCAGTTTTTGTAACTTTGAATTGCTTTCCTTGAGAATATTCTACCTCCAAACTCTTTGTCTCTCTTCTTCCTAGAGAAGCAAAAAAAGACAGTGCATGCTTTGATTTGGATTTAAAAAATATTTTCCTCTTTAGAAAGCCAGGCTGATTATAATAAACATCCACTGATTCTAGAAATGATTAATTCTTCTCTTCCATACCCACTATCTATGTCTCGTGAGGCCAAGAACAATGACTATGAAGAACTAACATATCTCCCTATCTTATCTATAGCTTAGATTTTTTAGCAAATTACTAGACATTATTTTCTTAAATATGGAGCTTCCTCATGGTATATTTCCTCATAATACATAAGGTTATCTATATATACTCTATTTCCACCTCTTTTCTCAATGTGCCAATTCCAATGGCTCTTAACATCCTTGGGAAGATGGAAAGGCTCAAAATTTCAATCCAAATTATGTTTGGTTACCTCAACCTCCTTTTCACCCAGACACTTTCTTCTTTGTCTTTTCCACATAAGCCCCAAGATTTTTTCCATTAGGTGTAGAAAACTACTCCATATCACTCTCCAAATCACTCTCCAAAGAGCTACCCCAATAGAAGCCATCTAATTTCAACCCACTCTCCACACAACTCAACTGTCTTTTTATTTTATCCAAATCTTTAAACCTTTTCACAATTAACATCTCTTTAAACTTTTCTTCCACCATAGTCAACTTAAGAACTTCAGTGGTGAACTACTCATCAAGAGCTTCATCTATTTTCGTAGGCAAAATTTCACGTTCGACTATAGAAATGATTCTTTCCTCACCAAAAACTACTCCTTTAAGTTTCTTATATGGAGAAGTGTAATCGTGATGGACTCATAATCCTATTTTCAAATGTCTACTTCCCAATTTCTCCCTTCTTTTTTCTTTTGCTCCTTTTTCACTTCTTCTCATTGAGGTGGATTCTTAGAAATCTTGTGTGAAAGTTTGTGCCAGTGTTATCAGTCATTGTAGTTCCCACTTCATTACGACTCTCTAACATATATAAAGTACCCAATTTTCTTCCTTTTGTAATCACCAAGGCCCTTTTAGTCACCTTCCATTTACTAGATTCAAAATTGACTTCACATCCTTGAGAGATCAATTGCCCAACTGAAATATTTGATTTTCCAATAATATTAAAAAATTTATCAACTACAAGAAAGACCTTACAAAAATTACTGCTTTGAAAAACTCCCTACATGAAGTAGTATGAAACGATGCTCTTGTTTTGAGCACCCAAACGTTTGCTGCAATTTCTTTTGTAGTTAAAATAAATGCATCACCATCTTCTATATTTTCTCAACCTCTTCACATTTTCTCCTTGGCTCTAACCAAGCTTTGATACCAATTGTTAAAAAGTCAAGTGCAGACAAAACTGATAAACACACAACAAAACAACATAATAGACACCAAAACAATAACACATGAAATCAGGTGGCTCGCCATTAAAGACTACATCAAAGAGAAATCAGGGAAATATCTTATTAATAGTTATGTATTACATGGCTTGTACTCATCGATTTATACAAATATACAACTAACAATGAAGAGTTGGGAGAAGTTGGAAGGTCATGTGTGACTATTAGAAGTCACATTCTCAACACTTCATACACATTCCCATACATTTGACATTTACCCATCCTTATTTATAAAGGTTTTGATATATTCATCATTATTAGTCATTTATTGTACCCATACATCCACTCCTCATTTTGAGATATGCAATTTCACATCCTATGATACTTGGGTTTGCTACTAGAGGAATTGATTGTCCCTAAGGTTTGAACATTCAAACTCATATTCTTAATTCGATACCCATCCCCTACTACTTGTTGAGAGCCAATTCGATGCACATTTGTATAAAATATTACTATGTTTTACTATTTGAAGACATTCAGATAATTTTAATCAAATGACAAAAAGAAATTAGAAAGAAAATTCTTTAGGTCACTCTTTAATTTTCAAAAGATATATCTACTCCATCGAATCACATAAAGCATATACATGATGAACGATATTTTCAAATATTTTTAGCTTACAAAATTAAAAAAACATATACAAAATATCAAAATAAATGGGTATGGTTTCTCCACAATTATATACATCCCCCCATAACCTCTTTGTCTCTCTTATCCACGGGAAAGTAGTGCGATTGTTAAGTATGGCCTTTCGGCTCTTGGTTGGGGTGGTACTTTGGATATTTCCAACTCATTTATAAACCTCAAAACTCTCGTGTCTGTCTATTGACTTGTTTACAACCTCAACTCTCTTCTGTCTGTCTATTCACTGAAACGGACAACTTCGTCTTTTCTCCAAACTGTCGGGGACAAAATGAGAAGAAAAAAGTCTATCCCGTGGTTGAAAAGATAACGTTAATATTTCGAAAGAGATGTCCCTGCTTTTTAACATCACGGTGAGTTTTAAACGTCCCGTCGCTTTTTAAAATAAAATATAGAAAAATGCACATGCTAATAATGAAATAGCAATTGTATAAAACAAAGTTGTTCAAATAATTTCAAATTTCTACTCTGATTTTTGTTTATAAATTTAATTATATATATACTATTGATAAATAGTATAAAACAAAGTTATCAAAGTTGTGATATCTATTATCATATGTCTTTTCAATAATGGATATTGCAAGCTAAGGTCAGTGTCTCCCCAAATTTCAAATGAGGGATTCAACCTTATAAACTAGATAAGTATGTAATTTATAAAATAGGAAAATTCATGTTTATTTAAAAGCCCATCTCACAACTCTGAATGTTATAAATACCTTCTAATATTTATTTTAAATTTCTACAATTGTAACTTTTGTTTTATGGTTAAGAAAAAGGAATTAAATTTAATATAAAATAATTTATCATTTAGTTAGTGCATTACATTTAAGAATAGAAATAAAGTCTCTTTAATTCTTAAAACAATATATTACAAGAACAAAACAAACATATTAACCTTTTAATGAACATACATATATAAAATACATATGAATATGTTCTCATCCCTTTATCATTGATAACACATATTCATTTATTATGGTATTACATTCAATAATACAAATGAAATATATTTAGTTCTAAAAACAAGTTACTAGTCTTCTCTAAACTTTCCAAAATCAAAACAAATATACTAACCATCTAATGAGCATACATTAGTAGAAAACATATGCTTATAGGTTCTCATCCCTTGGTCACTGAGAACAAATACATGGAATGGGTATGGTTTATGTTCTATTTCTTGTGTAGTGTGAAAATATACCTTGATTAATGTAAAAATATTCCTTGCTAAGGTGGAAAATAAACCTTTCTTAGTATTACTTAGTATATGTATAGCCTAAATAATAATAAATAAATACTATTTAGTAAATTTGCAGTATAAAAAATTCTCCTAACTATCTCCTAACATTTAAAACATGATATTACATCTCTTAAGACCCTTAATAATATGAATTAGTATTTAATAAATCTTGTTAAGTTCAAATAAAGATTTTTCTTAGTACACTTTAGCTTAGATCAAAGAGCCTATAAAACATGATATGAAGACTAGTACTGAAACACTCATGATTCATAAAGGTGTTGAACAAAGCTATATGCTAAAACACACTTCACCTTAAATGAAAAGGGCCTATTGTTGCGATGGAATCTCTTACGGATGAAAGCTAAGAGCCCAAAAATGCCTCTATAATTATAGATAGATGAAGTTAATTATAACACATAGTTTGTTAATGACGTTAGTCATCCCCTTACAATGACCTTTTCCTTGGATCAAAAGGAAAAGGTCTAGACATGGCAATAAATACACAAGTATAGGAAAAGTCATTATAAGGAACTTCCTTGTTGAGAAATTGATGTTGTGTTATTACATAAAATTAGTTGGACCTCATGTTGTGAATATTTCAACTTATGTTTTTGGTTAAATATCACTAACAATTATTATGATTATACTAATATTTTTATCTTTAACAATAAAATAGTTTATATGTAATTCAAATTTTGTATTTGACTATGGAAGAATTTAATTTTTTCCCTAAATTTAGTTTAGAAGGATACTAAAAGTCACATTTTCAAAAAAGAATATCATACTTATTCAATTGGAATCCATAAATTCAAAGAGGTCTAACTTCATCAATTTTTTTATTACAATGTTGATTAGAGGGTTTCTTGAAATCAGATTTGAAATTACTTGGAATGTCAGGAGCTTGATTCCTCTGATAGAATATACATTGTCGAGGAATTTATTAACCTAGATGCTTATTTATGAAATTAAGTGTATCAATTTTTTTATTACAATGTTGATTAGAGGGTTTCTTGAAATCAGATTTGAAATTACTTGGAATGTCAGGAGCTTGATTCCTCTGATAGAATATACATTATCGAGGAATTTATTAACCTAGGTGCTTATTTATGAAATTAAGTGTACATGTTGAATGTCTTTATTTTGCAATGCCACAATTACATGTCATACAAACATGTGCTAAAACAACTCATAATGGATAATAGAAAGGGTTTAAAAAAATTAAAATTAAAATTTGATATTGTAAATTTAAAATTAATAAGTATAGATATTTTCCACAACAAGTCAAATTCCAAACCATTTATAAATGATTCATATGCATATCAGATTGAATGATATCGATTTTAAACTTTTTATAAATGAACTTAAAAAATTTGTCCAATGGGTTGAGCTTAATTGGTTAAAACATTTAGTTTTTGTTATGGAGTCCCAAGTTCAATTCTTCATTAGGACATGTAAACTTGAATTTTAAGTTGTGACTCTTTGTCTTCCATACACAACATTGAATATAATAGTGAATTATAAATTAAAAATAGATTTCTAAGTAACGACTCTAGATCTTCCATAAATAATATGTAATATTTGTTCATAAGAAAATGATATAATATTCATATTCGTATAATCATATACCATTAAATTTTTTTAAATTTTTTTAAATATAAAATAAAGATAAACAAAAACACAACAAAACACACATGAATAAAAGTAAAAACCAAACCTCTAAACAAACTTGAACACATAATATAATACTTTAGCATCACACTTTTCCATGAAGCAAGCCAAGCATAATTACAAATGAGGTTGTCGGTAGGAAGCCAATACTAAGTGGCCCTTGCCATTCTCATTCCCAATTTATTAGAGCAGACAAAAAGGAGACAAATCCGGTTATTCTCTTCCCTTGGATTCAAGGTATAAGTACAAAAACGTGGAATTTTGAATGGCAATGGGCTCCTCCACGATCATAAACAATTTCCCATAACACTCGTTGTCAGCCTTATCTACGGGAAGGGATGAGGTCGCACACTTTTCAGATTACGGCCTCCCTTTCCACCTTTGGTTAGGATGCTCTTTGGATAATTCCCATTCCCCCCTGCCTTAATATAACTCCTCTTATACGCTCTCTTTTCTTTGTCAACACACTCATTCACACACAAACATTACGTTTAGTTTCCTCCAAATTGGAGGCCCGGACAAAATGAGAACTCCACCACCACCACGTGAAGAGGAAAATCCATGTTTCACTTGTAAGAATAACGTTAATATCATGGAGGACTGTATGTTTATTCGCATGGTTCAGCATCTCATCGAGAAGTGCCTGCTCTTCAACATGGATCGCCATGAATGTGTTCTAACCCTCGCCAAGCACGCTCACATTCATCCCCTCATCACTCTTGCAGGTTCATTTCCTCCTCTTAAGGATGCAAGATTTCGATAGTTTATCATAGTACTTTTAGATTTGATTGTGTGAACTTTTTTATATTATGTTTTTGGATCATATTTTATATCTTATGGTTAAAATGACGAAGACAAGTAATATGAGGAGAGAGATCATGATCATGCTATCCGTGTTCTTCATTCTAATGATAGATCATGAAATGTGATCCAAAATATTGATATAAAGACGTTCATACAGTCTGAAGGAAAATTTCTTTTTTAGAATGAACAGACAGTAAACAGTTTGTAAAAACTTAGTAGGAGTTTCTAAGAGAATATGAGTTTTAATTTGAAGTAAAATCTGTAAGAATTTGTTGTTCCTCTCAAGCAGGTTCCAAGATCATTAAGTGGAATATATAAATTAGTTTGTGTTGGATCGATCTTGTTTAGTTTTCTGCCTTTCCAAATTTGTGCATATAAACAGCCACTACATTGTGATCCATGATTTTGATTGGTATAAGTATGATGAATGACAGTTTGGAAGGGGCTACTACGAGAGAACAAAGAATTTTTTCGAAGCTATTTCATAGGCAGATCACAGATTTACAATGCTCGGATTCACAGTAAGTATACAAAATCTAATCTTCTCTTCTGTTCTCCAACTTTTTTGTGGTAACTGCTTACAAATTTTGGGATTTTGTGGTATGAAAATTGCAGGTAGACATCCAACATATTATATGAGGCATTGCAGAAGGAAGTGAAGGAGGCTGTATTCATACTTTATAACTCGTATATGTTTGTATACAACTCTTCTCAGTAGAATATGAGATGTTTGGTAGAAGATACATGTTTAAGGGTGATGGGGGAGACAACTTACTGTTGGGAATCAGAGCTATTAATATTGGAAACACAGATGATGAAGTATTATAATGGGGACAGAGACTCCATGGCTAATTTGTAGTATCAGTTGGGAATAGCATGGTGATGGCTATTTACTTTCAGCCCATCAATGAAATATTTTCTATGTATTATCCATAGCATGATGCATTTCGGTATTAATTAAGATCATATTCGTGCTTAAGTTTTGCCACATTAATTTGTTGAAATCCCTTGATAAAATTGTCTACGATTGGAAGATCTTAATTGTATGGGGAAGGAACTTATCTGTAACAAATAGACTATCTTTTAGTAGGCTAAGAAAGACCAAAATGTAAACTTCTGCAGGTGTATTTTGCTTCTTGCTTAATAATTATGTTAAAGAGAGTATTTTGTATCTTGCTTCCATTACAAGCTTTGCCTTTGTTTGAACCCTTTTGGGGAATTTCAAGCTCTTGCTTTTTCTTAACGCAGAGTATCTAGTACAACATTAAAAAAATATGGGTGTTAAAAAAGGTATAGTTAGAGTCTAAAATAAAGACCTAATCTTGCAAACATAAATTTTATTTATGTGTTAAACTACATTAATAATTGTATTATGTTAGGATTTTTTTAATGTATGTGTAACTTAAGTTTAAATATTTTTAAGAAATAGAATATTTTATTCACCATCAATATAATTATGTATCATTGTTATGCATTCTTTAAAATATAATTATAAAGAAAATTTAACATTTTTATAAAATTATATTAGGTGAAATTTTTCTTTAACTGTAAACTCATTTTGATGGAATGGATTAATTAATGTTATATATCAATGATATGGATGATCTTTTTGATGGAATAATTTAATTAAATTCTATGTCAACCAATGACACATTTTTTTATTTAATTTTGGTTCATTCTTTGATCTTTATCTATTTCCTTCATATATATTCTCATACATTTCACTTTTACCCCATCCCTATTTATAAAAGGTTTTGATATATTCACCATTATAAGCCATTTACTGTATCCATACTAGCATACATACTCATAGATCTAATCTTCACCTTGAGATATGCACTTTCACATCCAATGATGCTTGAGTTGTTCCTAGAGGGCTTGGGATTGTCCCCAAAACTCAAACTTTCAAACTCAAATTGCTAACTCTATGCCCTTTTCTACTACTTGTTGGGAGATGTAACTTAATGTACATTTGTGTGACATGTTCCTATGTTTTAGTATTTAAATAAATTCATTTGTTCAAATTAATTATAATGGAACAACAAAAAAAAGCAAAGGAAAAATCTTTAGAGAACAATTCAATTTTCAATGGATATATACCTATGACATCAAAATAATATAAGCCATATACATTTTGGTGAATGACATCTTCAAATACTCCCTAAAATTGAACAATTTGAAATGTTGACCTAAAAGAAATTGACCCTAACAATTTAGCAATGTCTCCCTTACACAATTAAACAATGTATTATGATGAAATTCATATATTTAAATCAATTCTCATTTAAATCAAGGCTCAGTTTGATGTAATCACTTGATTAAATTACATATTAAACACATTCTTTAATTAAGCTAGTTTCATTCTTTAATCACTATCCATTTCCTTCATACATATTCTCATACACTTTATATTTATCCTATCCTTATTTACAAAGGTTTTGATATATTTAACATTGTTAACCACTTATTGTACCCTTACTAGAATGCATACCCATACATCAAACCCCATCTTGGGATATTGCACTTTCACCTAAATATATTATGATGAAATTCATATATTCTTGTTAATTCTCATTTAATTCCAAACTCAATCTAATGGAACGACTTAATTAAATGAAATATTGAATAAATTATTAAATTAATTTGGGTTCAAACTTTGATCTCCATCCATTTAATCCATCCTTATTTGAAAAGGTTTTGATATATTCATCATTATTAGCCATTTATTGTAGCTAGACTAGCATACATACCCATATACATATAATCCTCACCTTGGGATATGCACTTTTAGATAAATATATTATGATTCAAAATTCATATATTTATGACATTTGTCATTTAATTCTAGACTCAATTTGATGGAATGACTTAATTAAATTACATATCAAACACATTCTTGAATTAGGTTGGATTCAATCTTTGATATCTATCCATTTTCTTCATACATTTCCCCATACATTTTATATTTACCTCATCCTTATTTACAAAGGTTATGATATATTCATCATTATTAGCCTTTATTGTACCCATACTAGCATATATACCCACACTTCCAATCCTCACCTTGGAATATGTACTCTCACATAAATACATTATGATAAAATTCATATATTTATGTCATTTCTCATTTAGTTCTAGCCCCCATTTGATGGAATGACTTAATTAAATTACATACTCGAATACATTCTTCACTTAACTTGGATTCATTCTTTGATCTTTATCCATATCCTTCATAATTAATATCACTATATGCAATTTGTATTTACCCCACCCTTATTTACAAAGGTTTTGATATAATCATCCTTATTAGCCATTTATTGTACACATTCTAGCATACATACCCATACAACCAATCCTCACCTTGGGATATGCACCTTTCACATAAATATATTATGATAAAATTCATATACTCATGTCAATTCTCATTTAATTAAGAATTAGTTTGATGGAATGACTTAATTAAATTACATATCGAACACATTCTTGAATTAAGGTGGGTTCATTCTATGATCTTTGTCCATTTCCTTCATACATATTCCCATACATTTTATATTTACCCCATCCTTATTTACAAAGGTTTTGATACATTCATCATTATTAGCCATTTATTGTACTCATACTAGCATACATACCCATACATCCAATCCTTTCCTTGTGATATGCACTTCCACATAAATCTATTATGATGAAATTCATATATTTATGTCAATTCTCATTTAATTATAGACTCTGTTCGATGGAATGCCATAATTAAATCAACATTGAACATGGTACATTCTTGAATTAAGTTAGGTTCAATCTTTGATATCTATCCATTTTGTTCATACATATTCCCATACATTTGACATTTACCCCATCATTATTTATAGAAGTTTTTTTTATGTATTCATCATTATTAGACATTTATTGTACTCATAGTAGCAAAGATACCCATACATCCTATCCTCACCTTGATATATGCACTTCCACATAAATCTATTATGATAAAATTTATATATATTTATGTAAATTCTCATTTAATTCTATACTTAAGTAGTTCAATGGAATGACATAAATAAATTACATTTGAACACATTTTTGAATTAAGTTAGGTTCATTCTTTGATCTCTATCCATTTCCTTCATACATATTCTCATACATTTAACATTTACCCCATCCTTATTTACAAATTTTCTTGATATATTTATCATTATTAGCCATTTATTTTACTTGTATTAGCATACATACAAATACATCCAATCCTCACCTTTAATAATTCCACAGAGGGCTTCACTTAGTGAGCTTGTGTCATATCATGTGTGTTCGTGGAATACTATTGAATACCCCTATTTTTTTTTAAAAAAACCCTTATTTTCAAAAAACATTGTCCCAAACTCCTTTTTTGTCAACCCCCCTCCAATACCCACCAAATGCACCACATACCCCTTTTCCTTTATAAATGCTCTTAATCCCCCCCTAATATAGGCAATATATATAGCCCTATTTTTTTCCCATTTTATACCACCCAATATGAATGCACATGATATGACATTGCCCCATCAATGAAGCCCCCATGGGATATCCACTTCACATCCCATAATACTTGATTTTGTTCCTAAAGGGAGTGGGATAATCTACAAAATTTGAACTTTCAAACTCCAACTCCTTACTCTATGCCCTTTTCTACTATTTATTGGGAGTCAAATTGATGCAAATTATATTTAAAAAGTTACTAGTTTTCATTATTTAAAGATATTCATTTGTACACAATTATTTCTTATATATCAACACAAAAAAATAGAAAGAAAAATCATTAGAACATACATCAAATTTCATTGGATATATCTACTGCATTAGCCCATACACATATTGATGAATAATAACTTCAAATATTTTTAGTTTTTATAAAACGAATGAAAAACATATATATAAAATATGATCAATATCTATCAAAGCTAATTGCCTTGAAAAAACTAAATGGCTATGATTTCTCCACAAGTATATACATCTCTTAATAACCCCATTGTGTCCCTTGTCAAAGGGAAAGGCTGTTGTAGTACAAATATAAGTATGACCTTTTAGCTCTAGGTTGGGGTGGTACTTCGGATATTTCCAACTCATTTAAAAACATTGAAATATCATTTGTCCCTCTATTTACTTATTTATGTATAACCTAAACTCTCTTTTGTCTGTCTTTTCACTTGTTTACAACCTCAACTCTCTTCTGTCCGTCTATTCATCGAAACAAACAGTTCTTTGTTTTTTTTGAAAGCTGTCGGGGAAAAAATGAAAATCCCTCCATGCGAAGAAAAAATTCTATTACATGGTTGAATATATAACATTAAGATTTTGAAAGGTCCTGCTTTTTGGTAGCAACTATGCATCCATGAAAATAGACATCATAACAAGGGGGCGCTTTAAAATAAAAAACTAACTGTACTAAGTGCCCCCTTGGTATGATGTCTATTTTTTTGGCTGCATAGCTTCTATCGAGAAAGCGTCTATTGTTGTGCATCGAAGAATCCACTCTTTGAACAACTAGGAAGAGTAGACAAGCGAAGGAAAATTAAAAAATATTCTAATATTATGGACCCACCTGTTATGCTCTTTTCTTTTTACTCTTTAAACAAAATATTATTTATAAGTATCAATAATATTTATAATTTATGTATGATAGTTTTAAATACACTAAATACATTATAGTATATTTATATATGTTAATAAATATAATTAAATTACATTTGTAAATGCTATTTTATATAAAATTGTTAATTACAATTATAATAATATTAATAATTATATTTATATATAAGATATTGTACTAGAATATATTTTAAATTTTTATGTCTTGTTTATTATTAATAGATTTTATATTTATTATTTATATTATATAAATTACTATATAAAGTAAATTATTTTTTATACAATATATTTTATTGTAATATATGTTTAATTTTTATTTATGTTATTTAATTATATAATATATTTTATAAGTAATATTATATATTAATAAATAAAAAATTTGAAAGTATAATATTTTTTTTTCCATATAGTAGTATTGAAATTAATTTCAAGGATAAGGAGGGAATTAATTAAGGACCATAGGTAGAAAACAAAAATAAAGAAGAAAAGAGAATCAAGAGATGAGGGAAGACAAAAATAAAAGTGCATACAATAGAAAATAAAAAATAAAGAAGCAACTGGTTGTAGTTTAAATGATAGAGCACAATTGGTAAAGTGACGGAAGACTATATAAATATAAAAACAATGAGAGAAATGAAATAAAATAGAAAGTAAAGAAGACAAAATACAATATTTATAGTGGTTCACCAATTGCCTACATCCACTCCCAAGCAGGGAATTAGTTTATATTAATCTAATCCATAATACACCATACATGGACTGCACACAATCATTTCTACAAAATCTCTTCGATTATTAAGAGAAAAGGGAAAATGAACGGTCATGTGACTGCTGGGCTTCACATCCCAACAATCTCCCCCATGAAGTCCAACCAACACAACCATGTAGTGTGACATCCTGTACTTCCTATTCCGAATCTCAAAGAACAACTAGGCCTTGAGAAGATCTCAATGTTGATAGACTTTGTTCCAGCACACTCCATTACTTTCCCTATTTTCTACTAAACCATCAGTTGATGCAAGACTTACGAAATTGAGTTCTCTATTTTTTGAATATTATCCTAATGAATTTTTCCTACGCTATGTGCAGTACTATTCCAAATAAAAAAGTCTAAAGGATCATCCTCTTCTTCAGAAAGAAATTCACACGAGGACCTTCCCTTCTTATGTTCTCCAACCTCCGAAGTCGGCTTCTTTTTGAGCAAAAAATCTGAAATATCATACTCTTGGCATTGGCTCCCAGCACCAACGACCTCTGACCGTCGTAGAGCATCTTTAATATCTCCTTGCTCGAAGCTAGTTTGTAGAAATTGGAATGCCTGGTCATAATGTTTGAGGCTGTGCAGAGCACCACCTTTTAGGAAAAAGGTCTCCATTGTCAGTTCTGTCAGCAAATTCTCTTCCCCTTCATCTGCCCCTTCATCTTCTTCCACATCGAACTTCTCGTCGCTCATAGACTTTCATTCCCCAAGGGCAGGTTCTTCCTTGTTAGAATTGAGCTGTGCAAAATAACCCATCTACGACATCCTATGAACTCTAGAAGAAAAAGTATTTGGATTATCAAGGATGTAGCCAGAAGTAAGAGAAGTCATTTGATAAATGATCAAAACTAGGTCCTTTATAGAATTGCCAGTCTTTTCCTCGTTTTCCCTCTTCTGCAACTCTTCCATGACTGCTTTCCTATGTTGCACATCACCCACGTGTTCAAGAATTGCACTAAGCTCAAATTTGAGATCTTCTAAATCTTTTTTTGGTTTAGATTCTAGCTTCTTTTTCCACCCATCCCACCAATGCACATGGTGAATTCTTTTAGTTTTTGCAGGCACAACATCACTCTCTACCAAGCGTAAATTTTCAAGAAATTCATCGATGACAGAATCAACTTCATCTTCTTCCATCTTTTCTCAACCTCACCTTAGCTCTGATACCAATTGTAAATATAAAAACAAGCAGAGAAATGAAATAAAAGAGAAAATAAAGAAGACAACACAATATTTATAGTGGTTCGGCAATTGCCTACATCCACTCTCAAGAAAGGAATTAGTTTATATTAATCCAATCCACAATACACCATACATGAACTGCACACAGTCATTTATACAAAAACTCTTCGAATACGAAGAGATGAGGGAAAATGAATGGTCATGTGACTGCTAGGCTTCACATCCCAACAAAGACAAAAATAAAAGTGGAATTAATGAAAAATAAAAAATAAAGAAACAAGTGGTTGTAGTTTAAATGATTGAACACTAATTGGTAAAAATGTCATGTTTCTTGCTTATATCTTCCACTAAGATTCAAATTAAATTTTGATGCTATTTTTTTAAAATTAAATATATTTATCAATTATTATATATGATATTTAAATTTACCATCATATAGAATATTAAAATCATTTTAAAATTATTATTATATAATAAAATTATATATTTATATTAACTTTATTATATATTCATTATTCCATTTCTCATTTAAGTTATAAATATGACCAATATTTGTTACTCTTTTGTTTTATCTTTTGCATTGTAGAAATCACAAACATGTTAAATGAGCAAGATATTGAAACAAATAACTTAGGTCAAGTGAAAATTGCTTCCTAAATTAAATCTTGGGTAGTGATTTTGGGTTAATGCAAAGTAATTTAGGAAAAAATTTAAATATAAATTTATTATTAATTTTAACTATTAAGAGAAATAAAATTAATAAGGCATTTTAATATTATATTTTATATTAAGGAGAATGTACCATAATATAAAAGTTTAATATATTAACTTAAATATTTTTATAGTTATTCATTTATATTTAATAGAAACTTCTAATTTAATCTTTATCTATATATATGCTCTAAATTAATTTTCCTGTTTGGTTGATCAAGTCTTATTTCCTCAACTGAAGCTATTTGGAGTTTGGCCGGTATAATATTGAACTTCCATCTATTTATATGAAAAATTGTTATTATTGATCAATCATAAGCTTTTTTTAACAAATTAATCTAAAGTATAATGCATCAATAAATTTTTTGCAAACATGACCATCTTATGACCAAGCATGCTTCTATTAGAATTTCATGAGACCAAAGCATTCAACAATAATAATGGCATTTCAATCTCAAAATGCTTTCTTTTCGTGCAAAGATTACATTAAAAAAGGTCATCATCATTAGAGGAATGTTTACTTTGTACCCAAATTCTTATAAAGAATGAGGAACATGACATTATGACCTTCTCAATACAAGAAAACTAGAATTTCACCATCACCATCACAATTTTTCCAAGATTTATTGTCATATAATAAAAACCTGTGTAAAAGGAATATCTCTAACTAAATATAAATGTTTACATATTTCTATGCAAAATCTAATATTTTTTTGTGTTATGAATGTAAGAACTTCAAAAGAACATTTAGACTTGATGGCTTCATTTGGAAATCTAGGGACAAACTTATTATAAGATATAAATTACATACACTTGAATTTGCTATAAAGAATTTATAGTTTGAAATTTAATTTTATGTCTTCTTATGAAATTACAAATAATAGTTAAAAGTGATTAGGATGATTTAGTTTATAACTATTTGTCATATTTACATTTTTTTAATTGTAGTATAATTATATATATATGTATGTATGTATGTATGTATCTCACACATACACACATCTTATATGTTTATATTTCTATGTATCCATCTCCACCTCTTCCTCACTCTCTTACTCATCTCCATCACCTTATTTCTCTCTCTCTCTCACCCATCTACATATCCCTCCCCCTATCTCTCTGTCACCTTATATATCTATATTTTATTATATCTATCTCTCTTATTCAATCCAACTCTCTCTATCTATCCTACATCATCATCATCATCATCATCATCATCTCTCTCTCTCTCTCTCTCTCTCTCTCTCTCTCCCATTTATCACTATCTCATTTCATTCTTGATGTCCTATTGATCTCTCTATTTATACCTCCATACCTTTACTTTCCTATATATCTCTACCTTCCTCTCTTTCTCTTCATCATTATTGGACCTATCCCTTTTTGTATATTCCTCTCTCTCTAATTGGATTTTTTTATCACTACTTTATGTTTGTCTATCCCTCTACCCATATCTCCCTTCCCCCCCTCTCTATATCTCCTTATATCTCATTGCCTAGATTCTTGTTAACTCAATTTTCAAAATTTCATGTTAATCCCTAAGTTTTGTGTCCAAATATCCCTATGTCGCCTCTACATTGGTTGGTGATTCAAAGTTTTTCCATTCTCAAAACTTATCATGAGGGTTTGGGTACCATTATATTTTTTCTTAGAGTTCATTTTAATTGTGGTTTTTTTAATGATAAATAATTAAAATTAATTCTCAAAATAATTTTAGTAATTTTAATATTCATCAGTCATTTATAATTAAAATGGGCCACTCTAGAGGAATTTTATAAAAATACCTAACTTATACCCTTCTACTCAAAGTACTAAAAAATATCAAGTTTCTAACCTATTGAGTTATAAATGCTAAAAAAATGAGCATACACAATCAAAAGTGGTTCAAAATGCTAAAAAATTGAACAAACAAAACAAAAAAGGTTACAAATGCTAAAAAAGTAAGCATTTATAACTTCTTTTGATATGAATGCTTAGAATTCAAGCATTTCTAACCCCATTTCAAAAGCTAGTTATAACTATCCCTAAAGGAGAATCAAGACTAAAGTTTTAATCAGAGTATGGATATATAGGAAATTACTTCACTGGTATGTGTTGAGTGTTGTTTTTACACAAGTCAAATAATAGGAATTCCAGATCTGAATTCCATCTTGAAAGAATAACAAATTTATTCCCAAGGTTATGTAAGGTTGTATGTTAACTACCTGAATAGCTCAATGGAAGATAAATGTGATGGTTCATGAGGAGACATTTACTAGTTCAATCATTTGAAAGCTACAAAATAAACTTTAACACTTTTTGTATTTTCTCGATTTTCAATGTATGCAATTTCCTAATAATGAAAATCTAATTTTAAAACTTACGATGATTTCCTGTGTTAACCAATTTCCCCAAAATATCAAAAGATTGAGTAACAAGAATTATAAGCAAATTTGATGGAAATGAAATCTAATGAACATAAACCATTGTTGAACCATGCTTGTGAATTAAATGATGAAAATATGGAAACCCATTAAACATGAATTAGATAAACTCATAATTCTATGTTAAGCAGATACAATCTTTTGAAGAAACTTTACCCAAATGTAAGATTTTTTGAAATTTAGAAAATTGTGAAGTCACCAGATGTGCACACACATAAGACAAAATTATCTTTAAACCAATAGAAAAAATATTTCCAATCATTCATCATAAAAAGATGAGACAATAATGATAAAATCCAAACTAATTGATCACAGATACATTCACAATAAAACACAGTTGGCTCTCTGAAATAAATGAACAAGCATACATGTATATTCATCAATTTCACATGATAGTAGAAGAATCACACCATGAATGAAGCACCAATATAATATAAATTTTATTGCATAAATTAGATCAACCTTAATTACATCTTTGTAATGAACTTATATAGTGCTTCAATTTGTAAAATAAGAAAATCATAGCTAGGGTTTCATCTACACAAAACATGATGTAATTAAATTAAATCTAAAGTTTAACAATGCAAAACTACTCCTAAACTGATTGATAACAAGTTTTATGGGATCCCCATCTATTTACACATCATATACATGCAAGGTCAGACTATAATCAGCCCCCAAAATGTAGGAAATCCAATTGTAGTTCACTATTTCTTTCTTTTTTATTCACACAGTTTGATCTTCTCCTTGATGAATTCACCCAAAATGCATGGATCTAACTTCTCCTTTTTCTTGTAACTGATAGAAGACAGCTGGACTTGCAAAAATGATCCCAAAGGTGCATGCAATCTACTCAAAAACTAGTTGAAGATGAAAAAACAATTTAAAAAATGCATGCCTAGAATTTTCAGAGTTGAGGACCTCTAAAAAATGCATCTTCAAAAAATGGCTAAATCTGGTAATTTGACGACCTTGGATTTTTGGGGTTGTGGACCTCCAAAAAATGCATGATTGAAAATTGGCTAAGTATCAAAAAATGACTAAAGTCTACAAAATGACTAAGTATCAAAATGACACTTAGTTTTCTGGAAGAATGTGAGGGTGACCTTTGTGAAGTCTCTCTATGATTTTGCGGACTTCATTGAAATTGTGAAACTCTATGGACTCCAAAAGATTTTTCTACTTTTCTCAAAATGAGGTGAGATTTGAAGAGAACAATTGAATATCTTCTATATGCTCCATCATCTTCCTCATGTCCTCTTTGAAATAGAACAATTATTGCAAATATTCTTTGGTGTTTATCCCAACCATAATTTCGATAAACTATTGGACAATGTTCTTTGTGGAATACAACGTTTGTTTATTCTCATCTTCATACAGCTCCAAGTCAATTCCTTCAAATAATTTTCTATCTTATCTACCCATACTATAACATCATTTCTCCTCTTTTCAATCCTTTCCATGGTTTTTGATAGCCCTAAATGGTGAAACCATGGAATTGACCCTCTCATCAAAATTATCCAGCTCTGCACCCTCATATAAATTTACCAAAATTTGAAAGTGCTTCTTCCTTATTACCTTTAAATCTCAGAGTTCTCTCTGCCATCATTCTATCTTATTATCAATCTCATGTACTCCTTCCATCAGATCAATGAGTCGTGTCTCTTCAATAAGGATTGTTATGAACTGATTCAAAACAATACGAATGGTTTCAACTCTAAATTCCTCAAATCCAGACCTCTAATCTGTACATGCTTTCAAAAAAGGATTTTTATATTCTGGTTGTGTTATCTTCTCAAGTGTTTCTTGTAATGCAACCTTCAGAAGGTCTTGGTCAATAGGACCAACTATCTTTGTCACATAATCCTTTAGAGTTGCAACCTATTCTTTTGGACCTTGATTTTCCATTTCATCCTTATCCAAATATTTGAATAATTACTTCAAACATAATGCTTCTAGCACTTTACCACCCTCATGAGTGGGTTCACCTAGGTTGAATTCCTCCATCATATAGTCTTTTGGAGTTATATCTTCCATAATTTTTCTTGGAGGAGGTATTGCAACCTGAGCCCTCCATCTCCCTTGATCATCTTGTGTCACTTATGGCATGATTTGAGGAATTTTTCTGGATTCTCCACTATGGAATGTCTACCCTAATGTGAACATATCGACATCATCTTATTCAACATATGTTCTTTCCCAAGTTTGAATTTCTTTTTTTAGCTAGGTGGGCTTAGTAGAGGATTTTAATGGCTCATATGGGGTTGTATTTAGGATCAACGTCCCGCCATGATCCATTTCATCCTCTTCTTCTTCACATCCCCCTCTTTCCAAAGCCTCCCTTATCTCTAAATTCTTTGGGGTCTCCTCTCTTTCTTCTTCTTCTTCACATTCAACATGTTTTTTTCATACTCTGGAGTTCTATCTTTTCCTAGAGATGATGAAGAATTTTTTTATTTTTCTACCTGTTCATATGTTCCTACTTTATCACCTATCTCATCAGGAGTTTTATCTTTCTTAACCTCAAAAGATGAACTAACCAACACTTCTACCCATAATCTAGTTGTTGGTTTTCATTTCTTCTTTAGGGGCATCTGTTATGTTGATACCTGTGAAGATGATGGAGGCAGAGGAGTTAAAATTTATGTCTCTTTAGTAGCTAGTGCCAAGTCATCACCCTTGGGTTCCTCGGTTGTTTCTTGTGTACCAATTTATCCTTCCTTAAGCCCAATTGCTTACTCTTCTTTTATATCTTCTTGTAAGTTTCCCACCTATGTATCCTTTCATGTTTCAATTTCTTCATCAAAAGATGGATGAACAGGCAATGACATTCCAATTTCTTCTTTAAGAAACTTCTCTTCAATATCTTCCTCATCCTACTTTCTTCCATTGTAAATTGAGTTGGAGGAGGGTTAAATATTGAAGTATCTGTACTTGTACCTTCTCTTGTAGTTGGTTCATCTTGAGTAACATCTTTGAAACTAGGAATAGCTTCAAAATTGAAGATGTAAAATCCATTGAGACCAAGTTCATCCCTGGGATCAGTTTCCTTTTGTATCCCGTCCATTTCCACAAAAATAGATCACCATGTTCTCCTTACTAAGGGAACATCTTCTTCCTGTTCCTCATCCTCTTGGTCTTCTAGGAGTGTCTCAAGTTGAGGAGACATTGAGGCTCTCTTCCTTTTGTATACTTTACCTTTTATTTAGGTTTCTCCACCCTTAGGTCTCCGAATCTTAGATGTTAGAACCTTCTCTTTTCCCAAAGCGGATAGTGGTTCAAGAGCTTAAAAAGGTGCACCTATCCATATAGGACCCAATAGAAATAGGGAAGTCCCAGAAGTACTTCTTCTTAGTCTTGATTACCTCATAGGCATCCACTAACTATCTTCCCATTTCTACTAACACAAATCCTGTCTAATGGGTAGTGTATAAAATTATTGGGACTAATGATACTCATAGCAACCTGGATATAAGTAAAGGTCCTAAAATGAATATGATAAGCTTCTAGGGCTCAAACCTTGGCTATAAATTCTTTTGAAAGCATCTTTTGCATAGTCCCCTTCAATGGACCTAATAATTGAAAAGACAAAAAGTCATTTACAATACTGTACTCTAGAAGTTATCATCCTTCAACTTTTCCTTCTTTACTAGCTGAGGCTATATGGTAAATGGCCAAGAGTTTTGATCATTGAATGGCCCTATCTTAGTGAGATCTGGATAATCATCTCTTGTACTAAAGTGATATATAATATAGGAAGTCATAAAAAACTTGGGGTCATGCTTTACTCATCTCAATTGTAGGTTGAAGTTCTCACTTAGTATTGTCCTCCAATCAATTCTATCCTTTCTCCCTTTGATATTTTCTATGATATGAATCATCCATGGTTCTAACTGATGTGCTTGGGGAAGACCATATGCCTAGCTCAACATTATCACTATAGCCTTCATATTATCATTTAAGTAACCTATTCTCATATCAATCCTCTCTAGTTTATTCTTTGGAAGCTATTAGATGAGATATTCTTTACTGACAATTTTGTATGCACCTAGAATGTTATCCTCAAACCACCTTGTTCCCCTCTCCTTGGAGATTGGATAGAAGTGATAAATTATTTTCCTTTAATTGGAAGACATCCTCAATGAAATTTGGTCTTAGATCCAATACAATATCTACATCTTTTTCCTTTACCACCTTTTCATTTAAGATGTAGTGATGAGCTAGGGTCATGATTAAGTATGAAGCATGAATGGAAACTGGATGCACAACTACATTCACTAACCCCACCAAAACCATTATAGTTTAGTCTGATGATCTTCCTACTGGATTTGCACATTGCCTTAGGAATGAGTCCCATTCCATGTGCCCAATGTTAATGTCTTTTACTTTTGCATGTAAGTTTCCCACCATAGAAGGGGGATGGTTTCCTTGAAATGGTACTTTAGTGGAAGAACTGTTGACTTTTCTAGCATTCTGCATGCAAACAATGTTGTCAGCTATCCATTATTGAAAGCATGAAATTATCCATCTTTTAAACCTAATTATGCAAGCAAGCATTACAACTGCCAAAAAGGTTAACTCCCTAGAAATTTAGGAGTTGAAGACCTTTGCAGTTTGACAAAGTTATAGGAATGTGAAAGTCTCAAATTCTGATGTATTAGAGCCAAAATCTTCAAGGGCTTTATCAATATTACAGTGTTGGATCAACCTTTTGACCTTTCGCATTGTGAAAGTGCACAAAAGCACTAAGAAAAGAGAAGGGTGTGATAGTGAGATGACATGGTATTGGGTATTTGTAGAAATGGGGGTATTGGAGGTCAAAAATTCTTTTGGACCTACACACTGCAAATTTTTTAAAGGACCCTATTAGTGCAAAGGCACAAAGTTAGTTCGTGGTGGCAGCAATATGAGGATTTTGGATGTTTGCACTACAAAAGTTTGAAAGGACTTTAGCGAGTGCAAAATCATGAAGTGTTGGGAAGGAATCTCTTTCGATCATTGACGTGAAGATCACTCATCCTTTTAGCCTTTGAAAATCCAAACAGAGCTTTCACAAACCACAAACTTAAAATTCTAACTAGTTAAAAAACCATGACGAACCCTAACAATGATTCAACTAGAGGAGGAAATCCTAATTAAAACCCTACTGCAACCTACTAAAAATAACTCAAACCCTAATGAAAATTAAGATGAAGAAATAAAGACTCTAGATCCTAGACAAAAAGAGGAAAAGAAAAAATCAAAACCCTACCTTGGTGAAAAGAAAAACAAACATTCAATTTGTGATGTGAGCTCAAATAATGAAGAACCTATTGCATAATAGAGTTGAATGGATGTGAGAATAATATCAAGTAGTCATTTGGGTTGATCAACAAAGGTCACTAAATGATAGTGAAAGAGTCACAGTTCGAGTGCTCGGAGCTCGCAATAAGCTTAATCATTGAATGAATACAAAAGAAGGGGAAAGACCTATATATACACAACTAAATCAAGGGTGATGTTGGCATGAGGCCAAGGTCTTAGAATGCGAAAGTCTAAAAATCCTATCCTCATGCGTTAGTCAATCATTGGGTACAAGGAGAATTTTGGCCTTTCGTCCTTTCAACATTTTGAAGGTCAAAAAACCTCTGGAACTCTAAAATTCTAAAAAGGGATAAAAATTAAAGTCCTAATGACTTAGATAAAAAGTCAGCAAAAGGGAAAAAAACAAAGACCAAAACAGACATAGGAAGGAAGCAAAGAGACTAACAAGGCAATCAAAGATGATACCCCTTTATTGGGAGCCCACAAGGGCCCACAATCTAACTCACTGGGTACCTGATCAAGTTTACCTTGGAGAATCTTAAACCACACAATAGGAAAAAAGACCTAAGGAAAAGGGGGTCCCCATTAGGATAAGTATCCTAAATGGGGTGTTTGTGTTGTGGAACCAAAAAAGTATGCATAGTATAGATATGATGAAGGAAATTAGAAATTTTCAAGTAAAAGATTTATTTCTTTTTTGAGTGTTAGTTTAGTTTTAATTTTCTCTAAGTGTTGATTGCACATGTTTCAGTTCAGTTAGTTTTTTTCCTAGTTTAGTTGTTGTAGGTTTCTATTGTTCAATATTTCCTATAACGAGAAGAGGTTTGATTTGAATTTTTCTAAGCCACATAATAGCTCTATGCCTGATGGATTTGCAAAAGTATACTACTCTTTAATTCTTCATAGGAAAACATCTCTAAGATGTCACAAAAAATGTTACTCAATTTTTCTTCCAACTCAATCAAGTACAACTAGAAAGGTATTTGTAGGTAAAAGTTAAGGGTATATATTTTATTCTGCTAGATTATTCATTACATGAGTGATATGTATTGGAGTTGATGAGTAAACAACCCACAGCTCCCAAGAACACCTTCACACAAACAACTGTCATAGAAAGAGAGAGAAGCAAGAAGCTAAAGAGGCATGAATACATGGATCCATGAAAGAGGAGACATTCTTGATGTGCAAAACCAAAATTTTCAATTCAATAAAATGAATGTTTCTCAATAAGATTACAAGAGAGATCAATCCTTATAAAATGAGATCAAAACCTAAAAGGGTAAAACCTAGGTTGCACAATAATAATTAAAAAAACAATTAATTATTATATGCCTAAAGTTTAGGTTAAGCAGAAAGAGATAATAAGTGACTTAGTAATTAAACCAAACATGATTTAATTAATCAATAAACACTTTATTACTCTAACACCCCCTCTTATGAACTTTGGGAGAAGATAAAAACCTAGAAAGAACTACTGAAAGCAAATGGGTCCTGACAACAAAAGGCTTGATTAGGTACCCAAGTACAAAAGAGAGTCTCTATAAAGAAGAGAAATAGAGAAAACCACATGGGAAAAAATCTACTCCAAAAAGAGATAAATACTAGTTTGAAGGACTGACGAAGCCTCCAAAACTAGGAATGTTCTAGAAAATAGGAACATGGATTAACCTATACAACATCTGAAGCAAGAAGCTGCAAACTCTATCAAGAAGTAACTGCTGATCTGAAGATCCTCCAATGAAATATGACCGGGTAGAGAAGACTATAATCTGCATGAGTGCCCTCAAATGGCACTACTTGAATAAGGAGGCAAACAAAGGCAAACAACTGAAGTCGAAGATACTAAATACTGTAATCTGCACGAGTGCCCTCAAATGACACTACTCAAATCAGGAGGCAGAAAAAGGAAAACACCTGAACTTGAAAATATAGATGGCATAAAAACATGAAAATTCTGAAGAGCTGATCAATCAAAGCTAGAAGAGTGCGTCCAAAAATAAGAAAGAAAGAGTGTCCATATGGTAAATGATCCATCTCACTGGAATGCATAGGTACCTAGCTACTACATCTGCCTAGTACATAGAATCAAATAATGAATACATAGCTCACACTATCAAACCAAGGAAGTAGTAGAACCAACAATAGAAACCCCCCCATAATGATGAAAAGGGATTAATGATGGGTACACTGAAAAGATCATCCAACATGAACTGCATGATGAAGAAGAATTTGAAACATCTAAGGTGCAGAGAGAGTACAAACACATATAGAGATACTTGAGCCTAATGTTGTTGGAGGAACACTCAGATGAAAAAAGTAGATGGAAAAAAAAGGAAAACATCAAACCCCCTCGACACTTTATAATGGAGTGCGAGTACATAGAGCACAAACATGTGCAAGATCCCATACATGCAATGGAATGACACTTTATCTTAGTGCATGAGCATAAAAGAATGCTACAAAAGTGAAGTATGACCATAGAAGTCAGTATGAACTAACTCCAAAATAGAATTAGATGAAAAATGTTTTCTCTTAAAACTAGATTTTGACATTTTGCCTATTTGACATTGTTTGCACATAACATGGTCAGGTTTAGATATGCTTGGTAAACCTCTCACTTTTATTTTCATAGTGATCTTAACCATGTTATCAAAATTCACATGACACAACCTTTTGTGCCATAACCATACGTCTTCATTTTTAGCCAACAAACAATAAGTTTCAACATTGTCAAGATAGAATAGATTACCTTTAGATTATTCACCAGTACCAACCAACTTTCCAGTCTCATCATAGATTTTCACCTTTCTTTTCTCAAATGCAACTAGGTGACCTATATTATTTAGCTGTGTTACACTCAATAGATTATAATTAAGTCCTTTCACCCAATATGCATTCTCACATCTAATCTTATTGTTCAACAATATAGACCCTTTTCCTTTCACTAGACAAGGTGTATCATTTTCCATTTTAACAGATCCTCCATTATAATGTTCAAGGTATTCAAATTTATCTTCATCACCAGTCATATGATGTGTACAACCATTATCAACAATCCAAGTATCATTCTTGATAACTTTAGAAATAAGTGCTATTGCAACATACATTTCTTCTCCTTCAGAATCTTCTTTTAAAGTCTTCATCAGTGTCATCATCATCATCTTCAACATACCACCTCAATGTCTTCATCAGTGTCATCATCATCATCTTCAACTAGGTAACATGCCTTCTTTCCTTTATCTTTGTATTCTCGGTTATCTCTCTTACTATACTGTCGGTTGCCTCTGTGATCTTGATTATCTCTTCTGTCATCCTTCCTTTCATTATATCTTTCATTTATTTTCTCATCTTCTTTTTTATCAGGACATCTAGCAGCAATATGGCCAATCTCTTTACATTTAAAGAACACCAAAGGTAGTTTACCTTTATATCTTCCTTTACCTTTTTGTAATCTTCTAGCCATTAATGCTTCAAGTTCATCAAGTTCATCCTATTCACTTTCACTATCACTTTCACTATCACTATCACTTTCACTATCACTTTCATTTCTTATCCTATGTTTGCTACTTGATTTACCAATTTTTAGAGATGACATAAATATAGATTCAATAGTAGGAATAATACTATTGTCAAATTTGTTCAACTCAAATGCAGTCAGTCTATCGATTAGACTATCAAGTGTAACATTATTACTAGGAGTTGCTCTCATTTCATGAATTGCAAAAAATCTTATAACATAGGCAGGTAACAAGGTTGTGAGTATTTTACTTACCACAATGTCTTCATCAATAATTCCACCTTCTCCTCGGATAGAATTTAAACCTCCTTGAATCAGTTACTGTACTGAGATATGTTCTCACCTTCTTTTATTTTCATGTCATGAAACTTTCCTCTTAGACTTTCAGCTTTAGCCCTTAACACATTCACATCTCCTCCATGAACTAGTGTAATCTTGTCCCACATCTATTTAGCAGTTGTACATATCTTAACATCTTCAAATTTGACATCTGATAAGGAAGAAGCAATCTCTATCATCATAGTATTGTGTTCATGTCTTTTTCTCATCTATTCAATAATAAAAGGTCCAGTGGGTAAGTTAAACTCATTTTCCAAGTAGTATGTTGCAAAATCAATAATTCCTAATAGATACAATTTCACTCTACTTTTCCATGTTGAGAAGTTGTCTTTTTTCAGCTTTGGCACCTCTCTCTTATACATCTTGTGATCTTTCAGTTGAGTCCTTCAAAATTTTCTTCAAGCACTCTATGCTCTAATACCAATTGTTAGATAATTGAGAGGGAGGGTGAATCAGTTAAGTCTAGTTATCCTATAGTCCCAAACTTTCTTATGTATAAATTTTTTTTTCAAATTTAATCAACTTGAGAATATATCAAAGGTGCCTTTCTGTTAATCTATCAAATAGCAGTAAATTAACTAGTGTATTTACCGATCAATCTAGTTATAGTAATGTAAAAAGTAAAATAACAATTCACCACATCTATACACATATAACACTTTCATTTTTAATGTGAAAACCTTGTTAGGGGAAAAACCACTTGGGATCGATAACCCAAAATAATTCACTCTTCTAAAGTGAGCTCAGTTAAGAGCCAACCCTGTTAAAGGTTACAAAACACACTGTAAGGTGTGACCTGGTTAGAGGATTTATCACTAACATTTCTCCCTTGAAAAAACACTCACTATGGGGTCAACAAGAAAATAATCAACATTCATTGAATGTCATATTGAAATATAAAGACTGTTAAGTCCTCACCTAGTTAAGAGATTTATTTGTAGCAATGGTTAGAATGTTACAGTAATGATATGATTTAAATACAACTTATTTTGCATATTATTAGATCTATGCTAAGCTCAAAAATACCTTTAGCCGATAATCTCAATTCAATCTCTTTGTTTCCTCCAACTCTGCTTTACTCGGTAATTGCTTTCTTTGACACTCAGTGTTCTCTACAGAATTGCTCGGTTCTTTCTTCAACCTGTTTGACTAGCTTCACATGAATGCAATCTTCCACATGTATTCCATAATTTAATTTTAATCTCTTGTCTCCTTTTATAGACATCATAAACCATTTTATTTCCATCAATAGATTTTGTCTCTTAATCTTCACCATTGATTTTGTCGCTTTAACCTTCCTCGACAGTTGTGTCAGTAACACATTTCAATCGCCTTCATTCGATCATCTTTGAATTTTGTCCTTCATTTGATCATCATAAAAAACATTATCTCTTACCTTAGAATCATCATTAATTGTCCAACTCATCATCTTTAATAGGTAGTCATTAGCTCCATTTATTTCTTTTACTCGGTCAATACTGCATTGTGTCGATGATAACTAGATCAGTTAACTTTGTACTTGGTATACACTACACTTGCTCGGTGTACACTATTCAACTCATGTATACTAGGTTCTTCATTTACTGACCACATAAACTTGTTCATTCTTGATCTTCAATCCATAAAAAAATCATGTAATACAATCAAATCACTAACATAACGTCATAGGCTCATCAATAAGTTACCCAATGAATACCATATCTATATCTTTCTCATACATCTCATCTTCATGTAGATATCTCATTCCTTCACCATTATTTCCTTCTTAAGATGTTTGTAACCATCATGATAAGTATAGTAAAAAATAGTTGATATCAATGACAATACATTAACTGATTTAATGTCTCACATATACCTTAGTAGCTCGGTGATCATCAATCACTGTCTTTTGAAGTCATCAATCAATTGTCAAATTATCCTTTAAGATATTCAATCAGTTGTAGTCTATCAGATGTAAACTAATTAAATGTGTTAAATGGATGAATTTTATGATTACTATTTTTAATAATTTTTTTGAATAAGAATTGATATGTTTTTTAATTTTTAAAAGATGATTTTTCAGTTGATGAAAAATGCTGAAAATTAGGGGTCTAGTTCCCACCAAAAACTTATATGTAAGTAAACATTTTTTCCCCTAATTTTAAAATATGTTATAGATGACATATATAGGTAGTGCATGAAGAAATAAAAATTGGTTTGTGACCTATATTTTATCTTTTATAACAATTAAAATTCCAACTCACTTGAAATCAACATGTTTCATCTCCCGCCATATTTTTCATAAAATATCTTTCCTAATAAAAAAAGAAATATATATTCTTGAAGAGGACTCTCTCCTCTAGTGCACCATATGTTTTTGAAATTTTTTTAATATGATTTACTATTTTTTTCTTTCTCCGAATCAACATCTCCTTGACTTTTAAAATACCTACTTGCAATATTTTTTAATTACAATAGACTATGTCTAATTAAAACACTATAAAATCTATATGAGGATATTCTTGGCTCTGATCTCTACAAAAAGAGTATTTTTTTTAAAATATCATTGAAAAGATTAGGAGTTATTGAAATGTCACTTTTCTAAAATAATTTTATTTCTCTGGTAATTGGACCCAAAGTGGTATAAAAAATGCATTTAATAGACATTTCCAATTGAAAAAGTTAAATCACTTATCTAACTTAGCTAGAATGAATCTAGCTAGACCATATGTTTGACCAAAATTAAAATCTAATTCTTATGTGGAATTTAGAGATATTATACCTTAGAAAAATAGAACAACATAAATAAAAAGAGAGACAATAATAACTCAATGGACCATATCTTATTAATCAAATGATACCAGTTTATACAATAGAAAATACAAACTACTTCCCTACAAATATGCTAATCAGACTGACAACTAACTACTAAAGATTGACCAGTATAGATGATTGATAACTAATTGGTGTTGGTTGGAAACACATTAAAATTAACTAAACATATTGGACACCTAACATTGTTTGATAACACACGCTCAAAACTTCATTATGTCTTATTCATTTATGTTGGAACATTAATTCTAACAACCGCTCTCAATGCTACCATATCAAACTAACTAACAACATAAAACAAAATAATACATTATGAAAAAACTATTTTTTGAAACTAATTCTCGAACCAGTAAGACCTCATCAAGTTACTCCCCAATTGCAGGTATAGTCATGCAACTATGGTGCAGGAGCACCTAGGCTAACTCCTAAGCTAAGTTTGAGTTTTGGCTTGTACTGACCCTAGCCAAGTCAGTAGCTTTTAATTTTACCTTAGAAGGTCTTGCAAGTGTACATGTTCCTAGGTGGAATAGACTAGGCTCAATCCAACCTAGATGTTTAATGCTTTTCTAATGGATAGGCTAGATTAGGCCTAAGATGGGAAAATGGGTGTAAATGGGTCTAAAAGTCTTCTAGACTTAGATAAGATTATAAAAGTTCCTAAAAATGCCTAAATGATGTTTATACATCATTTGTTAGGATTTAGTGGTCATTAAAGGTAGTTTGGAGAAATTATGAAAAGTTGCCATAATGTTGTCATGACAACATTTGCATTTTTGGTAAATGTTGCATGCAACATCGACAACTTTGATCCATTCAAAGTTAAGGGTGGTTATTAATGATTAGTGGCCTGAAAAAATGGAAAAGGCATATTTTAGTTAATATAGGATCCCATTTCCCGAGGCAATACGGTGTAAGAAGAATTTTGTATTGGAAAGAAGACACAAAGTTCTGGTTTTAAGTGACAGTCGACTTGTTTTGAGTGCACGAGTTATTACATGGATTGAAGTGTGAAATTTAGTGTTATATTTGTGAATTAGGGTTAATTCTAAGGAATTTCTATTTAGTAGTGTAGAGGTTTTGAGTTCATTATTTTAGTCTTTTAAATTGTTTTGTAAGTTGTATAGTTGCTGGTGTTGATAGAGTGGTTTTGGGAAGAATGACTCCCCCATAGAATCCAACTGTGGAAATCACTGGGTTTGGATGAATATGTTAGGGGAGCCTCTATACATTGTAAATATACAAGTACAAAGCAAGAAGAACCAGATAACTACTTTTAGCATCATGCCCTAGGCAAGACCAGTGTACCTGTCTAGGTGCATGACAGTGAAGATTTGATGTGCATTTGCAGGGGAAAGAATGAAAGCTTGAACCAAGAATGGTTTCAGAGAGGTGATAGTCATATTGATACTTGGTAATGATATTAGGTATTGACCAATCCATTTAGGTATATTTCTAAGTAGAAATCAGTGGACTACACCATTATACACCTTTTAGCCCTATTTGCCCTATAAACTAGGAATCTACTATACGAAGACCCTAGAACCCGAAGACCACCAAAATATTTAAGGTTTCCCAAAAGGGTATCTAAATGTGAAGTTAGTTTTTGGAGTCATTTGGAAGTTTTTAGGAAGAATTGGGAAAAGCACCTTGTCTAGGGCTACTATACCAATTAGGCCTATTAAGCCAAGAGCATAGTGAATCTTGAACCCTATGGGAGAAGTATTAAAACCCTATTCAAATGGGATCATTAGGGATTCAAAAAGATGTTTTAATGAAGAATGCACCCCCTACAACACTTGTGAGAATTTTATGGTGAAATTACACTTGGATTCATCCAAGGAGGAGTGAAGAGTTGAAGTACACTTAATGATAGTAATCCCTCAAGGTGAAGCACATGAAGATCAACTCATAGAGTTGGCTTGGAGAAGTCTTAGGATAAGAGAGAAAAGACTATAGAGGTCCTAAAAGTGTGTTTAGGATCTTGGGAAGATTAGGACAAGTAAAAGTCCTAAGAGGGAGTTTGTGCAAGCACACGTTGGAGTGTTTCTATTAGATTGGTATCAGAGCCTTTTAGATTAGGCTTGTGGTAAATGTTCCAAACAGAGGAGTCAATAGGAGACTCTAAAATGGTGACCAATGTTGAGTTGGATAAGAAAGTGGAAGAGAAAGAAGAATAAAATAGGTTTCTTAGAGATAGATTGGCTCAATTAGAACAGAAAGTGGATGAAGTAGATGAGAAGGCTGAAGAAGTTAAAGACAAGATAGATGGAAAACAAAAATATATACTCTTAGAGGATGAGGTCCTTGAACCAGACCCAATCCCAACTGAAGAACCCTTCTTGAAGGCATTGAAGGCCTTAAGTGGAAAGGCATTAGAAGGAATTCCAATCTTTAATGGAAAGATGGAACCAGAGATAGTCCTAGATTGGATTGAAGGACTAGAAAACCATTTTGAATGTGATGGTATAACAGAAGCCCAAAAATTCAAAGTTTCTAAGGCTAGAATTAGAGGTCCTGCACTCACTTGGTGGAAATTCATCCAATATGAGAGAGAGAAGGAAGGTAAGAAGCCCATTGCTACATGGAAGGCTATGGTATAAAAAATCAGAGATGCTTATGTACCTGAGGATTATGAAATCCAGTTGCATAAGAGAAGATAGTCTTAGATAGAATGACTTAGATGTGAACTCCTATACTGAATAATTTCAAAGGCTATGCATGAGGTCAAGAGTTGTAGAAGGTGAAGGTAGCTAGATACCTTAATGGTCTCAAGTGGACTATATAAGATGAGATGAGCCTATTAACCCCTGACACTATTCAGAGATGCCACCAAATGGTAGTGAAGGTAGAGGAGAAGCTAAGAAAGAAGACAGACTCTAGTACTACCAGAGGTAGAGGCAAAGGAAGAGACAATAGAGGAAAAAGAGGTGGATACAGTGGAAGAAGTTCAGAGACCAAGTCTCAAGGAGAGACCAAACTTATTGAGAAACAAGAAGGGAGTTCAAGTAGAGTAAAATCCAATAGAGGAAGAATCTTTAATATAAATTGGAGAGGAAGAAGTAGTAGTCAAGGCAGAGGTTCTTACTTTGCCACTATGAAGTGTTACCATTGTAATAAAATGGGATACCTTGCATACCGATGTCTAGAGAAAGACTCTACTTCTCATGGAGGTGACAAGAGGGTAAACTATATTCAAGAGGAGCCTAGTAGTGGAAATAAAAACCCTAAGGTACCCCTAGAGTTAGAAGAAGGTGATAATCTAATGATGAGAAGGACATTGGTAAAGGAACCAGTCAAAGAGGAACCAAGTCAGAGAAGGTCACTATTTAGAGTGAAGTGCAAAATGATGGGAAAAGTTTGCAGAGTCATTATAGACTCAGGATCTACTGACAACATAGTGTTAGAGGAGGAAGTCAACAAGCAAAAAATGAAGAGAATACCACATAGAAACCCATACAAGGTCACTTGGTTGAACAAAGGACAACATGTCCTTGCTAATGAACAAGCATGGGTGGAATTTTCAATTGGGAGACAAAAGGACAAGGTGTTGTGTGATGTCCATGCTATGGATGCATGACACCTACTCCTTGGGAGGCCATGGAAATTTGATAGATAGGCCATGCATGATGGAGAAAATAATTCCTATTCTTTCAAGAAAGACAATGTGACCTTAAAGATACAATCACTGCTAGATGATGGAGAAATGAGATCATTAGGCCCAAATGTTCTTATGGTCAGTGAGAAGGAGTTAATAGATACCTTAAAGGAAGGAGAGGGAGTAGGTTTTGTACTTGTGTTGAAGCCAAAGGAAGAAGGTACTGATAAGACAGTCAAGAAGCCATAATTGCCAAAAGAAGTGCGAGAGATCTTGCAGAGATGTGAGGGCATTGTAAGTGATGGAAAACCATCAACCCTACCCCCTAAGAGAGCTATAAGTCACTAGATTGACTTCATCCTTGTAGCTACCCTTCCTAACAAGGTAGCCTATAAGATGACCCCTTGAAAAAATGAGGAAATTGCTAAGAAAATTCAATAACTCCTAAGCCAAGGTCTCATTAGGAAAAGTATTAGTCCTTGTGTTGTCCCCACTGTCTTACCACCTAAAAAGGGAGGATCTTGGAGGCTATGTATTGAATCAAGAGAAATAAATATGATAACCATTAGGTATAGGTTCCTTATCCCTAGGATAGAAGACCTAATGGACTATCTAGGAGAATCCAAATACTTTACTAAGATTGAACTAAAGAGTGGTTACCACCAAATTAGAATCTATGAGGGAGATAAATGGAAGACAACCTTCAAAACCACATAAGGTTTGTATGAATGGCTTGTAATGCCATTTGGGCTATCCAATGCCCCCTCCACATTCATGAGACTCATGAATGAGGTCCTTAAACACTACATTGGAAAATTTGTGGTAGTATATCTTGATGATATACTAATTTATAGCAAGACCAAATATGATCATCTCAAACATTTGTAGATTGTTTTGAAGAAGCTACACGAGGAGAAATTGATGATAAATTTGGAGAAATGTGAATTCATGAGGTAGGAGCTAGGGTACCTTGGGTTTGTATTGTCTCAAGGCAATCTAAAGATGGATCCTAGAAAAGTGGAATCCATCCTCAATTGGTGCACTCCTAAGATAGCGACAGAGGTGAGAAGCTTTCATGGTTTAGCTCAATACTATAGAAAGTTCATTAAGCAATTTTGTGCTATTTGTGCTCCTATGCTTGATACCATAAAAGGAGGAATGAAAACTAAGTTTGTTTGGAATGAGAAAGCTAACCATGGATTTGAGTTGTTGAAGAAGAAGATTGCCACTCAACCAATCTTAACTTTTCCAAGTTTTGAGAAGTTGTTCACAGTTGAGTGTGATGCTAGCAATGTGGCTATTGGTGATGTCTTGAGCCAAGAGGGAAGACTAGTGGCTTTCCATACTGAGAAGCTCAGTGATGCAAAGATGAAGTAATCTTCTTATGAATTAGAGATGTATGATCTAGTCCAATCACTAAGGAAATGGAGGCACTACTTGATTCCAAAGGAGTTTGTGGTCTTTTCTAACAACCAAGCACTAAGTTTCCTGAATTCACAAGACAAACTCAGTTATAAGCATATGAAGTGGGTAGAGTATTTGCAAGCCTACACTTTCAACATTAAGCACAAAAAAGGACTACCGAATAAGGTAGAAGATGCCTTAATTAGAAGATCCGTGATTGCAGAAGAGATACACCTATAGAGCATGGGTATTGATAGTTTCAAAGACCTATATAAAGAAGATGAAGACTTTGCAGAGATTTATAAGGTATGCCAAGAACACAAGAACCATTTTCATAATGAATTCTCTGAATATACTATACAAAGTGATCTACTATTTAGAGGAAGTCAACTATGTGTTCCTAGAGGTTCTATTAGAGAAAATTTGACTCAAGAGAAGCACAATGGTGCACTTAGTGGGCATTTTGGTGTCAATAAGACCCAAGAGTTAGTGAAGAGGTTCTAATTTTGGCCTAAAATGAGTTTGGACATTAGGAAGTATGTAGAGAGTTGTGTGGTGTGTCAGAAAGAAAAAGGTACATCTTCCAATGCTAGCCTTTACCAACCTCTTCCCATTCCTAGCAGACCATGGGAATGCTTGAGCATGGATTTTGTTGTGGGATTTCCAAATACTAAACAAGGAATGGATAACATCTAAGTCATTGTAGATAGATTCAGTAAAATGGCACCTTTTGTCCCATGCAAGACAGTGCATGATTCTAGTCACATAACACATTTTTTCTTCAAGGAAGTAGTGAGGATACATGGATTACCAGTGATTATAGTCTCTGACAGGGATACTAAGTTCATGAGACACTTTTGGAAAAACTATGGCATAAGCTAGGAAAAAATCTATCTTTTGGGTCTGCATATCACCCTCAGACAGATGGCCAAACTGAGGTGGTCAATATAAGCCTAGGGAACTTACTAAGATGTCTTACAAAGGAGTATAGTCAAGCTTGGGATCAATTCCTAGGATAGGCATAGTATGCATATAATGATACAGTGAATAGGACTACTGGTAAGAGTCCTTTTGAGGTAGTTTATGGCCTACACCCAAGAGGCATATTTGATCTTAGATAACTTAAGGATGGAGCCAAGGGTATTGGTTATGCTGAAGACTTTGCACACTCCATGAGAGAGGTGCATGAAACAGTGAGGAAGACTCTACAAGAGAACATAGAAAAGATAAAGAAAAAGGTGGATGAAAGAAAAAAGGATGTTCAACTTTAGGTAGGAGATCTAGTTATGGTCCATCTCAACAAATAAAGGCTACAGAAAGGAGTCCCACATAAGCTACAAATGATAAGATTGGGACCATGCACTATTCTGGCCAAATATGGAAATAATGCATACAAAGTTGAGCTCCCAGAGGATATTGGTTTCTCATCAATTTTCAATGTTGCAAACCTAATTCTTTATAAAGGTCCTACTCCAGATCTAGACTAGAGTCTTACTAAGGTCATCAAGGAGTTAGAAGACTTGAATTTGTCATCTACACCACCTAAGAAGGAAGAGAAGATACTTGATTCCAGGGCCTACAAGAAGACCAGACATATAACTTACTATGAACACTTGATTAAATGGCATGGACAAGGTGAAGAAGAAGCTACCTAGATTAGGGAACTAGAGTTCAAGAAGTTGGGAGTGGATTCCAACCTACTCAATCCAAGGATGGATTTAAGTCTTTTCATTTGGGGAGGATGGTGTAGGAGCACCTACGCTAACTCCTAAGCTAAGTTTGAGTTTTGGCTTGTACTTACCCTAGCCAAGTCAGTAGCTTTTAATTTTACCTTAGAAGGTCTTTCAAGTGTACATGTTCCTAGGTGGATTAGACTAGGCTCAATCCAACCTAGATGTTTAATGCTTTTCTAGTGGATAGGGCTAGATTAGGCCTAAGATGGGAAAATGGGTGTAAATGGGTCTAAAAGTCTTCTAGACTTAGATAAGATTAGAAAAGTTCCTAAAAAGGCCTAAATGATGTTTATACATCATTTGGTAGGATTTAGTGGTCATTAAAGGTAGTTTGGAGCAATTATGAAAAGTTGCCATAATATTGTCATGACAACAATTGCATTTTTGGCAAATGTTGCATGCAACATTGACAAATTTGATTCCTTCAAAGTTAAGGGTGGTTATTAATGATTAGTGGCCTAAAAAAAATGGAAAATCCATATTTTAGTTAATATAAGATCCCATTTTGGGAGGCAATACAATGTAAGAATAATTTTGAATTGGAAAGAAGACACAGAGTTCTGGTTTTCAATGAATTCGACTTGTTTTGAATGCATGAGTTATTACATGGATTGAAGTGTGAAATTTAGTGTTAGATTTATGAAGTAAGGTTAATTATAATAAATTTATGTTCAGTAGTGTAGAGGTTTTGAGCTCATTAGTTTAGTCTTTTAAATTATTTTGTAAGTTGTATAGTTGCTGGTGTTGATAGAGTGGTTTTGGGAAGAATGGCTCCCCCATAGAATCGAACCATGGAAATCACTAGGGTTTGGATGAATATGTTAGGGAACCCTCTATACATTGTAAATATGCAGGTAGGAAGCAAGAAGAACTAGATAGTCATTTTTAGCATCATGCCCTAGGCGAGACTAGTGTACCCAGCTAGGTGCATGACAGTGAAGATTTGATGTGCATTTGCAGGGGAAAGAATGAAAGCTTGAACCAAGCTACATGGTTTCAAAGAGGTGATAGTCATATTGATACTTGGTAATGAGATTAGCCATTGACCAATCCATTTAGGTAGATTTCTAAGTAGAAATCAGTGGACTACACCATTATAGGCCTTTTAGCCCTATTTTCCCTATAAACTAGGAATCTACTATACGAAGACACGAAGACCCTAGAACCCCGAGACTAGAAAAATATTTAAGGTTTCCCAAAAGGGTATCTGAATGTGAAGTTATTTTTTGGGTTCATTTGGAAGTTTTTAGGAAGAATTGGGAAAAGCACCTTGTCTAGGGCTACTATACCAATTAGGCCTATTAAGCCAAGAGCATAGTGAATCTTGAACCCAATGGGAGAAGTTTGAAAACCCTATTCAAATGGGATCATTAGGGATTCAAAAAGATGTTTTAATGAAGAATGCACCCCCTACAACACTTGTGAGAAGTTTATGGTGAAATTACACTTGGATTCATCCAAGGAGAAGTGAAGAGTTGAAGCACACTTAATGATAGTAATCCCTCAAGGTGAAGCACATGAAGATCAACTCATAGAGTTGGCCTGGAGAAGTCTTAGGATAAGAGAGAAAAGACTATAGGGGTCCTAGAAGTGTGTTTAGGATCTTGGGAAGATTAGGACAAGTAAAAGTCCTAAGAGGGAGTTTGTGCAAGCACACCTTGGAGTGTTTTTATCAAACTATCATCCAAATTCCCAACACCACTAGACACCATTTACACATGAAGTGTCTCATCATCCTCATAAAGGAACGATGCTGAAATTCCACATTTTTTGGATCTCCCTGAACTATTGGAAACTAATCCTCACATGTATGTCTCATAACCCCGATGAGATATAGTTTTTTGGATCCATTAGCACCTCAGACTATTGAGCATCTATCTAGCATCTACTACAACCTTTCCCATCTTCAAAGTATTGACTTCTTCAAAATATGGAAAGTCCTTAATCTTCAATGAAGTCGTCAACATTATCATTTGACGACTCTTCTTTAAATCTCATTTGACACCACCTAGATCAACAATCTTCAACAAAGTTTTATGACCTACACAAATAAAAATTTAAACAACACAATACAACAAAAACAAAGATGTTTTCAAAAAATAGATGCTTAATTATTCCTTGAATGCTCAATTGGGGAATTTTGGGCTTCCTTGATAGATTTAATATATATACTAACTGCATGCAAGAGAGGATAGCTGGGTTGGAGGGGAGATTTTGAGCATTAGAAATAAACATTGAGCAAACCAACAAAACTAGCCGATATTTGCAATCTTAATGGGCCTTGTTGATAGCTTCCTTTGGTGGAAACTTTCCTTTTTAAGTTACAATGGCTCCCTAGAAACTTGTTCTCAACAACAACCATGAGTGTTTGGAAACAACCAATTTTAAACAACTTAATGTGATTTACATGACTCAAAGATTTTGAGGGGATTTGATACCATATTAAACTAGAGATATTATACCACAAAAATATAGAACAACATAAATAAATATAGAGACAATAAGAACTCAATGCCATTTCTTATTGATCAAATGATACATATTTATGCAATAATGAATACAAATTGGTTCCCTACAAATATGATAATTAGACTTACAACTAACTGCTAAAGATTGACAAAAAATATATCTTATCGACAACTAATTGGTATTGGTTGACAATACGTTAAAATTAACTAAACATATTGGGAACCTAACATTATTTAATGACACATACTCAAAAATTCATTATGACTTACTCATTTATGTTGGAGCCTTAATTCCAACATAGTTGAACCTAAACAATGTGCAAACTCTGTTAGCCATGTTAAACACACTCCAAATGTTGGGGTGGGTGTGATTCACAGGAACCAAAACTATACTTGAGTAAATAACTAACTTCTATATTCACCACATAAAAATTTAAGCATATAGAATTAACAACCCATGAACACTAAGATTTTATATGTGGAAAACCAAAACTGGGAAAAACTACAGCGAGCACTTGCCATAGAGATGAATCATTGATATATACATATATATTGTCTGACTACATTGATTGTAGGATATCACTACTCTAGAAAGGCTCAATGCCTACACAAAACCAAAATAGATGGGAGCTCATTTCTTTGGAATTGCAAATAGAGGCTTAGTGCCAAAATAGTAATCTATATAGAATGAACTTGTACACTCAAGACTCGTTGTCTTAGAGACAAGGTACATACAAATCTTTACAATAGATAACAAAGATTCTTCTAGAATAATGTAGTTGATCTACACAAATCTGTTACACTATCTTTGCCTTTTCTTTTTTGTTACATAAACTAACTTCTACTCTTTCAAATTTATTCTTGTAGATCTTCACAAGTTCACCCACAAGTCTCATACTACTCTCTTACTTTTTGCCAAAGCATGTAAACTATACTTATATATAAGATAGATCATTAGAGATTACAACAAGGTCGACCATGCCAAAAGGTTATTACAATTATGTTACAAGTCATCCATGACCACAAAAAATGCAATAAGATCCCATGCTAGAAGCATCCATACCAAAACATAGAATGGACCCAACTAGATAAGAGATAAACATGAAATGCATAGGTCACACATAGAATGAACCCATTTGGATGAGAGATAAATATTAATTGTATAACCTGGACCTAAATTAAGAAGTATGATCCACTCCATGAGAGATGGGACCACAAACACACTACACATAGCCCAATGTTAGATCCATAATTAATGGAACAACTTTTCCATCTCAAATGAGTAGAAATACACTAGCCAAAGAACCACATAACTTACCAACTATATCCATACCTTCACACATCATGCTGAGATCCATGTGCCATGTCAGGAACAATACAACTTGCCAACAATCCATATCAAAAGCTATCACACCATGTTTTCAAACTAGAACAAAAACTATGAAATCATTTATATCTTTGTTATGGATGTAATGCTTGGGGGTATTTATGTTTATACCTCCATACATCACTCATCCTATCACTTATGTTCATATGGCACATGATTTGTTTTTTGAAGAGGATTTTTTTTTCCGATGAAGTTTTTCCAATTTCTCTGTTTGTAAGTGATTAGTTACATGTTACATTGTACATGGGTACCTAACAAGACCTAGTCATCGAGAAACATCATCATTATCATATTGTATTTTTCTCCCTAAGTTACACTTAATGTGGGGTGCCAAGAATGAGAGATGATGGAATGAATTTTATTCACTCTTTCTTAAGTTCTAGTTAGGAAAATAAGTTGTTATTGCATCTATCCTATGTGCATTAGTATCTACACTGGGGTGGTTGTCAATACCTACCCTACCTTCTCTCCCACATGATTGGGCCACATGTCTATTTTTGTACTCTTCACTTTCCAACCTCTTGCCTTTGTAAGGAAGATCTTTGTACATTTGTAGATATCTCAATATCATATCATTTTCCTAGTGAATCTATCTTCTCTCTCTTTCTCTATGAAAGTTTTTGCATTCATGGTCTTGGCAGCTTGGGAGCATTGCTCCAAAAAAAAAGTGTAACTATAATAATTGTGGCCTATGTTTGACATAGTCTTCATGCCAAGTGTGAGAGATGTTGAATAGCTACAAATTGAATGACAATGTTTCTACATATATGTCTCCACCTTGTAGCCCCTAGTTTTGATCTAGTTGCTTACCTTCAATGTTACAACTCAAAACCTGTTCTCATAAGAAGCAATTAGACTCATATTGACTCTTTTTCTAGATACTACAATCAAAAAAATATAAAAAATTATGTTAACTTGATATTCTTCACCTATTTCCTCCTTGAAAGCCTTTGCAAAACTTACATCCAATATTTTATTGCATGCATAAAGGTTGATTGTTTTATTTACACTAAGACCTAGAACTTGTTTGCCTTTGTCTTCTAAGTAGTAGAGCTTGCAAGTGGTGTCTAATGATATTGCTACAATTTTACTTACTTAGTAGGTGAACGAGTTGTCCTAAGTCAAAACCCTTGGTGGAATCAATTAATGACAATGATTCATATAAAAGATATACATGAAGATGGTGTATATGATGATGTGTGTCCAATTCTTTAATATTCCCCTTAAAAACTAAAGCGTGTTCAAACATTTTTTTCTTTTTTCTTACATGTTCTCCCCTATTATTTATGAAATTAAGTGTACATTGAGTGTCTATATTTTGTAAGGACATAGCAATACATTGTGCAAACATGTTCCAAGACAACTCATAACATATAGTAGAAGGGATTTGAAAATATTCAATTTTAAATTTAATATTGTAAATTTTAAATATTCATGTATACATATCAGATTGAATGACATCAATTCTAACCATTGATAAATGAACTTAAAAAATTTGTCCAATGGGTTGAGCTTAATTGGTTAAAATGTTTGGTTTTTAAATTATGAAGTCCCAACTCCCAAGTTCAATTCCCCATAAGGACATCTAAAGTAGAATTATAAATTGTGTCTCTCAATCTTCCATAGTTGACTTCCAACTTGAAATTGGTTTCTAAATAGAAATACAATTTTTAAGTAGTGACTTTTAGTCTTCTATAAATGATTTGTAATGTTTCTCTCATAAGAAATTTGTATTGGTCTCATATTTGTATTCGTATAAATTAAATATAAAAGTTTATAATTTATATGTGATTTAAAAAACTTAAAATTTTTCGATATAAATAAAAAATATATTAAAATAAATAAAATTAAAATTAAACACAAATTATAAATGTTTAGAATTTAAGAAAAGAAGAAAAATCTCTTTAACCGAAGTTAACACAAAATATCCTACTTATAGCATTGCACTTTTTCATGAAGCAAGCCAAACATAATTTACAAATGAGTTGTTAGTAGGAAGCCAATAATAAGTGGCCCTTGCTATTTTCATTTGTAATTTATTTAAAGCAGACAAAAAGGAGACAAAACTGGTTATTCTCTTTGGATTCAAGGTATAAATACAAAAACATGGAATTTTGAGTGGTCATGGCCTCCTCCACGATTATAAACAATTTCCCATAACACTTGTTGTCAGCCTTATCCATGCGAAAGGATGAGGTAGCACTCTTCAGATTACGCCTTCCCTTTCCACCTTTGGTTGGGATGCTCTTTGGATAATTCCCATTACCATCATAGTCTCCTGCCTTGTAACTCCTCTTATACGCTCTCTTTTGTTTGTCAACACAGTCCCTAACACACAAACATTACGCTTGGTTTTATCCAAATTGGAGGCCCGGACAAAATGAGAATTCCACCACCACCACGTGAAGAGGAAAATCCTTGTTTCACTTGTACGAATAACGTTAATATCATGGAAGATGGTTTGTTTATTCGCATGGTTCAGCATCTCATCGAGAAGTGCCTGCTCTTCAACATGGATCGCCATGAATGTGTTCTAACCCTCGCCAAGCATGCCCAAATTCATCCCCTCATCACTCTTGCAGGTTCATTTCCTCCTCTTTCTTTTCTTTTCTTTCTTCTTTTTTTAGTTTTAAGGATGCAAGATTTAGATAGTTTGAAATGTTTCTGGATTTGATTGTCTGAACTTTTTCGCATTGAAGATTTGGATTATACTCTATGTTCTATGATTAAAATGAAGGAGGCAGATCGTGTGAGGAGAGATCATTCTAATGATGAATCATAGAATGCAATCCAAAATATTAATATAAAAACACTCATACAGTCAAATCCAGAAACCTTTCAAGCTATTGTATAGTTTTAATATCGACAGTAAACAGTTTCTAGAACCTTTGTAGTAGGAATTTCTAAGTGAATGGCGGTTTTTAATTTGAAGTTAAATTTACATTGTTTCCCTCAAGCAGGTTCCAAGATCATTAAGTGGAATATATAAATTAGGTTGTGTTGGGTCTATCTTCTTTAGTTTGCTGCCTTTTCCAAATTTGTGCATATAAACAGCCACTACATTGTGATCTATTCAATCTTGATAATTATTGTGATGAATAACAGTTTGGAAGGGGCTACTACGAGAGAACAGAGAATTTTTTCGAACCTATTTCATAGGCAGATCACAGATTTACAATACTCAGATTCACAGTGAGTATACAAAATCTAATCTTCTCTTCTGTTCTACAACTTTTTTGTGGTCATTGATTACAAATTTTAGGACTTTGTGGCATGGAAATTGCAGGTAGAGATCCAACATATTATATGAGGCATTGCAGAAGGAAGTGAAGGAGGTTGTATTCATACTTTTTAACTCGTATATGTTTGTATACAACTCTTCCCAGTAGAATATGAGTTTTTCTGGTAGAAGAGGTCGGCAATCGGAGCTATTAATATTGGAAACACAGATGATCAAGTATTTTAATGGGGATTGAGACTCCATGGCTAATTTGTAGTATCAGTTGGGAATAGTATGGTGATGGCTATTTTCTTTCAGCCCATCAATCAAATATCTTCTATGTATTATACATGGCATGATGTATTTCAATATTCATTAAAGACCATATTCCTGCTTAAGTCATTGCATGTCTTGCCACATTAACCTTGTTAAAATCCCCTTATAAAAATGTCTAGAATTGGAAGGTCTTAATTGTATGGTGAAGGAACTTATCTGTAACAAATAGATTTTTTTATAGGAAGATAAGAGAGACCAAAATGTAACCGCAGGTGTATTTTGCTTCTTACTTAATAACTATGATAAAGAGTGTATTTTGCTTCCTACTTAATAACTCTGATGAAAAGTGTATTTTGCATCTTGCTTCCATTACAAGCCTTGCCTTTGTTTCAACCCATTTGGGGAATTTCATGCTCTTGCTTTTTCTTAACACAGAGTGACATGGTTCAGAGACAGACAACAAATTTGTTCAGTTTGGGAAGTATTAAATGTGTGAAAGGCTTGCAAACATCTTGATTACCATGTACTCCAACACGTTCAAAAGAAACCGTGTTAAAAAATTTAAGAATAAAGTTCACAACTTTATGTAGTTGCTTTTCGTTTATATGATTTCTTAGATATTTATTTTATGAATATATCTTACTTGAACCTCTATCAAAAAAAATCTTGTTTACTTTTACAATGTTAAAAAAATAGTAAAAAATCTTGTTTACCTTTACAGTGTTAAAAAACATAACTATGAAAACATAAATCTTTAGAATTCTTTGTAATTTAAGATTTGAAAATTCAGGTTTTTTTAGTTTTTAATTTTTAATTTATTTTATTCAAAATAACTATCTTTAATTATTGAATCAATCAATATTAAGAAAAAAATCTATATAAACAATAATATAAATTCAAACAATTTATAAATATATTTTTAATTCTATGAAATTTTATTTACACATTAATTATCCCAAATATAAAAATCCATTTATGCTCAATTTTCTAGATGATAGTATTTTATATTACTAAATCTTTTTAAAATTTTTTGGATATCCTTAAAAAATAAGATGATTTTAAATAAGGAGATTGAAAGGTGAAAGCTTTAATTGCTATAATTTTGAACTATATTGATAATTGTAGTATGTTAATAATATTTTTTTTGGATGTGTAATTTATGTTAAATATATTACAATTTAAAATATTTTATTCATCATTAATATAAATTATGTATTGTTGTTATGTTTCCTTAAAAATGTAATTATGAAGAAAATCTAATATAAATATAAAAGTATATTTTGATGAAATTCACATATTTAAGTCATTTTTCTTTAATTCTACATTCATTTTGATGGAGTCACTTAATTAAATTACATATCAACAAGTGACATATACTTGAATTAAGTTGGGTTATTTCTTTGATTTTTATCCATTTTTTTTGATATTCCCATACATTCAACTTTAAACCGTCCTTATCTACACAAGGTTTTCATATATTCACCATTATTAGCCATTTATTGTACCAATACTAGCATACATACCCATTCATCCAATCCTCACTTTGAGATATGCATATTCACATCCCATGATACTTGAGTTTGTTCCTAAAGGGCTTGAGATAGCTTGGCAAATTCAAACTTTCAAACTTAAACTACTAACTCCATGTCCTTTCTTGAGCCAAATTGATGCACATTTTGTGACATGTTACTATGTTTTAGTAAATTAAGATATTCATTTGTAACAACTAATTCTAAGGGAACAACACAAATAAATTAGAAGGAAAAATATTTAGAGCATGCTTCAATATTCAATGGACATACACCCTATTGTATCAATATTGTATGTAAGTTATATATATGTTGGTTAATGATGTCTTCAAATGTTTGCTCAAAGTTCTAAATTTGACCCTTCTAAAATGTTGACCTAAGAGAATTTGACCCTATCAATTTGGCAATGTCTCCCTCGTATAATTATCAACATATATTATGATGAAAATCATATATTTATGTCAATTATTATTTAGTTCTAAACTCAATTTGATGGAATGACTAAATTGAATTACATATGGAACACATTCTTGAATCAAGTTGGGTTCATTCTTTGATCTCTATCCATTTCCTTCATGTTAAAAAAATTGAGAGTAGACAAAATTGGTAAACACATAACAAAACAACAAAATGAAAAGAGACACTAAACATATAACAGAAAAAATTACATGGTTCACCATTATAGGATATATCCACAGGAGAATAGAGAAATATCCTATTAACAGTCATGTAATACATAGCCTGTACTCATCCATTTATACAAATATATAGATAACAATAAAGAGTTGGGAGAAGGTGAAAGGTCATGAGAATATTGGACTTCACATTCTCAACAATCTTCCACTTGTAGTCCTACTCATAACACCATTAAAAGTAATATTCCCTACATTTCCAATTTTAATATTACATTGTAACTAGACACTGAGAAGATTTTAGCTTCACCAAACTCTGTTCAAGGAAACTTCAGATGAGTTTTCTCTAGATCCTATTGAACTGAATAAAATTTAATCACTTCTCTTATAAATTTTATAGTCACAAACTCACCCATAAATTCACAACTAGGAATAAATTCATCTATTTGCTATAATTTTACAACTTCAAGAACTATGATGTTCTAAGTATATATACCAATGCAGAGGCCAAACTGGAAAAATCATCTCACCCTCTCTTAGTTCCATTATTCCCAACATGGGCACCACCACTGAAATCTAATCCAAGATCGCTTTTTGTAACTTGTAAAATTATAATGTAAGTCTTTGATCTTAACCTGTTTGGTATTCACCATCACCTTCTGTTTCAACTTCTAGTCTCTCCCTAGGAGCACTCCTAAGAAAAGTAATGATACCCCTTTTCTCTGCTTCTAAATTGGCAAGATTGTCTTCTAAGTCTTTCCTTTATTTAATTTTCTTTTTTGAATTTTCCATTAATTTTTCCTCCACCATTGTGGTTAGCTCTGAGATAAAATATGCTCCCATTGATGAAGTCATCAAATTCCTATCAATATCTAGATCTTAGGAGACAAATAATGGTTAAGAAAACATAAATTGGGTAGATGCTAAAGCATCAATCATCTAAACCATATTCTTTAGACATTCCCGAGCTTTAGATATGCAAACCAACTAATCATATATGATTAGTATCCACTTTTCTATTTTTAGTTCTAAATTATTTGAACTTATCTTCTGTTTCATCTACAAATGTCTTCAATGTTTCCTACTATTTCCTTTCTTGATCAACCTTTTCCAATATGTCAGATTCCAATTTTGAAATATGGTCATCTTTTTTTATGAGAAACTTTTACAAAATATCCTTTGAACCAGCTTCTGCAATTTTGAATCACTTTTTTTGAGAATATTCTACGTCCAGACTCTTTCTCTCTCTTCTGCCTAGAGAAGCAACAAAAGATGACACATTCTTTGATTTGGATCTAAAAAGCATTTTCCTCTTTAGAAAGCCAGGTTGAGTATAATAAACATCCATTGATTATATAGCAAAGATTAATTCTTCTCTTCCATACTCACTGTCTATGTCTCTTGAAGCCGAGTCCAATGGCTAGACCAATGCCTGTGAAGAACTAACAGATCTCCTTATCTTATCTATAGCTGATTTTTTTGGCAATTTACTATATATATTAGTTTCTTAAATTTGGAGCTTCCTTAGGGTATATTTCCTCATAATATGTAAGTTTAGCTAGATCTACTCTATTTCCATAAGTGCTCCTTTCTTAATGTCCCAATTCCAATGGCTCTTAACATCCTCAGGAACATAGAAAGGCTCAAAAGTTCAAGCCAAATTATGTTTAGTTACCTCAACCTCCTTTTCACCTTGACACTTTCTTCTTTGTCTTTTCCACATAAGCCCCAAGCTTTTGGCCATTAGGTGTAGAACACTACTCCAAAGAACTGCCCCCATCGAAGCCATTTACTTTCAACCCACTCTCCACACAACTCAACTGCCTTTTTCTTTTATCCAAATCTTTAAAATTTTTCACAAGTAACCCCTCTTTAAAATTTTCTTCCACCATAGTCAACTCAAGAACTTCAGTGGTGAAGTACTCATCAAGAGCTTCATCTATTTCTATAGGAAAAATTTCACGTTTGATTGTGGGAACAACTCTTTCCTCACCAGATACTACTCCTTTTAGTTTCTTATATGTAGAATTATAATTGCGATGAACTCATAATCATATTTTCTAATGTCTACTTCCCAATTTCTCACTTCTTTTTTCTTTTACTCCTTTTTCACTTCTTCTTGATGAGGTGGATTCCCAGAAATCTTGTGTGAAAGTTTGTGCCACTATTAGTCATTGTAGCTCCCACTTCATTACGACTCTCTAACAGATATAAAGTACCCAATTTTCTTCATTTTGTAATCACTAAGGCCTTTTAGTCACCTTCCATTTACTGGATTCACAATTGACTTCACATCCTTGAGAGATCAATTGCCCAACTGAAATATCTTATTTTCCAATAATATTAAGAGATCTATTCTCTACAATGAAAAACTCCCTACAAGGAGTAGTATGAAACAATGCTCTTGTTTTGAACACCCAAACATTTTCTGCAATTTCTTTTGTAGTTAAATTAAATGCTATCTGCTCAATCTCTTCACATTTTCTCCTTGGCTCTAACCAAGCTTTGATACCAATTGTTAAAAAATCAAGTGTAGATAGAATTGATAAACACACAACAAAACAATAGAATGAAAAGAGACACCAAAACAATAACACATGAAATCATGTGGTTCACCATTAAAGGCTACATCAAAGAGAAAGCATGGAAATACCTTATTAATAGTTATGTAATATATGGCCTATACTCATTGATTTATACAAATATACAACTAACAATGAATAGTTAGGAGAAGGTGGAAGGTCACGCGACTATTAGACTTCACATTCTCAACACTTCATACACATTCCCATACATTTGACATTTACCCACCCTTATTTATAAAGATTTTGATATATTCATCATTATTAGTCATTTATTGTACCCATACATCCAATCCTCACCTTGAGAATATGAAATTTCACATCCTATGATACTTTGGTTTTCTACTAGAGGAATTGATTACCCCTAAGATTTTAACATTCAAACTCAGATTCCTAATTCATACCCATCCCCTACTACTTGTTGAGAGCCAATTCGATGCACATTCGTAAACAAACAAAAAGAAATTAGAAAAAAAAATCTTTAGATAACTCTTTAATTTTCAAAAGATATATATCTACTGCATCGAATCACATTGAACATAACGGTGAACGATATCTTCAAATATTTTTAGCTTACAAAATCCCAAAAAACATATACAAAATATCAAAATAAATGGGTATGGTTTCTCCACAATTATATACATCTCCCCATAACCTCTTTGTCTCTCTTATCCACGGGAAAGTAGCGCGATTGTTAAGTATGGCCTTTCAGCTCTGGGTTGGGGTGGTACTTTGGATATTTCCAACTCATTTATAAACCTCAAAACTCTCGTGTCTGTCTATTGACTTGTTTACAACCTCAACTCTCTTCTGTCTGTCTATTCACTGAAACGGACAACCTTGTCTTTTCTCCAAACTGTCGGGGACAAAATGAGAAGAAAAAAGTCTACTCCGTGGTTGAAAATATAATGTTAATATTTTGAAAGAGATGTCCCTGCTTTTTAACATCACGGTCATCGTCAGCCCACACGGTGAGTTTTAAAAGTCCCATCGCTTTTTAACATAAGATATAGAAAAATGAACATGCTAATAATGAAATAGCAATTGCATAAAACAAAGTTATAAAAAAAATTCAAATAATTTCAAATTTCTATTCTACTATAGTTTTTGTTTATAACTTTTAGTACTATATATTATTGATAAATAGTATAAAATAAAGTTATCAAAGTTGTGATATCTATTATCATATGTCTTTTCAATAATGGATATTGCAAGCCAACGTCACTATCTCTCCATATTTCAAATGAGGGGTTCAACCTTATAAACTAGATAAGTATGTAATTTATAAAATAGAAAAATTTATGTTTATTTAAAAGCCCATCTCATAACTTTGAATGTTATAAATACCTTCTAATATTTATTTTAAATTTCTACAATTGTAACTTTTGATTTATGGTTAAGAAAAAGAAATTAAATTTAATATAAAATAATTTATCATTTAGTTAGTGCATTACATTTAAGAATAGAAATAAAGTCTCTTTAATTCTTAAAACAATATATTACAAGATCAAAACAAACATATTAACCATTTAATGAACATACACATATAACATACATATGAATATGTTCTCATCCCTTTATCATTGATAACACATATTCATTTATTATGGCACTACATTCAATAATAAAAATAAAATGTATTTAGTTCTAAAAATAACTTACTAGTCTTCTCTAAACTTTACAAAATCAAAATAAATATACTAACCATCTAATGAGCATACAATAGTAGAAAACATATGCTTATAGGTCCTCATCCCTTGGTCACTGAGAACAAATACACGTAATGGGTATGGTTTATGTTCTATTTCTTCTATAGTGTGAAAATATACCTTGATTAATGTAAAAATATTCCTTGCTAAGGTGGAAAATAAACCTTGCTGAGTATTACTTAGTATATGTATAGCCTAAATAATAATAAATAAATATTATTTAGTTCATTTGCACTATAAAAAAATTCTCCTAACTATCTCCTAACATTTAAAACATGATATTACATCTCTTAAGACCCTTAATAATATGAATAAGTATTTAATAAAACTTGTTAAGTTCAAATAAAGATTTTTGTTAGTACACTTTAGCTTAGATCAAAGAGCCTATAAAACATGATAGGAAGACTATTACTGAAACACTCATGATTCATAAAGGTGTTGAACAAAGCTATATGCTAAAACACACTTCACCTTAAATCAAAAGGGTCTATTGTTGCAATGGAATCTCTTATGGATGAAGGCTAAGAGCCCAAAAATGCCTCTATAATAGATATATGAAGTTCAATTATAACACATAGTTTTTTAATGACGTTATTCATCCCCCAACAATGACCTTTTCCTTGGAACTTATAAGGAACTTCCTTGTTGAGAAATTGATGTTGTGTTATTACATAAAATTAGTTGAACCTCATGTTGTGAATATTTCAACTTATGTTTTTGGTTAAATGTCACTAACAATTATTATGATTATACTAATATTTTTATTTTTAACAATAAAATAATTTAAATGTACTTCAAATTTTGTATTTGACTATATGGAAGAATTTAATTTTTTCCCTAAATTTAGTTTAGAAGGATACTAAAAGTCACATTTTCAAAGAAGAATATCATACTTATTCAATTGGAATCCATAAATTGAAAGAGGTCTAACTTCATCAAAAATTTTATCACAGTATTGATTAAGGGTTTCTTGAAATCAGATTTGAAATTACTTGGAATGTCAGGAGCTTGATTCCCCTATAGAATATACATTGTCAAGGGGTTTATTAACCTAGATGCTTATTTATGAAATTAAGTGTACATGATGAATGTCTTTATTTTGCAATGCCACAATTACATGTCATACAAACATGTGCTAAAACAACTCATAATGGATAATAGAAAGGGTTTAAAAACTTAAAATTAAAATTTGATATTGTAAATTTAAAATTAATAAGTAGAGATATTTTCCACAACAAGTCAAATTCCAAACCATTTATAAATGATTTATATGCATACCAGATTGAATGATATCGATTTTAAACCATTTATAAATGAACTTTAAAAACTTACCCAATGGGTTGAGCTTAATAGGTTAAAACATTTGGTGTTTGTTATGGAGTCCCAAGTTCAATTCTTTATAAGGACATATAAACTAGAATTTTAAGTTGTGATTCTTTGTCTTCCATAGACAACATCTAATATGAAGGTGGTTTATAAATTAAAAATAGAATTCTAAGTAGTGACTCTCGATCTTCCATAAATAATATACAGTAATATTTTTTTTCATAAGAAAATTATATTGATATAATATTCATATTCATATAATCATATACCATTAAAAAAAACTTAAATTTTTTAACATAAAAATACTACCTTAAAATAAAAAATAAAAACAAAAACAAAAACCAAACCTCTAACCAAACTTGAACACATATAGCATTACACTTTTCCATGAAGCAAGCCAAACATAATTACAAATGAGGTTGTCTGTAGGAAGCCAATAATAAGTGGCCCTTGCTATACTCATTCCCAATTTATTAGAGCATACAAAAAGGAGACAAATCCGGTTATTCTCTTCCCTTGGATTCAAGGTATAAGTACAAAAACGTGGAATTTTGAATGGCAATGGGCTCCTCCACGATCATAAACAATTTCCCATAACACTCGTTGTCAGCCTTATCTACGGGAAGGGATGAGGTCGCACACTTTTCAGATTACGGCCTCCCTTTCCACCTTTGGTTGGGATAATTCCCATTACCATCATTCCCCCCTACCACCACTACGTGAAGAGGAAAATCCATGTTTCACTTGTAAGAATAACGTTAATATCATGGACGACTGTATGTTTATTCGCATGGTTCAGCATCTCATCGAGAAGTGCCTGCTCTTCAACATGGATTACCATGAATGTGTTCAAACCCTCGCCAAGCATGCTCAAATTCATCCCCTCATCACTCTTGCAGGTGCATTTCTTCTCTTCTTTTTTCATTGTGTAGCTTTAAAAATGTGAGATTTTGACAGTTTATCATAGTAGTTTGAAATACTTTTTTATATCTTGTGATCAAAATGACGAAGACAAATAATATGAGGAAAGCGATCATGATCATACTATTTGTGTTCTTCATTCTAATGATAGATCATGGAATGTGATCTAAAATATTGATATAAAGAGGTTCATACAGTCTGAAGGAGAAATTTTTTATTAGAATGAACTTAATAGGAGTTTCTAAGAGAATATGATCATTTGAATAAGAGTTTCTAAGAGAATAGGAGTTTTAATTTGAAGTTAAAACTGTAAGAATTTGTTGTTCCTCTCAAGCAGGTTCCAAGATCATTGAGTGGAATATATAAATTAGTTTGTGTTGGATCGATCTTGTTTAGTTTGCTGCCTTTTCCAAATTTGTGCATATAAACAGCCATTACATTGTGATCCCTGATTTTGATCGGTATAAGTATGATGAATGACAGTTTGGAAGGGGCTACTACGAGAGAACAAAGAGTTTTTTCGAACCTATTTCATAGGCAGATCACAGATTTACAATGCTCGGATTCACAGTGAGTATAGAAAATCTAATCTTCTCTTCTGTTCTCCAACTATTTTGTGGTCACTGCTTACAAATTTTGGGATTTTGTGGTATGAAAATTGCAGGTAGAGATCCAACATATTGTATGAGGCATTGCATAAGGAAGTGAAGGAGACTGTATTTATACTTTATAACTCGTATATGTTTGTATACAACTCTTCGCAGTAGAATATACATGTTTAAGGGTGATGGGGGAGACAACTTTCTGTTGGGAATCAGAGCTATTAATATTGGAACACAGATAATCAAGTATTTTAACATGGCGACTGAGACTCCATGGCTAATTTGTAGTATCAGTTGGGAATAGCATGGTGATATTTACTTTCAGCCCATCAATCTAATATTTTCTATGTATTATCCATGGCATGATGCATTTCGGCATTAATTAAAGATCATATTCGTGCTTAAGTTTTGCCACATATAACTTGTTGAAATCCCTTGATAAACTTGCCTAGAATTGGAAGATCTTACTTGTATGGGGAAGGAACTTATCTGTAACATAATAGACAATCTTTTAGTAGGCTAAGAGATACCAAAATGTGAACTTCTGCAGGTGTATTTTGCTTCTTGCTTAATAACTATGTTAAAGAGTGTATTTTCCTTTTTGCCTAATATCTATGTTAAAGAGTGTATTTTGTATCTTGCTTCCGTTACAAGCTTCGCCTTTGTTTGAACCCTTTTCGGGAATTTCAAGCTCTTGCTTTTTCTTAACGCAGAGTTACATGGTTCAGAGACAGTCAACGATTTTTCTACAGTATGGGAATGTGTGGTTTGGACTCAAACTTGGTGAGGGGTTGAGATTCTCCCTTCCTTAATCCATGTGAGTCAATCCATGTGTGATTAGTCTCTAATTGGTTCCATTTGTGCTTTTGAGGCAAATCAACTATTTCTCCTTAAATAATTTTTTTTTAATTATAAAGTCTAGCAAACGGGTTAATTTAATTAAATGTGCTAGGACCTTTAATTAAATGACTTGATTTTATGATTAATAGCCTTGATGCTTGATTACGAATTATGTGATGATTGATGAATGATTGATTTAATTATGCAAGACTATCCACCAAAACACTTACATAATTAGATTGAAGATAGTATAAGGTTTAATGCCTTTGATTTAAGGTCAAGTATTCGAGATTAAGGGCTCTTGGTTTACTAGACCAATTTTAGGTGATTACTCTTCCTTTTTCTTTATTTTTGTTTTTAAAATTTAATAATTATATTTAAAATATCTTAAATGATTTTTAAAATGATAATTTATTTTTATTATATTCTAATTTTAGATATAAAAGAAATCAACTTTCATTTTTAAATTAAAAAAAATCATCATTCTAACACTTATTTAAGATAAATTAAAAAAAATATCTTTAATCATTGAATCAAATTATCTTTAAGAAAAAAATCATTTAAATAAAGAATAATATAAATTCAATTAACTTGACAAAATAATTTTTTTATTTTATAAAATTTTATGTTCAAATTAATTGTTCAAATATAAGAAATTCGTCTATGTTCAAAATCGTTAGATGATATTATTATCATATATTACTAGACCTTGAACCTTTTTACGATGTTTTTATAAAATAAGTTTATTTTAAATGTAGGAGATTGGAAGGTGAAAGTTCTAATTGTTATAATTTAAATTACATTAATAATTGTAGTATGTTAGGATTTTTTAAAATGTATGTGTAACTTAAGTTTAAGAAATATAATATTTTATTCACCATCAATATAAATATGTATCATTGTTATGCATTCTTAAAAATATAATTATAAAGAAAATTTAATAATTTTATAAAATTTTATTAGATGAAGATTTTCTTTAATTCTAAACTCATTTTGATGGAATGGATTAATTAATGTTATATATCAATGATATGGATGATCTTTTAGATGGAATAATTTAATTAAACTCTATGTCAACGAATGACACATTTTTTATTTAATTTTGGTTCATTATTTGATCTTTATCTATTCCTTCATACATATTCTCATACATTTCACTTTTACCCCATCCCTATTTATAAAAGGTTTTGATATATTCACCATTATAAGCCATTTATGGTATCCATACTAGCATACATACCCATAGATCTAATCTTCACCTTGAGATATGCACTTTCACATCCCATGATGCTTGAGTTTTTTCCTAGAGGGCTTGGGATTGTCTCCAAAAGTCAAACTTCCAAACTCAATTTGCTAACTCTATGCCCTTTTCTACTACTTTTTGGGAGACAACTTAATGCACATTTGTGTGACATGTTCCTATGTTTTAGTATTTAAATAAATTCATTTGTTCAAATTAATTATAATGGAACAACAAAAAAAAGCAGAAGGAAAAATCTTTAGAGCACAATTCAATTTTCAATGGATATATACCTATGACATCAAAATAATATAAGCCATATACATTTTGGTGAATGACGTCTTCAAATACTTCCTCAACTTGAATAATTTGAAATGTTGACCCAAAAGAAATTGACCCTAACAATTTAACAATATCTCCCTTACACAATTATAATAATGTATTGTGATGAAATTCATATATTTATGTCAATTATCATTTAATTCAAGACTCAATTTGATGTAATCACTTGATTAAATTACATATTGAACACATTAATTAATTAAGTTGGTTTGATTCTTTGATCGCTATCCATTTCCTTCATACATATTCTCATACACTTTATATTTACCCTATCCTTATTTACAAAGGTTTTGATATGTTTAACATTGCTAACGACTTATTGTACCCTTACTAGAACACATACCCATACATCAAATCCCCACCTTGGGATATTGCACTTTCACCTAAATATATTATGATGAAATTCATATATTTATGTTAATTGTCATTTAATTCTAGACCCAATCTAATGGAATGACTTAATTAAATGAAATATTGAATAAATTATTAAATTAATTTGGGTTCAATCTTTGATCTACATCCATTTGCTTCATACATTTGACATTTAACCCATCCTTATTTGAAAATGATTTGATATATTCATCATTATTAGCCATTTATTGTAGCTAGACTAGCATATGTATATCCATATACATCTAATCCTCACCTTAGGATATGCACTTTCACGTAAATATATTATGATTCAAATTTTATATATTTATGAAATTTGTCATTTAATTCTAGACTCAATTTGATGGAATGACTTAATTAAATTACATATCAAACACATTCTTGAATTAGGTTGGAATCATTCTTTGATCTCTATCCATTTTCTTCATACATTTCCCCATACATTTTATATTTACCCTGGATCCTTATTTATAAAGGTTCTAATATATTCATCATCGTTAGCCTTTATTGTACCCACACTAGCATATATACCCATACATCTAATCCTCACCTTGGGATATGCACTCTCGCATAAATATATTATGATAAAATTCATATATTTATGTCATTTCTCATTTAATTCAAGCCCCAATTTGATGGAATGACTTAATGAAATTACTTGTACTTGAACACATTCTTGACTTAATTTGGATTCATTCTTTGATCTCTATCCATCTCCTTCATAAATATCACTATATGTAATTTGTATTTACCCCATCCTTATTTACAAATTTTTTGATATTATCATCCTTATTAGCCATTTATTGTACACATACTAGCATACATACCCATAGAATCAATCCTCACCTTGGGATATGCACCTTTCACATAAATATATTATGATGAAATTCATATATTCATGCCAATTCTCATTTAATTAAGAATTAGTTTGATGGAACGACTTAATTAAATTACACATCAAACACATTCTTGAATAAAGGTGAGTTCATTCTATGATCTTTGTCCATTTCCTTCATACATATTCCCATGTACATCTTACATTTACCCCATCCTTATTTACAAAGGTTTTGATACATTCATCATTATTAGCCATTTATTGTACTCATACTAGCATACATACCCATACATCCAATCCTTTCCTTGTGATATGCACTTCCACATAAATCTATTATGATGAAATTCAGATATTTATGTCAATAATCATTTAAATTATAGACTCTATTCGATTATTAGCCATTTATTTTACTTGTATTAACATACATACAAATACATCGGCTAATCCTCACCTTTGGTAATGCCACAAAGGGCTTCACTTAGTGACCTTGTGTCATATAATGTATGTTCGTGGAATACTAATGAATACCCCTATTTTCAAAAAACATTGTCCCAAACTCCTTTTTTGTCAACCCCCCTCCAATACCCACCCAATACACCGCATACCCCTTTTCCTTTATAAACCCTCTTAATCCCTCCCAATATAGGCAATATATATAGCCCTATTTTTTTCCGATTTTATACCCCCCAATATGAATGCACATGATATGACATTGCCCCATCAGTGAAGCCCCCTATGGGATATGCAATTCACATCCCATGACACTTGATTTTTTTCTAAAGGGAGTGAGATACCTTGTTAGAGGATTTAACACTAACAGTTAACTTTTGACTAGCATTCACTATGGGGTCAATAAGATAACAATGTACATTCTTTGAATGACATAGGGTAGAATATAAGACTGTTAAGTCCACTCAGTAAAGAGATTTTTTGAATCAATGGTTAAACTGATACAGCATGACCTAATTCAAATACAACTCAATTGTAGATATTCAGATCTATGCTAAGCCCATAAAAATCCTTTGATCAATAATCAAATTCACTTCTTCAATATTCATTAACTTACTGTCCGTCTATAAATAGTTCTCTGACGCTTGGTTAACTCTGTAGTTTGCTTCTTTTAATAATGAGTCTGATTAGGCATGCATGAATAGTCTTCATGCAATATCTCTACAGTCTCCTTCCTCTGGCATAGTTTCAACAATGAAACTCATATCTCTTAAATAGACAAGTAAACCATTTTCATATTAGCCATAAGATTTTGCCCCTTAATCTCCTTCATCCATTTTTCCTCTTAAACCTTCCTTGATAGATGTGTCATTAACACGTTTCAATCTCATCCTTTAGATCTTCTCCGAATTTTGTGAACCATGGATCTCATAACAAACTTAATCCTTAATCTTGAAATCATAACAATATCCAGCTCATCAACTTCAGTCCGCTGTTCTTAGCATTTAATGTTTTCATCCATTATCGGTTAACATAGAAATGTGTCGGTGATAGCTAGTTAAACTAGCTCGGTTGATACTGTTAGTCGGCATACACTGCACTGGCTTGGTGTATACATAAATCTTCAATTACCGACCACATTATCTTGTTCAATTTTAGTTCGCTTCTTCATAATAGATTAATGCAACATAATCAAATCAATAGTATGAAGCCATAGACTCAACAATAAGTTATCCAATGTTTTCCTTATCCTTATCTGTCATATCCATCTTTTTCTCATGTAGATATCTCAGTTCTTCATCTTTTCTTGCTTCGAAAGATGTTCAGATGTTTGTAACTAACATGATAAGTACTTTGTCAAGACTAGTTGACATCAATGACAACATATTGACTAATTTAATAATCTTACATATCATTTCAGTACTCAATGATCTCTAATCACTATTTCTTCAGTTTATTTAGATATTCAATCAATTTTAGTTCATTAATCTCTCCCTTTGGCATTGATGGAAACACAAGCAATATGGAAATATTCCATGCACATACCAAACATGTATTCTACAACTATGTAAGAAAATGTTGTAGCTTGGTAAGCTCAAATTTAATATGTTTAATCACTATAAAACATAATAGCATACCTAGTGCAGATTCTCCACAGGATTTGATCTTTTTAGCTCTCTGATTCCTTTTGTTCTTAGCAACAAATATTCAAGTCTCTACCTTTCTATGTGTTCTCAGTGACTGATTTATCATGTAACTCTCCCTTTGTTTTCATATTCATTCTCTCCCCACTAGTAAATTTTAGCTATATTTTCGATGATGATTAGTCAATTTTTAGATGACAATTGGTCGACCGAATGACCATAACTATTGTTGAACATTTTTTGTCAATTATTTGACACATTATATGTTTGTCAAACATTTGACCTCTATAGTCATCGAAGTATCGACTAATTTTCCGTCGAAATAATCTCTCAATTTGGAAGAATTATCGTGCATACCTTTTATCTCTTCGACCAATGTTGGTCGAAATCAATATAGTGGTTGTCGCAATAGCAACGAGTTATGGTTGAAATATTCGTCGATTGTATAACGCTCTTGTCAAACGTATATTCTTTGGCCATTGAAAAAGTGACATCAAATCCAATTTTTTTTTATAAAAAAATATTATTGAATCTATTAATATATTATAGTACATTTATATTTACAATTTTATAATACTATACCATCATATACTAATATTATATTATAGTATATACTAATATTATATTATAGTATAATATAATATAATATTATACTATGCTGATCGATACAGGCTATTTGATTTGTAGCGTCTGGGAAACTTTTGGGTTGATTTTTGAAAGATTTAGAGTTTTTTGTGAGCTATTCTCCTCATTTCACTTGATTTTTTGGGAGGTATTCTCTTCTGCTAAAATTTCTATGGAAGAGCAAGAATCTGACTAATAACTTATATAGGGGATGTAACGACCTTAAAAAATGGAGCCGAGCTGGAATGGATTCTAGAGCATGTTGTCTGCCCTGGGCGCGTCTCTTTGTCTTCTGATCCTTGAGTGCGCAATGACTTAAGGATGCATTATGTGTGAATGTTGGTAATGAAAGATTTGTGAGCTCTTCCTTGTGAGATTTGTGAGGAAAAAGTGTGAAGCTTTCTATAGAAATTGAGAATTATTCCAATGATGGAAAACATAGATGATGGATTCAGAACAAATGATTTTAATTTAAATTCTTCACATTCTTATTCATCTCTCTCACATGGTCTTCTAGAATGTTTATTGAATAATGATGTAAAATATTCTACATTTTCCTGTAATGGAGAGGAATTTGGTGCAAAGGGATGGAAATTAAACAGGGGAAGAGAAGATTTTGACTAGATGTACTCATTTCACTATCATAAACAAAGAAAGAAGAAATTCAACGTGAGTAGAAGTATTCATTCTTCAAGAAAGGAAGATCATGGGAAAAATCCTATAGAAATAATGATAAAGGATGATCATAGACTTGTTCTTGTGGGAAGGGTGACAGTCTCAAGTTAATTGTCAATTTACTGGTTTACTTCAACATCAATAAAATTCAATGATGGGTCTTTGATGATGGATAAGAAGAGTGATTAGAAACACGATGTAAAATAATTATATGCAACTAAATTTAACAACAACAGAAAACTATATTATAGATTGTAGGAAGCTAATATCTCTAAGAAAATCTAGACAATCAAATTGATGTCGCAGAAAAAATATATATATTATAGATTGTAAAAAGTTGACATCTCTAAGCTAAGATTATGTTAGTAGCAAGAAAAGTGATGATGAATCTACCTGGAAAAAGTGACACTCCAAGGAGTAATGATCTAGTTTTGAGTAATACACACTCACACCCTTACTGATCAAGCTACGATCTCCCTCCTACTCTCCATACTATGAATCCATTGAAACCTGTTGCAACAGATTTCAAAAAGTTATCACAATGTATGCTTGGATTCCTCAAAGACTATGAGCTAAAAGAAGACGCAAAACAATGGACAGGGTGACCCCACAATAGTGGGTCACACTTTTTTAGACATGCTAATTTTTGCTGAAATAACACATTTTTAATAAAATATGATGATTTAAGCCTTGCGAGGTTCCATTTGAAGGAATTAATTACAAATGGTTAGCTCAAAGCCTCTTAGATTAAAAAAACATTGATATAACATCTATACTCCTCATTCATACCTATAATGGAGTCTCCTTCACACCTATTAAAATGCTGACAAAAAATCACTTCGACTTTATGTTTTGGCAGATCAAATGAATCCATTTGAAAAACCTATCTATGTAGTATGATGCTATTCAGAACAAGCTTTCTAATGAATATAATTTTAATACATATTGAGTTCATTATCACTTTTAAATATTACTTTAACTAAACATAGGTTATTTTCTCATTCAACAACCTGTCTCTTCAAGACTTCAGGGAAAATAGTAAATTACAAATTTTTTTAATGAAAAATATGTCAGAAAAGAGTATTTGTGTTACCTTTCTATAATGTCATGCCCATATTTCTACGAGAAAAAACACACCAAATTTATTTTTTGTTTATTAATTTAAAAGTTTTGATTAATGTTCAAGGTTTAAAAGTAGAAGTTTTTTCTACACAAAGAAAGATTGGATATCTTGAGGGAGATTAAGTTATAGTCATTTGTGGGGAAACATGGTGAGTAGATTTCGAACTTGACAAACATCCCTCGTACGATGAACCGCCAATCAAGCCTTAAAACACAATTATTCAGATTAATTAATTGAGTAATTTCATTACTCACAATAACATTATTATAACTTAATAAAATTGGTGTCTTTCCTCCTAAGCCAAGTTCTAAACTTGATTAAAATCAATCAATTAATAGATTAAAATAAACTACTATAGTGAAGGTGATGATTAAACTATAATTTAAAATCTAATTTAAAAATTCAGTTTATGCTTTAAACATAGTGCCATTAACGAGTTTATTTAAACTAATCTTCTAACATTCATCTCCCAAATCATCACTTTAGTAAAACCCTTAAATAAAACTTTGCCAACATCACAAACCCAAATTAAATAAATAAAATTAAGCTGGTCAAAATAAAATATTAATTTAAATAAGGTCATAGGTAAAGATCCATTTGGGAGTTATTAGATAAACATTAAATAATAAAATAAAGCAAAATCCCCTTTAAACTAAATCCTTAAAAGGAAAATAAATTAAAGTGTAAAAGTTTCTATTTCCCACCCAAATGATTAAAGTCAAATATAACATGGGAAAAAGGGACAACTAAAAAGATAATTTAATTCATTATGCACAACCAAGAAAGAGAAATGGGAGGGAAATTGAGATTTTAAAACCAAGTGGTCAAGAGGGTTGACCCATCTGCCCTAACCCTAATTCAAATTTAGGGTTAGGGTAGATTTGGTAAAATTCCAAAACTCCCATTTTTCTCCCATTTTGTCACAAAAACTCCCCCATTTCAAACCCTAACCGGGGAGGGCTTTTTTTGAGTTTTTTGCTTGCTTGTAAGGATGAGAAGAAGCCAATAATGGAGAAGGCTCACATGTAAGAGGTATACTCATATTCATATATACTTGATGTATATATGCCTATGAATATACATCCTTCATTTTGCTCAAATTCAGCCAACAAATGGAGGTCATCCAGAAACACTGGTATACAAGTTTTTTTTATTTTTTTTTTAAAGAAATCCAATACCCCATTGGGTATTTGAAATATGTTCTATAAGTAGTAGTTTTTATTTGAAAAACTTATATCAAAATTTTTCGTTTGTTATTTTTTTTGGTTGTATTTCTTTTAAAAGTTTTTTTAAAAAAAAGAAGAATTGGGGGGGGGGGGAGCCGAGGGCTCTACCCAGCCCCCTGTCATGGTTCCCACGCCCATGGGTCATGACTCCACGCGGCTGTGGCACCACAGCTGTGACTGTGATGTCATAGGCTGTGGGTTTTGGCCCATGTGACCTGCGACATCATAGTCATGGATGTGATGTCATAGGGCCGTGGGTTTGACCCACATGCACTGCGTGGAAGAAGGGAGGGAGGGGGGTGTGGCTATGGCCGGCCCCCAACACATTTTTTTGATTTTTTTTTCTCTTTTTTTTTTATACTTCCCCAAAACAAATACACATGGGTTCCTTTAAAATCCCATTTACAAAAGATAAAACTCTTTACAATATCAAGTAAAGCAAGATACACCATTTAATACATTCACTAGCCTTCATTTTTTTTTTCCTTTTCTTTCTTCTAGAATTAAGCATCCAACTTCAAGTAATAAGAGCTTCAAGATTTGAAAAATAATAAACCATGGGAAAGCTCACCTCCCAACCAAGGCCTCTAAGAGGCCACCCCTGAGCTAGGGGAACCATCACATAGATGGGAAACATTCATGCATAACCAAACAATAACAACAATGCTACAAGCACATAAAACTCCCAACCAAGGTTATGAACAATGGGTCTCATATTGACCCTAATCTTGCGGCGAAGGTGGACTAAATACCAAGGGGAGAAACCTCATTTCAAAACAAAGAGAAAAGCCTACACATGACTTTCCCAAATACACATCTCAACCACATTTCAAAGCCCAACAAAAATCCTTATGACCCCCAAGGCATAAAGCCATACAAATCTCCTATGTCTCCCAAAATGATAGAAAAGAAATGGCTACATGGAGCCCATACTTCCTTGTTTTTTTCCCTCTCCTTACCAAGGAGAGACTCTACACCCATGGCTGTCCCAAATAAAATATCCCTTCACCCCCAAGGCTACTCTTCCCCCCATGGGTGAGTGTGGCCTTGAGACTCCCATACAAACATCTCAAACAAGGAATCTATAACACAAAACTACACATTTACAACACAAAATGACTTGCACAAAACAAGCACAAGATTTACATATGCATCTACTTAACATACAAAACAACAAGATTCTCAACATCAAGCAACATGAAGAAACAAAATACCAAGTTTCTCATATACAAAAGAAATGAATCTACATGAGAATTCAAGTGGAGCCACCAACCTAAGACTAAGCAATAATGGTGAGTGTTGAAGATGAGATCCCTTTTGACCAAGCTTTCTCCTATCCAAGCTTCTCCAAATTCATCTAGTCTTTAATTTAGAGAGTGGGTGTTCAAACTCTCCCAAAAGAAGAGTCCCCTCTAAAAAGGCCTCTACACTTCTTCCCACAAACCTCTAGGGATAAGGTTTCCTTCCCATTGGGTGGTCTTCCCTAAGCCCCTTACAAGGTTACTAAAAATGGCCTGTTACAAAGGTAAGCTAAAAAGGTGGAAATAGGACTACCTTTCTAATGGATGGTGTTCTTACCAAAACTTGGTCCCAAAAGTTGATTTTCGGCCATCTTGAAAAACCAATTTTTCGATGGGTCTTTTGGTCAACTATGGGTTGTTCTATGGTGAAAAATGACCCTTACCCATAGGTATACCAAGTGGGCTAACTAAAAATTCCCTAAACACACTCCTAGGCACCTTTTTAACCCTCCAAAAGTTCATGATAAGTTCAAATTCGAAATTCATGAAGTGACACTACCTCAAGCTCCCTAACCAAGGGATTTCACATAGGGATCCTAAAGGGGTACTATCCTAGGTTGATGGGCATCCAATCCTCAAGTGGACATGTCATGGCCACAAGTACACTTACAAGTGTCAAATGACACAACATGAATTACACATCACAAGCCATGTGGCATATCCACTTGAGCATTCACAAAATAATTAACATTTACAATTTATACATATTAATTAAATACACACATGCTCATTACGTTCACAAATAAAATATGATACAACGAGGTTTTGACTCTTATTAGACACAACCTTGGCTAACTAAATTAACATAGGTCTAGATGCTTTGGTTCCCCGAATTTAACCATGGTCTAATTCCCTGCACACTAAAGTCCAACATCAGTAGTCCAAGGAAATATACATGTAAATTCATAATATTCATGATCAAAATAATACATCTGTAATATCCCTAATTAAGTCATAATTCACATGGCATAATAATTCATCTATGACATACATGTAACTTGTCCTGTAATAAACAATTTCATCCCTTAATTAATCTCATAACATCATCATTACATCAATAATTCATTTGCAAAATTAAATATCATCATGACATCATAATATTCATAAAACTGAATTAATCACCCAAGTAGAATCCATAATGATATCATAGTAATCATCAAAATAAACATAACATAATGTGCATCTAACCTCTATGGTGATAAAATCCATAATATAAAGTGTTTGAAAACCCTAATGCATCAAAATGTAGTATCAAATAAGTCTATCTCAAATGCAGAAATTGAAAGACTATGAAGGGCTCGGGGTGAGGCCTCACATATAAAAATACTAAAAAATGAATTTTGATATACACAAATCAAGTTAGAGCGATCCAAGTGACCTTATGTCTAAATTATAGTTACTATCACTTTAGAAGTTAATAAACTATGCAAAATTGACCCAAAATGAATGAAACCAATTGCATCCTTTAGATATTGAAGTTACAAATATAATCTTGAAATAATTACATCATTATCATATTTTAAATTTTTTTTATGTTGATCCAAGTGATAGTAACTCCTTAAAAACATAGTTTTTCACACAAACCACTTTTCGAAGGAGAAGGAAAAATGAATTTAAATGAATTTAAATTTAATATATATATATATATATATATTTAGAAACTAGAAACAAAATTCTATAAGACTCTAGTTTACATCATCTTCAAATTCCTAATAGTTTTGCAGCAATAGGTGTTCTAAATTAAATACCACAATTACTGCTACTACCATTAGTTTTACATATAAAATAAATTTTGTTGCATCTCTAAGAACAACTAGTAGCAAAGCATGCACAACTAAAAACAACACATGTAAAGATGAAAATAGGGCAATGCATAATTTTAATAAATAAAAGGAAAAGTCTTATGAACTATCTGTGAGCTCTTCATGGATATGTTGGATGCATGACTTGATACCGTGTCAAATGAAATGCTATGCATGGTTTCTTGCATAGACATTTCGAGGTGAGCTGTTCTCTTGAGTACGGATCGGGTAAGCTTGTTGGATGCAATACTGATTGTCAGATAAGGGAGCCATTGTTCTGAAGTGTAGCTTAGAGCTATGCTGGTCTCATCGAAGCTAGTGATGAACTTGGAGTCAGTAAACTTGGGGTTGTGAGATGAACTAGGCGTTCATAATTGTTAGGATTATGTTGCGAGCTAGTTACTCATAGTTGTGGTGTAGGCAAGGCTTGGAGCCGAGCTGAGGTGTTTTGGACTACTCAAGGTAGTATGGGCTTCTTTGTGTAGAGTGGTGTAGGTTCTTGTCGGGGACTTGATTCGAGGTGAAATCGATTGGGTCTAGGAATGGGAGTTCTGGGACTTTTCTAGGATAGATTTGGGAATATTTGCAAGCTGGTGGTTCAATGAGCTGATGTTAGAACTATGTGTGACTTTGAGTTGCATTGGATGTAGGTACTAGGAGGTTTTCATGAGATTGGCTTGTGCAGGCCACAAGTCCAAACCTGGACGCAGGTCCACATCTTGAGGGTGACTCGCAGGTTGGGAAGTTCTCTAGCTTGGTTCTTGAGGTGACTTGTTGGATGAGAACATGGTAGATAGGCCATAAGGAGATGATTTATGAAGTTGAAAAGAAGGTTGAAGTCTTGGGTGAATATATGGTGTTTGGGAAGCACTAGGTGCACTTGGGGTGTCCTAGAAGGTGAGTCCTTGAGGGGGGCTTTGGAAGTAAGAAGTTATTGGTTTAGTTTGAGCTTCACTTGGTTTCAAGAATAGTTTAATATTCTCTACTTAACAAGGCCAACCACGTAAAGGTGGAAGCTCATTTGGCCCCTCCCCCCCCTAACATCACTCTAAATTCCCCATTAACATCTCTGCATTGGTACTCAATCTGGAAACCCTTGTATGTATAGCCACTCTAGAAAATCTCCACATCTAGCAAATCTCCACAAAAATCCCTTCTGGCCTCCACTGCATATACGTCTTCTCATAATCTAAAAACTCTCCATCATTGATTCTCATCAATGTATGAATAAAATTATGACAGAAAATGCTTAATCCCTAATTCAATCTTTGATGAATATAATTGTGACAGAACACTTAAAGAATATGGAAAGCTCACAATGTTTAGAGACACACTTGACTCCAAGTGCCATGTACAACAAAAATAATTTGTCCAATTTGGATAGTAAGTCTAACTTAACTATTTAATATATATATATATATATATATATATATATATATATATATATATATATATATATATATATATATATATATATATATATATATATATATATATATATATATATATATATATATATTTGAAAATGACATAATAAAAAGAGACATCGTAATGAAAATTGAAAATTACAACTTACATTATTTAGCGTAAGTTTGAGATGCAACTCCCAAAATTTCACATACAAAATAAAATTTGGCAAGCGATCCTTCTTAGCTACTGTTGTTGGTATGTATTTTAATCTAAAACAACAATAGCTAAGAAGGATCACTTGCCAACATCTATTGAATACAAGGTACTCCAACCATTTCCATCATGATAACTCTGCATCATTGATTTGATCATCATTGAGATTTTTATATGAGCATTGGGGCTTACACTTTCAGAAAAGGTAGGCGAAACATTAAAAACTCTATTTTCTCGAAGTTTGCATTTATGAATTAAATCCAGCATGCTCTTGTGTGATCCAGTATGCTCTTGTATGATCCCAAACTTGCAAGGAGCAAAAGGTATGATGTCAAATGTGTTATCAAGCACTAACCAAATGATCACTAGCACATTTCATGCATGGATGAGAAACAGTATCCAAAGTTTCTAAATTCTGAGAAGAGGTATGAGTGGAGGCCAAAGAAGGGATATTTGTGAAGGTTTTATAGAGCTTCTTCTTAAATTATTGATCTTCTCTTTGTTTTGAGAATAGTTTAACATTCTCTACTTAACATGGCCAACCATGTGAAGGTGGAAGCTCATCTAGCCCCTCCTAGGAGCCTCTTATGACCCTTTACGACATTTTAATACCTCTAAGATGTATTATTAGGGATCGTAAAGGGTCATAAAGGGTCATAAGGGGTCCTAGGACACAACAGCTGAGAAACATAAATGTAGGCATCATGGTCACAATTTTTTGGAAACACAACATAATTGAGTGGTATACCCAGACGATGCAACACAACCACTACTCCTCCAGTTCCAAGTCGACATTGTAGGATCCAAAACCCATAGATAAGGAATAAATTTAGAGAGCAAAGGAGGAGGGCCATAATGACCAAAATAATATAGGGACCCTGTATTATTTTGGTTGTTATGGCCTTCCTCCGCTCTCTAAATTTATTCCTTATCTATGGTTTTTGGATCCCTCAGTGTCAAATTGGAACCAGAGGAGTAGTAGTTGTGTTGCATCATCTAGGTATACCATTCAATTATGTTGTGTCTCCAAAAAATTGTGACCATGATGCCTACATTTATGTTTCTCAACTGTTGTGATATCTACATTTATGTTTCTCAGTTGTCGTGTTTATGTGCATGTTCTTTATGTGTTTGGCTTCTCTCCCTCACATCCAAAATAATATTTTTCCACTCTAAATTGAGAATGCACGTGCAACAGGTATGTATGTTTTATGAAACACCTATCCACAATAGAATGGGCAGACATCTTTCTAGCCTAGGCTTGCATCCTTCAACAATCAGCTTCATAATAAATGAAGTAGATGAGCTTAAAGAAATTAATTTTGCATCACAGTCTATGCATACTTAAATGATATATTTGAAACAACAAGGGTAAAGCTTCAGAGCATCAGGTTCCACCTTCAGCATAATATGATCACTAGACAGGTCTGTATGTTTTATGAAGTATGGTCATTGTACAAATTTGAATTAGATGACTTACCACTAAAGGTACCAAGGAAACAAGAATGACAACTACAACAACCAAAATTCATAAAACATACAGACATGTCTAGTGATCATATTGTGCTGAAGGTGGTGCCTGATGCTCTTCTACTACAACAACTACAGACTGTGACACAAAATTAACTTCTTTAAGCCTTACCCTTGTTGTTTCAAATATGTCATTTAGGTATGCACATAGGGCACATGAAATGGGGTACACATAGTTCATTTATGAGATTTTTCTTGGGAAGCTAATTGCTTAGCTCTCATCTACTTCATTTATTATGAAGCTAATTGTAGAATGATCCAGGCCCAAGCTAGAAAGATGTCTTCCCATTCCGTTTAAGCCATATTCCTTGTTCTTGTCAAACTTCCTTGGTCATTGCAACTCACTTGGGCATCGCAACATGAATCCTACAAGGGGGCCTCTCTTTCCCATCTCGTAGCTTGGGCATTGCAACATGAATCCTATTGAGACAACTACTGATCCTGCAGTGGTAAAGAGAATCCCCATATTTTATCAGCCTAACATAGTCTTTGGCCACTTTGGCAATGAGATTGCAAGCAGTATTGATCTGGCCAAGGGCCAACTTGTTCCTAAAATTATAATACACCATTTTTTCTCTCTTTCTCTTTTCCTGCTTTGATTCTTCCCCAAATTTGATCACTCAGTCATAAAATAGAAAAAAGGGTGCTTAAACTCACCAAGACTCTTCACATGACTTCTAATGTTTGTAAGATATACTTGAAAAAAATTGCAAGTTTGTTGTAATATCTTTGTAGTGATGTTGCACTTACTATTTTCCCTTGTTAACACAAAATTACAAACTTGGAATGAAGGTTTCATATTCAAAAACATTAGTAGTGCAATAGAAATGTAATTTAAAAGTTGGAAGATAAATAATACAAGGCAAGGCCAATAACTGGTGTTGTCTAGTGCACCATTTCCTATGTCTTTCACCCAGGATAGTCATTGTTCCTTGCCTCCTTTCACCTTCCCTACATAAACACTTATAGACCCTGGTAATACAAGGCAAGGCTTCTCCCACAAGTCACATTAAATTCATAGAAAGTGGGAGAGCCTAAAAAATCATTGGTTCTTCAAGACAAAGATTGTTTGCACGCCAAGCACTGTATAGGAACAACCAATAAAAGGACAGAAATTCTTTGATTTTAAGACTTCAAAACAATATAATCAATACACAGAATGATCAAAAATTATAATACCAATCAATGAATGCTTTTTCTATCAATGTTGCATTGAATAGAGATTTTAATAATATAAACACCAGACTGTGTCTTCACGAGCAGAGAAGTGACTGTTTGTAAAGAATTAAAAGTGTATTTCTTGGTAGTTCATTACATTGCCTTCTTCGACCATACACACCCCCCCAGAACTTATAAGACTCCTCTCCCATAAAAATCACGTACAAAACTGACCAAAATCCCCTTACAAACTGATTTTCAACTTCTTCTTAACCTACACAGTCAGTTATATGACTGTTATAGTTAGTTATTCATTTGCATTGTTGTCTAGTTGACAACTAGTTGTCAACTTCGACCACTTTAAGATCTTTCTTGCATAATCTTTAACCTTTCAAAAGGTTTTAGGTTCCTATCCTAATCCCCTAAACTACCTAAACCTCTACTAAACCCTCATTTAGCCCTTTAGGCCATAATTGCATAAAAATGCAATTTTACATCTTTTTGGCATCTTTGAATTTTGAAGTGCAATTACATGATAATAATGGCATCAATGGCCATATAAAAAACTTAGATATACTGAATGGCCTAGGTTCCCTGTACCAATACACCCCCCATCCCACCATCCAAACCCATCCACTCATGTCAAGATCTTGTGAGTTTAAGTGATATATTTGGTGTTATTGACTTACATTTGCTTGGATTCAGCTTGTTTTTGGACAAGATCTTGACATGAGTGGATGGGTGTGGATGGTGGGTGTATTGGTGAAGAGTCTTGGTGAGTTTAAGCCTTTTGAAGCACTTTAGAAATATTGAATACATCATTGGTTGCCAACTATTTGACAAAGCAATGATGTATTGTAAAGAATTAAAAGTTTATTGGTAGTGACTGTTTGTAAAGAATTAAAAGTACAAAACTATTAGTAATCTTCCTTGATGCTAGCAGTCTATCCAGTTGTAACAGTCTTAAGTTTTTGTTAATATATGGCAATCCCATGACTCTAAGGGCCCAATTCATCCAACAACTTGATACCACATGGTTTTTGTCTGCTACTACAGTCTAGTTTCATCTTGTCTGGTTGAATACATACGAAATATTCAACCTAGGGCATCATTGTTCAAAAAGAAAACTAACCTTCCCAACTCTAAGCTTTTGAACTCTTATAAAGCATTTCCTTAACTCAACTTTCACACAGTGGCATTGAATTCCAATGGTGAAAATGTGAGTTAGGGCCACATCTTCGAACAAAGATTGTTTGCACGCCAAGCACTATACAGGAACAGTCAATAAAAGGATTGAAATTATTTGATTTTAAGACTTCAAAACAATATAATCAGTACATGGAATGATAAAAACTTATAATACCAATCAATGAATGCTTTTCCTATCAATGTTGCATTGAATAGAGAGTTTAATAAATATAAACACCAGATTATGTCTTCACGAGCAGAGAAGTGACTGTTTGTAAAGAATTAAAAGTTTATTGCTTGGTAGTTCATTACATTGTCTTCTTCGACCATACACACCTCCACAGATGATGGTCTAGGAATTTAGAAGACATCCTTTATTACAAAGGAAAACAAAATATAGAGCTCAAGTCCCAAAGAAAAATTGAATGGCCTAGGTGCCCTGCACCAATACACCCCCCATCCCACCATCCACACCCATCCACTCATGTCAAGATCTTGTAAGTTTAAGTGATATATTTGGTGTTATTGACTTACATTTTCTTGGATTCAACATGATTTTGGACAAGATCTTGACATGAGTGGATGGGTGTGGATGGTGGGATGGGGGGTGTATTGGTGAAGAGTCTTGGTGAGTTTAAGCCTTTTGAAGCACTTTAGAAATATTGAATACATCATTGCTTGCCAACTATTTGACAAAGCAATGATGTATTGTAAAGAATTAAAAGTAAAAAACTATTAGTAATTGATAGATTAAATGCAGATAATTACTAATAGATTAAGCATATTATTATTATGCTTAATGTTCCATTTAAATACTAGTTTATAAAGAAGATAATTAGAAGACAATGAAGATTTTTCTAACCAATAGTCTATAGAATTAGACCTTTATTTGGCTAGGTCAAATCTTCCTTCATGCTAGCAATCTATAGAATTAGACTTTTATTTTGCATTTAACAAAAACATAAATTACAAAACTGAACCAATGGCATGTTTACAACAAAGAAATAGAATGATAATAATATGCTAAAAATTCTATTTTGTTTAATACACGCCAAAGGACTAGTCCCAACAATTCTTAAACATACTTTATTTGATATGATGAATTCTTAATAAAGGTCTAATTCTGTAGACTGCTAGCATGAAGGAAGATTTGACCTAGCCAAATCTTCCTTGTACCACACAAAAAATTGTGTGATAACTATGTCTACTCCAACCTTTTAATTGTTTAAGAATTCATCATATCAGATAAAGTATGTTTAAGAATTGTTGGGAGTTCTATTAGACCTTTGTTGTAGATATGCCATTGGTTCAGTTTTTTAATTTTGTTTTTTTGTGTTAAATGCATTTAAATGGAACATTAAGCATAGTAATAGTATGCTTAATCTATTAGTTAAGATTTAAAATAAAGATTTTATTGCTTACCAGTTCGCACTTCCATGATATTCAACCACTGGTTTGAACTTACTTGCATATAGGCGCACGGTATCGACCTAGTGCAGCTTCCCACCTTATACCACCTCCTTCAACACTCCTTTGCTCCTGGACTATACCAAAATGAAATAAAATGAAATGTGCTGGTAGGTGAGATATATGTATAAAATTTGACTTTTTTTTTTACTTCTATTCCCGTGTTGGTCGAAATTACTTAATCTGATATGATGAATTTTGAATAAAGGTCTAAATCTATAGACTACTAGCACAAAGGAAGATTTGACCTAGCTAAATCTTCCTTGTACCACACAAAAAACTGTGTCAAACATCAGAGGACAAGCTGATTCAAACATCAGAGGACAAGGCTTTGATGTCTTGGATGTACAAGTGTGAGTTTATATATATGAAGTATAAGCTAATATGTACCCTGGGATTGATGGGTGCAATCATTTTGTAGGTAGGGCTTATGTGAGCATTAAAAAAAGATGGTCAATTCACTAAAATTTGAGTTTCCAATATAAAGCTTTCAATAGGAATCAGGTGAAGGTGAAGGACTGACTACTTGATTGAGAAGAGATGTTCTCATTTTTTTGAATTATGATGCTTGTAAATATGGATAGGATTTATATGTGCTTTTTCCAGTGGCCCGACCTCTAGAAGGAAAATTTAACTTGTGTAATCTTTATCTTCGTAATCTTAAAGGCAACCTTCTTCCATAGAGAACCTTTTATCTATTTTGACAACAAATATCCTCTTGTGCATTCTCATATGTTTTCAATATATAATTTGGAGTGCATTCAGAAATTGAGCAATGCTTAACAATCTTTTGGTCCTTTTATTGGTTGGTAACCATATAACTTGAATATCATAGAACTGTAATAAACAAATTGGACAAAAGGTAACATTTTATCCATTTTAACATGAAATATATGCTCAAGTGTGCTTTCTGATGTGTTGACAATATAGACATTGGATGACTATTAGAAACCAGGCAAGGCTTATAAATTTTAACTGCATGTTAAATAGACCAGTGATTTTTTACTACATGTTTGACATTTCAAGTGATTTTTTTGTAAGTAAAAGGATAAAACACAGATGCATCCAAACGAGTTGAATTTTTTAAGTGAACAGACCATTGGATGTTTGAATACACAAAATTGTTGAAGGCTATTACATTTATCTTTTGATTCTTTTCATAAAACACATGAATTCACTTCTATTACATTAGACTCAGTGACACGCATATCAACAAAGTTATTGGGTTTTGATATGGGGAATATGCATATTGGCCTTAGAGATCCTTCCATGTAAACCATGGCTTGGGAATTTTTGGGGGGATGTGTGATCTCCATATGATTCTCTATAGCAATGGTAGAGATTTGAGCATCTTAGCACCCCAAGTGAGGGATTTCTTGTTAGGCAGTTTTTTATTTTGACTTAGATGAAAATGCAAAGTAAAGGCAATTACTTTCCCTCTTGTTTATGTTTAGGCTGACCACAAATTATACTTTTTAAAATATGTATTGTGTTTTCTTGAGGTTGGATGGCAGACCAAATTTGGATGATAGAAGGTGCCAGACGGTTGAGGATGTAATGAGTTAGATCCAAAGTTGTCTATGGAATATGTCCTTTAATTTTGATAAAAAAATGTTTGGATGCAGGGAAGGGTGCCAGATGATAAATCCCCAAATTTGTCTCTCCAAACCCTTGTTTCTAGGGTTTCTAAAATGTGTTGTTTCCAATCAATTATAGGCCTAACAAACACTTGATTCACCATTAGACAACCAATCTAAGATGATTCAAACCCTTAGACAAACCCCTTGTTCGAGCCAAATTGCCATATATAAATAAAAACTTAAGAAGGTTACAACCAGATAAACACAAGAATTAACACCAAGCGTACAGATTTTCAAAGCTAAGTAGATTTTCAAAGAATAAACACAAGTAAAACCTACTAACTCATAATTAACACACCAAACCAAGCAATGAAATAGCAGAAAATAAAGATTTTATTGCTCACCAGTCCGCACTTCTATGATATTCAACCACTGGTTCAAACTTACTTGCATATACACACATGGTGTCAATGTGTAGTGCAGCTTCCCACCTTATACCACCTCCTTCGGCACTCCTTTTCTCATGAACTATGTCAAAATGAAATAAAATGAAATGTGTCGGTTGTAGGCAAGACATATGTATAAAATTTGACCTTTTTTTTTTTTACTTCTATTCCCGTGTTGGTCGGAATTACGAACAATCTTTAGGGTCATAATTCTGACGAACACAGGAATAGATTTAAAAAAAATCAAATTTTTCTTCTATAAACTGACCATGGAAAATCATTTTATATCTTGGTCAGAAATGTTGGTCTAAAAGGTGGGTCAAATGTACTAGTGCCCTTTGACAACAACGCCAAAGAAAATATACAAATAGCTCTGTAGCATCCAAGTATTTCTATTGTTCAGTTCATATCATGTACCTTCAGTGTACAAATAAAAAAATTTATGTTCCAACTTCTACAATCTTTCACAACCTTAGACATAATCCAAAGTGTGAGCTATGTGGATCAACATGAGTGATCTTTTGATAAGTGTAGGTTGATGCAACCTCTAGATCACATCAGTGATTGGTAGATAGGGGATAGACCCCAAGTATAGTTCTCAAATATTCAAATGTATCCTTCAGTAATGGTTTAGTAAAGATGTACGCAAGTTGTTCCTTAGATGTTACAAATTCTAGTTGTACTTGCTTATCTTGAACTTGTTCCCTTAAGTAGTGATACTTAATAGATATATGCTTTGTCTTTGAGTGCATCATATGATTCTTTGAAATGTTTATAGCACTAGTATTGTCACAATATATAATTACTGAGTCAAAAATCACCTCATTCATTCCTTCCAAAAATTGTATGATCCAAGCTACATTTGAACAATTTGCAGTAGCAGCAACATACTCTGCTTCAGTAGTGGACTGAGAAATGCATGCTTATTTCTTGCTAATCCAAGTCACAAGCCTTTCCCCTAAAAAGAATGCTCCAATGGTTGTGCTCTTTCGGTCATCTATGTTTCCAGCTCAATCTGCATCCGTGTAAAATTTCAGTTCAAATTTGCCTTCCAATGTGTACCATAATCCATAGTCCTCTATTTTCTTCAGGTATCTCAATATTCTCTTTACAAAAACCATATGTGATTCCTTAGGATTGACATAAAATCTTGCCACAATCCCTACTACATGTGCTATATCAGGCCTACTATGTACTACATACATCGGTTTACCAATCATAGATCGGTACAGAGTTTGATTTACCTTGGTAGATTCATCATCTTTTGTTAATTTGCAACTAGTCACCATTGATGTTCCCATAGGTTTAGTATCTTCCATGACAAAAGTTTTCAGTACTTCTTTAATGTATTTTGATTGTGTGATGAAAATCCCACCTTTCTGTTGTATAATCTGCAAACATAGAAAGAATTTAATCTCTCGAAACATAGACATCTCAAATTCCTTTCTCATTTCATCAGCAAAGGATTTGCAAATCAGATCTTGTCCACCAAAGATTATATCATCAACAAATATTGCAGCAATCAAAATGTTATCATCAAAATCTCCTTTCATGTACATGTTACTATTTTCACTAGTTCTTACAAAGCTAATACTTATAAGATAAGCATGTAACCTTTCATACCATGCCCTCGGTGCTTGCTTCAGTCCATATAAAGCTTTGTGCAGTCTACATACCATGTCTCTCTGATTCGGATCAACAAACCCTTCAGGTTGTTATATGTAGACCTCCTCCTCAAGTATTCCATTTCAAAATGTTGATTTCACATCCATTTGATATACCTTAAATCCCTTATGTGCAGCATAGGCAAGCAATATTTAAACTTCTTCCAATCTAGCAACAGGTGCAAAGGTTTCACCATAATCAATACCTTTTTGTGCATATCCCTTGCAAACAAGTCTTTCCTTATTCCTTATAACTTGTCCATTATCATTCATCTTATTTTTGAAAATACACTTAGTACCGATAACATTTTTATCCTTTGGTCTAGGCACTAAGGTCCATGTCTTATTCTTTTCAATTTGTTCAATCTCCTCATTCATAGAATTTATCCATTCCTCATTTTCAAGTGCATCCCTAACATTCTTTGGTTCAAAATCATAAACTAAGCATGTGTTTTGTCTCAACTTACTTCTTGTCAGTATGCCAATTTTCTTGTCTCTAATGATTTGGTTCTCAGGATGATGTTTTCTAACAAATCTTGCTAGCACTTGATCTCTCCTTTGCTCATCATTTTGTTTAGGTACAGTTTCTTGCTCGGTAGCTTCTTTCTGATTCTCAGTGTCCATTTGCTAATTGTTGGTAGTGTACACACTAAAAAGGTGCACTTCTATGAACCATTACATGCAAGGTTGCTCAAGAATGAGGCCTCACAAAGCGGTTCATAGCTCTCTATGCATGGAGTTGCAAGATTGAAAATTGCTCTCAGCTAGAGCTACAAGCTTGTTACCTTGCTAGTCAACCATACAATGAGAGATTCAAGTGAAGACAAGGGCAACAATGCCAATATCTCCAAGAATCACTATGAAGATGTAATGCAATGCAACTAAAATGAGGATGCAATCTAAGCTATGAAAGGAAGGTACAATGCAACTAATCTATGAAAGGAAATAGCAATGGATTACAATGCCTCCTATTTAGACTATGTGAGCTTATTCTATTGCATAAAAGGAAATCTATACTAAGAATGCCATTATCATGCAACTAAGAAAGCAAATATGCAACTAAATGATGAAAGCAACAAGTCTTCAATATTCTCAAAAGCTCCAAATGCACCTAAAACCTGCAGCATAACATTAGCATAAAAACATGGCATATGCAAATGAAGGAGAGAGCTCTCCTTTTATAAGAAATGCAAAGAAATGGACCATTGAGATTAAGAGGCAAAAAGTCTTAATCAGCGGTGGAGCTTGAAAGAGGAGCAATCCATGTGCACAAGTATCCTCCAATGAGAAAATAGGAGTTGACTTTATGTCCATATGAGACAAAAAGTGCTTTTTTCCTTTTTATAAAATAAGAATAATGCTTTATTTGTGCAACTTAGGATAAGAGGAAAGTGGGGGCTTTTTATTTAATTAAAAGGGGAGGAAATATTCCTTTTAAATAAATAAAGACTTAGGATAAATGGTTAGCCCATAGGATAAAAATCCAATATATGATTGAAATTAAGACTTGATCAAGAAATTGATATTGTTGAAAATATTGATTATTGATAAAATTGATTCAGGATTGATAAATCAAATAAATGGGGCCCAAAGTCTAGGCGACCATTTTAGGGTGCATACAGGTAGCATTTTCCTAATGCTCGGTAGACTTAGCCCACGGCTTCAGTAGATACTCTAGATCTTCAACATAAGTGAACCTACTATAGTCTTCCGACTCCTTCATGCTTTCTACATCATTCTTATCAGCAAACTCATCAAATTTTACATTAGCACTTTCTATCAGCTTATTAGTAACTTTGTTCAGACATTTGTAAGCTTTACTTTTAGTAGAATATCCTAAGAATATTCCTTCATCACCTTTAGAGTCAAATTTTCCATTTCTATCATCTTTCAGAATATAACACTTGCTACCAAAAATTCTGAAATAACTTACACTTGATGTGTAGCCAAACCATAACTCGTAGGGTGTCTTGTTTGTGTCTTTCTTTAGTTGAACTCGGTTTAGGACATATACAACTATGCTAACTACCTATCTCTAGTACATATGTGCAACATTTTTCTCAATCATTAGTGTTCTAGCACAATCAATAATAGATCTATTTCTCCTTTTAGCAATTCTATTATGTTGTGGTGTTCTAGGTGCAGAAACCTATCTTTTTATACCATGCTCATTAAAAAAGTTAGTGAATTCATCAAAAACAAAATCACCTCGTCTATATCAGACATTAAGCATTTCAATACTTTTCTAGTTTCTTTTTCTACTTTAGCCTTATACCGTTTAAACAGTTTGAATGCCTCAGATTTTTCTTTTAAGAACATAACGGTCATTGTTGATGTATGTAGCATCAGTTAGATAAATAAAATTGATTATATAATTATTATAAGAATTGATATATATATATATATATATATATATATATATATATATATATATATATATATATATATATATATATATATATATATATATATATATATATATATATATATATATATATATATATATATTTAATAGTTGATATTATTTATATTAATATACATATATATATGAAGTTAATCTTTTATTTATTCTTATAATGATTATATAGTTAAATTAATAAATTAGATTAATGAATAGACATGTCCCATTAAGGGACATGTCTCTTCTTGTCTTTACCTTGTATATATTCAAGAGATCGATGCATTTGGAAGGCACATACTTTTAAGGCAGTGCTATTACATTTACAACGATCCTAAAATCTCAACATGGTATCAGAGTAGGAACGAGTTTGGATTTCAAGTAGGCAAGTTGGATGTTGCAAATGTCTGCAAGTCTGCAATGTCACATAAGGTATAGAGAGAGGGTTGTGATTAAGTATTGACAATTATCGATATATATAGGAGAAGGCACAAAAGATTTAAGGTTACGGAAGGGTGTGATATGTTGGAAAGTTGTCTATACTGAAGTATATGACCATAGATAGTGTTGTCATTATGGAAACAAAGTCATGTAGCAGTTTGGAGTTAGCGCACTAAGTGTAGAGATCAGAATTCGGTTAAGTGTTGAAGACTGGACAACATACAGAGCACCAGAGACTTAGAGCATCAGTGCACGTGTGTACAGATGAATTAAGGTATGTTCCCTAGAAGTTAAGGTTGTTAGACTATACTTATGCTTAGTCTATGAGCGTATAAGTAGATATGCAAAGATGTGGAAGTTACAGTCAGTTGAAGATGCACAACCAATGTGTGCCAGCATCAAATAGAGCATAGAGCTGACAATGACTATTTTGGATTGCGATTGTAAATTAATGTTGTAGAGGCTATGTGCCCATTGTATTTAGGTTTTTGACATATGTACATGTATAATTGTAAGCATGCTTAAACCAATTCATTTGGAAGCGTTGTTTGTAATTAGTTATAGGGCCGACCTAATTATTTTATTTGTATGAGCATATAAATATAAGATGCCCCCATTGTAATTAGTATGGAAGTTATATAAGAGTTGTGTTAAGCATAGCCGAGGTATGTAAAGAAATCATATGATGTGTTAGAGCTTTGCAAGAGGTCAAAGCATCAGCGCACCAAAGGAACTGATTTGACAAGCAGTGTCACAGCGACAGTTCACTTGCAGATATAGTGTGTATCTGAAATCAGAAGGTTGTAGCCTTCATCATTTGAGTAGTGAGCTCTAGGACAGTTAGCCCACTCCCCTAATAGGGATCATTATAAAAGACTCCTAACAGGGTCTGACCCTTAACAAGGTCTACTGTACTTAAAGCATTGTAAAGCTACTCCTAACAAGGTAAAGGATCTTCTAGCAAGGATCACAAAATACTAGTACAGAATATTAATGGGTATCAAGTCCCATCGGGGTTTTTACCTACTTGGGTTTCCCCGTAACCATATTGGTGTCATGTGTTGATTTCATGTTTCATGTTTATGTGAATGTTTAATTCAGTACTTAAGCATTTATATTTTAGTATTCAGATTATAGTGAAAAGTTAAAATACAGTGAACACTGATTCACCCCCCCCTCTCAGTGTTCCCATTCTTAACAATTGGTATCAAAGCTCTGGTCCTCAACATAGAAGTTTAACCACTTGAGGAGATCATGGACAAGATAGAAATGAAACATCTGAAGAAGAATGTTGAAGCTGCTCTTGAAGACCTGGACAATTCAGAAAGAGAAATTGAAGAACTAAAAGAAAAAGTTAGTGATGCTCAATTAGTTATCAAAAGACTAAGAAAGGATTTGAAAGGTTGTTGTAACAGTGATCTTGAAGAAAAATTCAAGAAGTTAAATGAAGAAAATGCATCTCTATTGAGCCAGCTTGAAGAGTTTGATGAAAAACTGATGAACAATCAAGATGTCTACAATGAGCAAGTCACGGAGAACCTTCAACTCAATGATGAATTGAGGGAAGCCAATTTGGAAATCTTGGATTTGAGGAATTGCAAAGAAAGACTGGAATCTGAATTAAAAGAAACAAAGAATCACATTGACAAATTGCACACCAATTCAGATTTGATAGAATCTCAGTTGTATGCAAGAAGAGTCAAAGGAGACACTAGCTGTATTGGATACAATGAAGCACATAATCAGATTGATAATATGCGATCAAGAAAGGAGACACAAAAGGAGTCTACTGATACTAAGAAGATGAAAGATCAAACCAAAGACAATGATGGTCCTCCTAAGAATGAGTGCAAGCCTAGAGAACACACCTATTTTGCATGTAACAAGCATGGACATATTGCAAGGAATTGTACAGAGATAAAGCCTTTTAATGGTTACTATTATACATGTAATAGATTTGGTCATAGAGCAATAAATTGCAAGACTAGTAAGAAGAACAGGATTCAGCATGATCAAAGAAATCAGGATCAGACAAATTCAAGAAGTTCTTAGAATGTTACATGTCAGATATGTAACTACAATGGTCACACAACCAAAACATGTAAAATGGTGACTCATGTCAATGCGTTGAGGAATAATAGACCTCCAGTGATTTGTCAGACCTATAACAAGGCTGGACATATCTCAAAGTTTTGTAGATCAAGGACGCAAGGTAAGGAAAGCCCTAAAAAGACCGAAGAACCAGTTTTGGATCCTGAAGTAGAAGTCAAGTTTGTGAAGGCCTTAGAAGATGTGAGCTTGATTTGGTCAGATGGAAAAAAGGATAATGTTGATAAGAATGTATTGGATGCATCCCCAGTGGACGCACCCTCTACATCTACACGAATGGCCCTTAGGGTCATAGGAAGAGCTAATTTAGCTCTAGACCCTTGTGTGGCTGGTATACTCATCCTCAGAGTATGTGCCTTTGGACTTAAGCTTTTGAAGTATATTGGAACCTTTGTGTCAGAGCGCACATGCTAATTGTAAGCGGAGCTCAAGTTTTAAATTTTGAATTGACAACCTGGTTTACGTGAGTTGCATTAATGGTAGAATTCTTACTTTAAGTACACAAAAATTTGTTTGTTCACTCATTGCATTCATATTCAGAGTGATTGGAGAGAAGATTGAGCCTTGGAAGTTCTTGTGAAGATTTGGAGATCGAGTTATCAATATTTGCAGTGCATTTGATCGGTTGTAGGAAACCCTAGCTTGTTGCACCGATTCAGAAGCCATCAGAATATCTCAGAGATCATTTGGAAAGTGAATATCAAGTAAGTCATGGCCACTCCTATTGTTTTTGATGTTGCTAAGAAGAAGCGGTATGTTTTCAAGAGGCACCCATTTAAATCAACCCTAGATGATTTAGAGGGAGCATTTTCCCGCATGCCGATGGGCGTTATGCATGTAGAAGACATAAGGGCTTACATCTATTGTAAGAAGGAACCTATTGGATTGGATAGGTTGAGGGTGCACATGGACACCTTGTTAAAACCAGACAAAACATTCATGGATGAATACACCAAATGGAATGAGCACCCCATTGTTGAATATGCCACGGCATATGAATTCTATGAAGAAGAATGGATAAAGATATTGTTGAGAAAAATCCATGATGAATTGTTTTGGATTGGAGATTTACCAGTAAGAATCATAGGAGACTTGATTCATGAGATAACAGGCCTCTCTAAGATAGGCGCCATCCTTCTAGTAGGTAAGGATGTCAGGAAAATTGTGGAGCAAGTGTGTAAATCAAGGAGTGATAAGCACATCATGACCATTGAGCCTGTAGATAAACCAAACATTAATTTGATGTCAATGATACTTGGTTATAGGTTTCATCACACCAGCAAGGTGAATAGTGTGTCTGCGGGCACTATTCTAGTAGCCATCCATCTTGTGCAAGAAGGTTGTGTGAGATCTTGCGTGCACAGTTGATAGACAATATTAAAGCTATCAAACATGAAAAAACTAAGGTATTTAGGTTTGGGTCCCTAATCATCTATATGTACCTTCATATAGTTGGTAAAGTGTCAGACTTGCATCTAGACAAGTCCATTCCTACCATGCCTCAGATATCATACAAGGCATCCACAAAAAGCACACTTAGAGATTTCATTACTTTGGAATTGAAGACCTTCAGAGCAAGGATGTAGATGAGGTACATAATTCCTGAGAATATTATGGAGAATTATAAAGATTCAATATGCTTCATGGTGGAGATTGATACTACTTGTATGGAAGCTATTGAGCCTAGAACTAAGTGGATTCATCCACTTGGCTATGAAGTTGAGGAACAAGTTCTTGAAGCCTATGCACAGGTACTACTATCAACTCCCAAAGATGACAATGAACCTAGGTGGGGAACCTATGAAGAGAAAACTAGAGAAGTTGATGCTAAGCTGAACAATGCTACAACAAAAAGAAAGGTTGCAAAATTTACATCAAAAATCTTGAGGATACATCATCTATCACAAGTAGATCTTGACAAGGAAAGGGAAGAGAAGATTTCCCTAGAATTGAAGAGCACAACAGCAGAGGAAGAATAGGAAGATCCTAAGATGAAGAAGATTAAGATTGAAAAAGATGATGACATTCCTTCTATGCCCAAAGAATCCAGTGATCCTATTGCTCCTCCAAAGTATGAACCAATGATCAAAAGGAAGAAAGAAGTAAGCACTAGTCATCCATCCTCACTAGCTACAAGGAGCAGGACAAACATTCAAGCACCTCCTAAGGCAGGATTCAGACCAAGTCTCAAAACTTTGAGTGCAAGAATTATTGATGAGGGTAGAATTTATCAGGTAGGAAAGTTCTATGAGACATACAATGAAATTGATAAGTCAAAAATTCATAATATGATTATCAAACATATGATCAAGTTCAATAAAATAGTTCTTGAAATACAGACCTTTGTTCCTCACAAAGTGTGGAATATTTTAGAACACCTAAAGAGACAAGAAAATGAAGAGGATATTAGAATAAGAGAAAAAGTGTTACAAGATACTTTACCGATATGTTCCAAAGAAGAAGAAGCACTGATATTAAAATTGGTGAAGCCACACTTGAGAACAAAAATAAGAACTTTGCACAATATGAACAAAGACTATGACTTGATAACTTAGGAAACAAAGAAGGCTTTTGAGAAGGTACTCTTGGAGCAATAGATTAGACTACCTACTGCGCCCATCACTCATGCATCAAATAAGAAAGGCAAAGTAGCAAAGACCTCCTATGCACCAATGATAGGTCCTTAGGATTCAACGCCCATAGAAAGAGCTCAATCAGAAGAAGATCACTATGCACCCATGTCAGAATCACCCAAAGACAACACAATTATCATAGATAATGTGGAAATAACCATGGCAGCTACTAATAAGGACTTGGACAAGTTTGAGGAAGCATTTGTCAGTACTGAGGAAGCAGAAATTTTATGCAGCAATACACTCCCACTTAGCAAGAAGAAGTAAAGGAAAAAGAAAAAGAAATTTCTGGTGAAATGTTCAAGGTGAAACAAGAGGTGATGGATAGAACTCCCATCATTCCCTCCTCATTTTTGTCAAGTTTGACACCTAACACAAGCATTTTGGACTCCTGGAAGGAAGAAGACCTGATTAAGTTCAACGTCCTAGCTATGGAGAAGGCTAAGGAGAAGAAAGTAATGAGGAATCCCCTCCTGGTGGAATCAATAAATATTCTGAATAGTTTTTTGCTAGAGGATAAGAAGATGGTAAATGTACATTCAGTTGATGATGTGAGCATAGCCATCTCACAATTCAAGGTCAATTTTTCAAGCCTAGAAGAATTTGTGGCCATAGTGGCTAAAAAGAAATACTTAAAGAAGAGACTCAATGAACTAATGAGAAATTTTTCACTAGACTTGAACTCTCTTAAGTCTAGTTAGGAATCATTGAAGGAGTTTTTAGATCAAGGAAGGAAAGTCATTGCAAAATCCATGGATCAGGATAAGCTAACTGATGCCCATCTCAAGAAGATCAAAGATGCAAAAGCAAAGATTGAAAAGGTGAAGGATTCAATGCTAGACACATCCACTGATGTGAATATATGTAACAATGCCTATCAAGGTCAGTTAGACATAATTGAGAAGGCAAAGAAAGAAATGGAGAAGATAAGGTCTAGACAGACTCAGTTGAGGAATGCTCTTGTGCCTTCACTAGACATTCTCAGTTAGAACATAAAGGAGATTGATGCGACTATGATTACCTATGACCAAGGTCTAAGCACATAATTGGAGAAGATGGAGAAGCTTCAATATTCATTATGCACCCATCTACAGATAGTCAATTCTCTGATAACCTTTTGGAAGAAGGAGATCCAGAAACTCAAGATTGCATATCCGGATGTTTTCCCTCAGTAAGTGTATGTAGATAAAGTTTTTTGATAGACCTTTGTCATTAATATCAAAGGGGGAGTTGTATAGAATATGGAATATATAAGATGTATGGGGAGATATAAGTTTATATATAAAAATGTATAGAAGACAAAATGTTTTGTGCAAAGGGACAGTTAGAAACTTGGCCATATTCCTTTGTTGCCATCAATGAAAAAGGGGGAGATTGCTGGCAAGTTGTCTATACTAAAGTATATGACCATAGATAGTGTTGTCATTATGGCAACAAAGTCATATAGCAGTTTGGAGTCAGCGCACTAAGTGTAGAGATTAGAATTCAGTTAAGTGTTAAGACTGGACAACATACAAAGCACCAGTGACTCAGAGCATCAGTGCATGTGTGTATGGATGAATTAAGGTATGCGCCCTGGAAGTTAAGGTTGTTAGACTATACTTCTACTTATTCTATGAGTGCATAAGTAGATATGCAAAGATGTGGAAGTTACAGTCAGTTGAAGATGCACAACCAGTGTGTGCCAGCAGCAAATAGAGCATAGAGCTTACAGTGACTATTTTGGATTGCGATTGTAAATTAATGTTGTAGAGGATATGTGCCCATTGTATTTAGGTTTTCAACATATGTACATGTATAATTGTAAGCACGCTTAAGCCAATTCATTTGGAAGCATTGTTTGTAATTAGTTATAGGGCCGACCTAATTGTTTTGTTTGTATGAGCATATAAATATAAGATGCGCCCATTGTAATTAGTATGGAAGATATAAGAGTTGTGTTAAGTAGAGTAGAAGTATGCAAAGAGAGCATATGATGTATTAGAGCTTTGCAAGAGGTCAAAGCATCAACACACCAAGGGAACTGATCTGACAAGCAGTGTCACAGTGACAGTTTACCTGCAAATATAGTGTGTATCTGAAATCAGAAGGTTGTACCCTTCATCATTTGAGCAGTGAGCTCTAGGATAGTGAGTCCACTCCCCTAATAGGGATCATTGTAAAAGACTCCTAATAGGGTTTGACCCTTAACAAGGTCTAATGTACTTAAAGCATTATAAAGCTACTCCTAATAGGGTAAAGGATCTTCTAGCAAGGATCACAAAACACTAGTACAAAATATTAGTGGGTATCAAGTCCCATTGGGGTTTTTACCTATTTGGGTTTCCCCGTAACCATATTGGTGTCATGTGTTGATTTCATGTTCATGTTTATGTGAATGTTTAATTCAGTACTTAAGCATTTATATTTTAGTATTCAGATTATAGTGAAAAGTTAAAATACAGTGAACACTAATTCACCCCCCCTCTCAGTGTTCCCATTCCTAACATGATATGCATATGTTACTGGTGCCACAACATTGGTATATATATTTGGCACAACTACAATCATCAAGTTGTGGAAGACAAATATATGTTCCTATGATGCACTGAAGTTTAAAAAATTGAATTTAATATTGATCAATAGTTTTTGTGTGAGATTATAACAACACCGTAGTCTGTGATGTCACATAAGGAATTGCAAAACTTGATTGGGCATTATAGAGTGGTTGTGTAAGGCATTACAGACTAATTATGCTAATACCACAAATTCACGACAACTCCCTTAAAGAACATCAAATATGTGGCACCGCGAAGTGTATTGATTGATAAATCACAACAAACATTCATACATTGTGATGAATACTTTAAGGGTGAAAACTATTAAATAACATTGAAGAAAAAACACAACAGTCTAACCAATAGAAAGAGGATAATAAGACAAAGACATATCGACTGCAGAAGATAATAGAGTTATCGTGGCACATATTGCATAAGATAATACATAGAGCAGATCATTATATACAACGACCATAATTGCATAAGATATAACACGTCAGAGACATTGATACACACCAAAGGTATTGATACTTATAGGAGATATTCATACTTACGAAGACTAAAGGATATATATCGCAGAGGATATTATATAGCAGAGGATAATAGATATCGCAAAGGATATTATACTTACTGCAGAGTAAATACTAACAGTGAAGCGGATCAATAATCACAAGTGGATTATTATTTATACTATATATTCGATCATAGGGGGATCAATATATATGTAAAGGTAGATTAGCATTGTCTACCATATTCAAGTAGAGCGATCATATACACATTATTGCAATTAGTTCTCTATGAGTTAATAAATATATTGGAGACCTTTTTGTTGCTGGGTTTTTCACCTTCAAGTTTGAAGGTTTCCCAGGGTACATTTTGTGTACTTTATTTAAATCTGCATTCTTTATTAATCTGATCATAAAAAACAATAGATATAAGCCCTTGGCCAAAGCATCTTAGGGGCATCAGAGAGGAGGAATTGATTTCAACAGAAGTTGACAAATTCTAAGTTTCAAAATTGATGACCTCTAAAGAAACTACTTCTAAAGAGATGCTTCATAAAGTTGGAAAGACATTTACCTCCTTGTAAGGAAACTGCTTAAGTTTGGGTGGAAGATTATTTTGATGACCCAATCTGTGTACACTAGTGGCTGACTTGAGATGCAAGTATGAGGGATACAGTTCTTAGGGGTTTCATTTGGGATGGATAGCTTAGTGAAAGTCAAGGACTGGGTTCTTGTAGGGTGTTGTTGAGTCAAGGACTAACAACAAGAGTTAGACATGGATTGGGTTCATGCATGGTGGGTCAGTATCCAGGATGTTGGTAGTATCAAGTAGGTCAAGAATGGAAGAGGTGCAAGGTGTTGGAGTATAGTCTAAGTGTAGGGCACAGAGGCATCTACAAATCCCTTCGATAGGTCCTAATGTTGTGAAGGATGAGTCTCAGGTTGATAAGTCTAGTGTCGAGGACATTATCTATTTTAGAGTGGGGGAGGATGTAAGGGGTTGTCAACTCATAGAGTGAAACTCCAAGTGTGGGGAGTGCCTGGGGCATACCCAAGTAAGTGGAGATGGTTTTAGGGTTGATAACCAAGTGCAAAATGCCTAGGTAGGAAATTGGGGTGGGTGACCAATCTGGGATGTCACTCTATCATAGCTTGAGAATCCACTAGAAAAAATATTATGTAGGGGATGTGTTGTGACTGGGTCAAGCATATTTGTGGCGTAGGATCCCATCTGGGATGGATCCAAGGAGTAGTCATGGTAGACATTACTCTATAACTTAGATATCTGAGAAGACCTTCAACTAAGAGAGAGAGTGTTGATGTTAGTGTCAGGAGGAAAAACTAGAAGTTATCAAGAAAGATTCCTCCCTAGCTAAGAGGGAGTGTTGAATTTAGCTTCGGGAGGATCACAATAATGATTCAAGTTGGTGGTAAAAATTTTTGAAGGGTAGTAATATTTGGCAATAAGAGATAAGTATTTCTATCCTTGAACAATGTTTATAAATTTTGAGTCATTAATTCATGCCATAAGATCGGGATAGTAAATCTTTTATACTTCTATAATTAATATTTTCCTTCAGGATAGTTTAGTTTTATGAAGTAATTATAATCTCTTTTTGAAGTGCATTGAGGAAAAATCTAGAAGCATACAAGATTTCATTCAAGGGAGAAAGAAATAAATGCCTGCAGTTATGGAGCTGAGTTGAGAGTTGATATCAGAATCAGAGGAAACCTTGGACGAGAAGGTCAGAAGGTTGATATCACATTCAGAAGAAGTCTGATGAACCATCAAAGGAAACCTTGGACGAGACGGTTAAATGTTGATGTTAGTAATCAAAGATTCAGAGGGAGTCAGTACAACATCTAGAGGATATGCCTTATTTGATTTCCAAGGATCTTGGTCATATTGATACATAGGGAGTAAACCATATTGAGATGGTTTCCCTAGTGACTAGGAAACTATAAAAGGAAAAACAATTATGATTCAAATGATGAAATTCCATGTATGTGAACTAGAACACTTTTATGTAGATATCTAGATCATGATATTCCTAGATAGATGGTTGGGAATTCAAGAAAAGAGAGTAATGCGGACTAAAGAACAAAGACATGACTTCCTTGCAGAAGGTTGATATTAGATTCAGAGGGAGTATAATAGTTCATCTAAAACAACCTTGGATGAGGAGGTGAGGAGGTTGTTACAAGACCTTAAAGGAAGGATCCAGAAGACTATGATCATGAGATTGAGTCTCATTTGTGCTGGCTAAAATGATCTTATGCTATCTCCTACATAACTTGGGGTTCACCTAGAGTGATGCAAACTATATAAGAGATATAGTGCATAAGTATTCTATTCAAGGTACATTATCCCTACATAACACATGGCTGATATTCTCACCAAGTTTCTTGCTAGAGGTAAGGTTGTGTACCTTCGAGATAAACTTGGCATGTTGGAGAATGCAGCCTTAGATGAAAAAGGAGTTTTATATATTATCTTGTATCTTATTGCATTCTTCTCCTTGAGAGAGAAGTCTAAGGTGAAAGCCCTTGTTTCCACCCTTTGGGATGAGCCATGATGGATCCACCCTCTGACATGAGTCAAGGTGGATTTCATGTGTGTGACTCTAGGACTTATGGGCCCTCATGTGAACATTGGAGAAAGGTGATGACTTTTTGACAATGAACACTTGTATTTGATGTTACAAGGTGACGATCTTGTAATGGAGATTCGTTATGGTAGACAGTTAGATGTTTGTGCGCATACCATAATACGGTTATATGTAAATAGAATGTAATGTTCTTATTTACTATATCCTTGTATCATGATCTAAGGTGATATGAAAATTAGGTATCAAAATTTAAGGTTATTCCTCATATCAAGGTGATATGAAAACTAGGTATCATGATCAAAGGTGATTCCTCATATCAAGGTGGTATGAATACTAGGTATCATGATCAAAGGTGATTCCTCATATCAAGGTGATATGAAAACTAGATATCACAATCAAAGGTGATTCCTCATATCAAGGTGGTATGAAAACTAGGTATCATGATCAAAGGTGATTCCTCATATCAAGGTGGTATGAAAACTAGGTATCACGATCAAAGGTGATTCCTCATATCAAGGTGGTATGAAAACTAGGTATCACGATCAAAGGTGATTCCTCATATCAAGGTGGTATGAAAACTAGGTATCACATGTTAGGTGATTCCTCATATCACATGTTAGGTGATATGTAAAACTGGGTATCACATTTCAGGTGATTCCTCATATCACATGTTAGGTGATATGTAAAACTGGGTATCACATTTCAGGTGATTCCTCATATCACATGTTAGGTGATATGTAAAACTGGGTATCACATGTTAGGTGATTCCTCATATCACATGTTAGGTGGTATCTAAAAATGGGTATCATGTGTTAAGTGATTCCTCATCTCACGAGTTATGTGATACTTATCATCACGTGTTATGTGATATCCACTTTCACGAGATATGTGAGATTTCTTATCACAAGAAATGTGATATATGATTTTATCTTCCCTAGCTAAGAGGGAGTGTTGATGTATGTAGCATCGGTTAGATAAATAAAATTGATTATTTAATTATTATAAGAATTGATTTATTACACACACACACACACACACACACACATATATATTAATATATTTAATAGTTGATATATATATATATATATATATACATACATATATATATATATATATATATATATATATATATATATATATATATACATACATATATATATACATACATATATATATATATACATATATGTATATATATATACATATATGTATATATATATGTATGTATATATATATACATATATATATATATATATATATATATATATATATATATATATATATATATATATATATATATATATATATATATATCAACTATTAAATATATATATATATGTGTGTGTGTGTGTGTGTGTGTGTGTGTATATGAAGTTAATCTTTTATTTATTCTTATAATGATTATATAGTTAAATTAATAAATTAGATTAATGAATAGACATGTCCCATGAAGGGACATGTCTCTTCTTGTCTTTACCTTGTATATATGGGTGGTCCCACAATAGTGTGTCCCGCTTTTTTAGACATGTTGATTTTTGCTAAAATAACATATTTTTAATAAAATATGATGATTTAAGCCTTGAGAGGTTCTATTTGAAGGAATTAATTAAAAATGGTTATCTCAAAGCCTCTTAGATTAAAAAAATATTAATATGACATATATACTCCTCATTCATATCTACAATGGAGTTTCCTTTGCACCTATTAAAATGCTCACAAAAAATAACTTCGACTTTATGTTTTGGTAGATCAAATGAATCCATTTGAAAAACCTATCTATGTAGTATGATTATATGATGCAGGAGCATCCTGGGTGTAAGAGCAATCTTGCATCACCCAAAAACATTTCTATTTTTTTTGAATTCAATAAGGGCTATCTTGTGCAGAGCTGCTATTTATAGAAAGTTACTATTTTTGGTAATTTTCGTATGTGCTCAGAATGATCTGATTTCTTTCTTGGAGGTTCATTTTGGTCATATAAGTCTGCCAGTAAAGTTTCATTGCCAGATCAAGTGTATATTGGAAGATATTGAAGATTTTCGGTATTGGCAACAGGGGACAGAAACTTTGAACTCAGTTTTGAAGGCTTTAGAGGCCCCGGATGAGGTCGAATTTTGGGCTGAATGAAGCTTGCTTAATTCAAGCGTTGTAGAGCTCCTCGCGCCCTTTCCGAAATGGGGTTACAATAGTCAATCGGGTCAACTGGTGATGACTTATGGTCTTCGGAAGTTGGGTCACCTGAAATGGCGGAAAATGATTTTTGTTCAAAATTTCTGTTCGGGTTTCAAAATTTATTTTGAGCCGACTATGATGTAATGAAATGTAAAATAAAAATAATTCTAAGTTTGGTCGGCCTTATTGGCTAAAATTCTGGAACCTTCCCAGGCGGTGGAAAATTGCCTATATAAGGAAGGCTGTATTATTGTCTTAGGCAGTTCAGAATAGTTCTGGGTAGTAGATCTGGGTATTGATTCGAGGCTTTGTCCTACAGAATATTGTAAGGGAATGCCCATGTGGCTTTGCATATTGTAATTCTGAAAGTTTGTAATTCCACATTTGTGGAGATAATAAGAAGCCAATTTTCTGTTCTTGCATATTGTGGTTGTTTCTCTATTTCTGTTATGTGTTTGTGGTATTAAGGGGAGCACCCTTCATCAAGTGGTATCAGAGCCACCCTTCATCATTATATTTGGAAGAAGCTTTCTAATAAATATAATTTTAATACATATTGAGTTCATTATCACTTTTAAATATTACTTTAACTAAACATAGGTTGTTTGTTCATTAAAAGACCCATCTCTTCATGACTTTGGGATAAATAGTAAATTACAAAATTTTTTTTATGAAAAATATGTAGGAAAAGAGTATTTATGTTACCTTTCTATTAAAAAAAAAGAAAAAATGAATTTCAATAAACACAGATCACGTTAGAGCGATCCAAGTGACCTTATGTCTACATTACAATTACTATCACTTTAGAACTTAGTAAACTATGAAATATTGACCCAAAATGAATGAAACCAATTGCATCCTTTAGATATTGAAGTGAAAAATATAATCTCAAAATAATTACATCATTATCATATTTTAAAAAATAGTTATGTTGATCCAAGTGACAGTAACTCATTAAAAAAATAATTTTTCACACAAACCACTTTTCGAAGGAGAAGGAAAGATGAATTTTAATGAATTTTAATTTTTTTTAGAAAAATATATTTAGAAACTATAAAGAAAATTATAAAAGACTCTAGTTTACATCATCTTCAAATTCTTAATATTTTTGTAGCAACAAGTGTTCGAAAGTCATGTTTTTTCTCAGAATGTTGATCTCTGTGTCAAAGTTGGCCAAAAAGTGGGACACACTATTGTGGGACCACCCATATTCAAGAGATTGATGCATTTGGAAGGCACATACTTTTAAGGTAGTGCTATTACATTTGCAACGATCCTAAAATCTCAACAGTCATTAATCTAGTATAGTCATCAACAAAAAAAATAAAGTATCTATCTCCACAATAGCTTTGAGTTCTCATGGGACCACATAAGTCAGTGTGAACCAACTCCCAAAATTTCTTTAGACGAGTAGTCCTTTCTTTTACAAATAGATTTTGTCATCTTCCCTTTCTGACATTGATGACACATAACATGATCAGGTTTGGTTAGACTAGGCAATCCTCTAACTTTTCTCTTCTTACTGATCTTAATCATGTTATCAAAATTTACATGACATAACCTCTTATGCCATAACCATGCATCTTCATTTTTCACTAGCAAACAAGAAGTCTCATTATTGTCAAGATAAAATAAGTTACCTTTTGATTGTCCTCCTGTTCCGACAAGCTTTCCATTTTCATCATAGATTTTTACCTTCTTTCTTTCAAATGCCACTCGGTGACCTGAGTTATTAAGCTGTGCCAAACTCAACAAATTGTAATTTAGTCCTTTTACCTAGTATGCATTGTCACATCTAATTTTATCATTCAGTAGAATAGATCCTTTTCCTTTAACCATGGAAGGTGTATCATTACCCATTTTCACTGATCCTCCATTATAATGCTCAATATGATCAAAATTATCTTCATCACCAGTCATGTGATGTGTACAACCACTATCAATGATCCAAGTATCATTTTTACTAACTTTAGAAATGAGTGCTATTTCTACATACCTTTCCTCCTCTTCAAAATCATCTTTCATTTCAACAAATACTACCTCAATGTCATCATTAGTGTCGGTGTCGGTGTCCTCATCTCCAACTAAATAACATGCCTTTTCCCCCTTATCTTTGTGATCTCAGCTATCTTTGTTGTAGTGTCGGTAACCTCTATTGTTTATTCTTCCATAGCTTTCATCACCAGATTGGTCTTTGTCTTTTCTTCCTCTTTCCTGTTGGGACATCTAGCAACAATGTGGCCAACTTCTTTACAATTAAAACAAGCTAAAGGTAACTTTCCCTTATATCTACCTTTACCTTTAGGCAATCTCTGGGCCATAAGAGCTTCAAGTTCATCAAGCTCAGCATCAGTATTACTATCACTTTCATTCCTTATATTATGTTTACTGCTAGATTTACCGATCTTTAGAGAAGACATAAAAGTAGACTCAATACTTGGTACCACACTATTATCAAAATTATTTAGCTCAAAAGTTGTTAACTTACCAATAAGACTATCAAGAGTAAGAGTGCTACCAGGTGCATACCTCATTTCATGAATAGAAGATATTATGATTGCATAGGCATGCAACAAGGTTCTTAGCATCTTACTTACCACTGTATCTTCATCAATGACACCACCAGCTCCTTGGATAGCGTTGACTACCTCTTTGATTTAGTTTGTGTACTGTGTAATGTTTTCTCCTTCCTTCATTTTCATATCATCAAATCTACCTCTTAAGATTTCAGCTTTGGCTCTCATCACATTTTCATCACCACCATAGACTAGAGAAAGTTTATTCCACATTTTCTTTGAAGTAGTCCAAGCCTTGACATCCTTAAATTCAGCATCAAATAGAGCAGCAACAATCTCTATCATAGTAGTATTATGGTCATGTCGGTCTCTCAACTGATCAAGAGTTAAAGGTCCAGTCGGTGGTTGTAAGTAGCCATGGTCAAGTAAATGTAAGGTAGAGTCTCTGATTCGAGATATGTGAAGTCTCATCTGGCTTTGCCATATAGTAAAGTTGTCCTTATTCAGCTTCGTCACTTCCCTCTTATACATCTTGTAATCTTTTTGCTGAAGTCCTTAAAACTCTGTTCCAAGCAACCAATGTGCTCTGATACCAATTGTTAGAATAAATGAGAGGGGGGGGGGGGGGGGTGAATCAGTTAGATCAGTTATTCTATAGTCCCAAATATAAAGATGTACCTTATCAAACAATTCATCAAATTATGCAGCTCAGTAACATAAAATATCAATCTGTCTGTTTATTTTACCAATTACCAGTTAATAGCTAATTGTGATTACTGACCAAATCAAGTATGCAGTATGTAAAGTATGATAGCAAAAAATCATCACAAATAACACATAACACAATGACTTAACGTGGAAACCCCGTTAAGGGAAAAAACACCCAAGACCGGTAACCCAAAATAATTCACTCTTATAAACATGTTAATATCATTGTATGTAAACACATTTGAGCCAATTAACTTGGAAGTGTTGTATGTGTTAAGTTATAGGCCAACCTAGTAGTTAGTTTTGGTTGCGTCTATTCAACATGTATAAATGTGACATGCGTTTTTGTATTTGAGTATGTATGGCATATGGAGAAGAGCAAAAGTATGTGAAGTATGTATTAGAGCAGTAAGAATGATATAGAGCTTTACAAGAGGTTAAAGCATAAGTGCACCAAAGGAACTGATCAAACAACAATGTCAAAGCAGTAGTTCACCATTGCAGATATAGTGTGTATCTGATAACCAAGAGGTTGTAGCCTTCTTCATTGAGCAGTGAGCTCTAGCAGTGAGCCATCCACCCCTAATAGGGTTTGTTCTATCAGACTCTTAATTGAGTCATTGTACTCAACATTGTAATGACTTCTCCTAACAAGGAAAAGGAACATTAACAGGTTCATAATACAAAGTACAATTATTTGTGGCTACTAATTCCCACCGGGGTTTTCCTCTGGCCAAGGTTTCCCCATAAACATATCTTGTGTTATGTGTCATGGTTGAATACTTCATTTTCTTTACTATTCATTTCAGTATTTAAGTAATTGAGTTAAGTTTCAAGAATAAAAAATTAATTATAGAACACTGATTCACCCCCCCTCTCAGTGTTCCCATTCCTAACAAAACTAACTTCTAGTCTTTCAAATTTATGCTTGTAGATCCTCTCATACTAATCTCTTACTTTTTACCAAAGCACAAACTATACTTATATAAGATAGATCATTAGAGATTACAACAAGGTCGTCCATGCCAAAAGGATAATAAAATTAAGTTACAAGTCATCCATGACTACAACAAATGAAATAAGGTCCCATGCCAGAAGCATCCAGACCCAAACATAGAATGGACCCAACTAGATAAGAGATAAACATTAAATGCATATTTCACACATAGAATGGACCCATCTGAATAAGAGATAAATATTAATTGTATAACTTGGACCTAAATTAAGAAGTATGATCCACTCCATGAGAGAGGGGACCACAAACACACTACACATAGCCCAATGTTAGATCCATAATTACTGGAACAACTTTTCCATCTCAAATGAGTAGAAATATACTAGACAAAGAGCCACCTAACTTACAGCTATATCTAGACCTTTACACATCATGCTAAGATCCACACACCATGTTAGGAACAATACCACTTGCCAACAATCCATGTCAAAAGTTATCACACCATGTTTTTGAACTAGAACTAAAACTACAACATCATTTGTATCTTTGTGATGGATGCAGTACTTGGGAGTATTTATGTTGATACCTCCATACATCACTCATCCTATCACTTATGTTCATATGGCACATGATGTCTTTTTTGAAGAGGATTTTTTTCCCATGAGGTTTTTTCAATTTCTCTCTTTGTAAGAGATTAGTTACATTACATTGTACATAGGTACCTAACATGGCCTAGTCATTGAGAACCATCATCATTATCATATTGCATTTTTCTCCCTAAGTTACACTTAATGTGGGGTGTCAGTCAGGCAGGAGAGGTGATGAAATAAATTTTATTCACTCATGCTTAAGTTCTAGTTAGGAAAAGTAGTTGTCATTGTATCTATCATATGTGCATTAGTATCTCCACTGGGGTGGTTGTCAATAACTACCCTACCTTCTCTCGCACATGATTGGGACACATGTCTCTTTCTGTACTCTTCACTTTCCAACCTCTTGCCTTCGTAAGGAAAATCTTTGTACATTTTTAGACATCTCAATATCATATCATTTTCCTAGTGAATCTATCTTCTCTCTCTTTCTCTATGAAAGTGTTTGCATTCATGATCTTGGCAGCTTGGGAGAATTGCTCCAAAAAAAGAAGTGTAACTATAATAATTGTGGCCTATGTTCGACATAGTCTTCATGCCAAGTGTGAGAGATGTTGAATAGTTACAAATTGAATGACCATGTTTCTACATATATGTCTCCACCTTGTAGCCCCTAGTTTTGATCTAGTTGCTTACCTTCAATGTTACAACTCAAAACCCCTTCTCATAAGAAGAAATTAGATCATATTGACTCTTTTTCTAGATACTACAGTCAAAATGATACGAAAAATTATGTTAACTCAATATTTTTCACCTATTTCCTCCTTGAAAGCCTTTGTAAAACTTACATCCAATGTTTTATTGCATGCATAAAGGTTGATTGTTTTATTTACACTAAGACGTAGAACTTGTTTGCCTTTATCTTCTAAGTAGCAGAGCTTACCAAGTGGTGTCTAATGACATTGCCACAGTTTTACTTACTTAGTAGGTGAACAGGTTGTCCTAAGTCAAAACCCTTGGTGGAATCAATTAATGATGACGATTCATATAAAAGATATACATGAAGATGGTGTATATGATGATGTGGGTCCAATTCTTTAATATTCCCCTTAAAAACTAAAGCGTGTTCATTTTTTTTTCTTTTTTCTTACATGTTCTCCCTTATTATTTATGAAATAAAGTGTACATTGAGTGTCTATATTTATAATGACATAGCAATATGTTGTGCAAGCATGTACCAAGATAACTCATAACATATCGTAGAAGGGATTTGAAAATATTAAATTTTAAATATAATACTGTAAATTTAAAATATTCATATACATATCAGGTTGAATGATGTTAATTCCAAACCATTGGTAAATGAACTTTAAAAATTTGTCCAATGGGCCGAGCTTAATTAGTTAAAATGTTTGGTTTTTAAATTATGAAGTCTGAAGTTCAATTCCCCATAAGGACATCTAAAGTAGAATTATAAATTGTGTCTCTCAATCTTCCATAGTTGACTTCTAACTTGGAAGTGGTTTCCAAATAGAAATACGATTTCTAAGTAGTGAGTTTTGTCTTCTATAAATGATTTGTAATATTTCTCTCAAAACAAATTTGTATTGGTCTCATATTTATGTTTGTATAAATTAAATATAAAAGTTTATAATTAGAATGTGATTTAAAAAACTTAAAAATTTCCCTTATAAAAAAAAAATATATTAAAATAAATAAAATTAAAATTAAACAAAAATTATAAATGTTTAGAATTTAAGAAAAGAAGAAAAAGCTCTTTAACCGAAGTTAACACAAAATATCCTACTTATAGCATTGCAGTTTTTCATGAAGTTTGCCAAACATAATTTACAAATGAGTTGTCAGTAGGAAGCCAATAATAAGTGGCCCTTGCTATTTTCATTTCTAATTTATTTAAAGCAGACAAAAAGGAGACAAAACCGGTTATTCTCTTCCTTTGGATTCAAGGTATAAATACAAAAACATGGAATTTTGAGTGGTCACGGGCTTCTCCACGATTATAAACAATTTCCCATAACACTTGTTGTCAGCCTTATCCATGCGAAAGGATGAGGTAGCACTGTTCAGATTACGCCTTCCCTTTCCACCTTTGGTTGGGATGCTCTTGGATAATTCATGACATTACCGTCATTCCCCCCTGCCTCGTAACTCCTCTTATACGCTCTCTTTTGTTTGTCAACAGTCACTCACACACAAACATTACGCTTGGTTATATCCAAATTGGAGGCCCGGACAAAATGAGAATTCCATCACCACCACGTGAAGAGGAAAATCCATGTTTCACTTGTACGAATAACGTTAATATCATGGAAGATGGTTTGTTTATTCGCATGGTTAGCATCTCATCGAGAAGTGCCTGCTCTTCAACATGGATCGCCATGAATGTGTTCTAACCCTCGCCAAGCATGCTCAAATTCATCCCCTCATCACTCTTGCAGGTTCATTTCCTTCTCTTTTTTTTCTTTGTGTAGTTTTAAGGATAAGAAATTTTGATAGTTCGAAATGTTTTTGAATTTGATTGTCTGAATTTTTTGCATCGAAGTTTTGGATCATATTGATCTATATTCTATGATTAAATTGAAGAAAGCAGATAGTGCAAGGAGAGATTATTGCACTATCCGTTTTCTTCATTCTAATGATGAATCATAGAATGTGATCCAAAATATTAATACAAAAACATTCTTACTGTCAAATCCACAAACCTTTCAAACTATTATATTATAGTTTTAATATTGAAATAAACTGACAGTAAACAGTTTGTAGAAACTTTGTAGTAGGAATTTCTAAGTGAATGGTAGTTTTTAATTTGAAGTTAAATTTGTTGTTCCTCTCAAGCAGGTTCCAAGATCATTAAGTGGAATATATAGATTAGGTTGTGTTGGGTCTATCTTCTTTAGTTTGCTGCCTTTTCCAAATCTGTGCAGATAAACAGCCACTACATTGTGATCTATGATCTTGATAATTATTGTGATGAATAACAGTTTGGAAGGGGCTACTACGAGAGAACAGAGAATTTTTTAGAACCTATTTCATAGGCAGATCACAGATTTACAATACTCAGATTCACAGTGAGTATACAAAATCTAATCTTCTCTTCTGTTCTCCAACTTTTTTGTGGTCACCGATTACAAATTTTAGGACTTTGTGGTATGAAAATTGCAGGTACAGATCCAACATATTATATGAGGCATTGCAGAAGGAAATGAAGGAGATTGTATTCATACTTTATAACTTGTATATGTTTGTATACAACTCTTCTCAGTAGAATATGAGTTTTTCTGGTAAAAGATATATGTTTGTTGGCAATCAGAGCTATTAATATTGGAAACACAGATGATCAAGTATTTTAATGGGGATTGAGACTCCATGGCTAATTTGTAGTATCAGTTGGGAATAGCATGGTGATGGCTATTTTATTTCAGCCCATCAATCAAATATCTTCTATGTATTTTAGTATTCATTAAAGATCATATTCCTGCTTAAGTCATTGCATGTCTTGCCACATTTACCTTGTTGAAATCCCTTGATAAAAATGTCTAGAATTGGAAGATCTTACTTGTATGGTGAAGGAACTTATCTGTAACAAATAGACTATTTTATAGGAAGCTAATAAAGACCAAAATGTAAACGCAGGTGTATTTTGCTTCCTAACTAATAACTACGATGAAAAGTGTATTCTGCATCTTGCTTCCATTACAAGCCTTGCCTTTGTTTCAACCCATTTGGGGAATTTCATGCTCTTGCTTTTTCTTAACACAGAGTGACATGGTTCAGAGACAGCCAACAAGCTTGTTACAGTCCGGGAAGTATTAAATGTATGAAAGGCTTGCAAACATCTTGATTACCATGTACTCCAACAGGTTCAAAATAAACCGTGTTAAAAATTTTCAGAATAAAGTTTACAACTTTATGTAGTTGCTTTTCGTTTATATGATTTCTTAGATATTTATTTTATGAATATATATATATATATATATATATATATATATATATATATATATATATATATATATATATATATATATATATATATATATATATATATATATATCTTTCTTGTTTAATTTCGCATTTATATAGAGTACAATGTTAAAAAAAAGGGTGGTAAAAAAACATAGCTATTAGTCTAAACATAACTATGAAAACATAAAGGTGTCTGTCTGAGGCATCCACTTCCAAATTAACGAAGAAGTCATTGGCAAAGCGACGGGCCGGACGTGACCAATTTCAACCAATTCTTCAAGCCTGGAGAAAAGCCTGTGAAAAAGTCTGGGGGTTTCAACCGTGAGCTGCTTCCCGAATTCTGGCCTAAGGTTTGTCATATTATCATGAAGTATTTCAATTTAGAGGGCAAATTTTCTGTCTTTTACTACTATCATTTGCTGTTGCTTAATCATATTAGAAAGAGAGACCTTATTTCTATTCCGTTCTACCTCCTCCACTTGTTGGAAAGCAACATTTTGGACTTTAAGGAGAACAACAACCTAGAGAAGCCGATTCCCATCCTGCACCAAGGCCTTTTACTCTGTTTGTTCAAGTTCCACAAAGCCATTTGCCCCCCACCTCAATCACCCCTAACTATCACTGAAATCACCCCGGACGTTTGTCCTTCGGGAGCTAACAACTCCTCTCAATCCCCCGCCCAGTCCAACCAGGAGCCTAACCTTCTCCCCCATGATGGAAAGGGTTGCAAAAGGTGTGTGTGGAACCCCTTCAAAAGGTCAGAGGAATTAGAGGATTCCCATATTTCTGAATCCTTGGAAGCAAAATATAAGATGGTGGATGATAGCACTCCTGATGCTGGGAAGAGGCTTAAGAAGATGAAAAAGTCGGGTAGTCAGATTGGGTAAGAGTTTGAAATGGGTGATACCATTTGGTGCTCCAACAGAATTGCTAAAGAAAAATGTAAAAGGTGAGTCAAGGAAATGGCCTCTGAGGACATGGTGCTTTCGGAGGATATGGATACCTCTGGCTCCTTTGGGTCAAATAAGGGCTCCTCGACCGAGCATTTGAGCCCCCCCAAGTCTGCCAGCGCTCCTCCTATGAATCCAATGCCCATGGTGAACGAAATCCCTCGCAGAAATACCCTGACCCCGCCCTCTCCCCACACACAGTAGGTAAACTCCCCCCACACTGAGCATGCTACCATGGATATGGCTGAGAATGGCAGTTTCAAAGGATCCCTCAAGAAGAAATTCATTGAGCTGGACAATGAGATCCTCAGTCTCAAGCAAGATATGAAGGAAATCAAGGCTCACATCACTGACTCCAATAAGTTTGCCCTTAAAAAGTGATGCATGTGTCGGCGGTGACTCTGTGTAATGTGCAGGAAAAGATTGCTGGTGGTAAAATGGAAGTTGATGAGGACAACAAGGACCTCTTCCTATTTCTGTAGGAAGAATGGGCCGCCATCTTGATGTCCAAGCGGCTGGGAGAGATGACCTAACTATTGTTGGTGCCATGTTGATGTTGTCTTGTTCCGGGCCCATGGGTCCTAGGTTTTATTTTGTGTTTTTCTGTTATGTGGTTAAAAATTGAAGACTTTGGTTTAGCCCTGTGAGATAATTTATAGTTATTATGTTCAAGGCTTTTTGGTTAAACTATAACCCTGGATCACTATTTTTGATAAGGATCTACAAGTTTGTTTTTGATATAGGGAGACTAGATATTGTTACTCTGCTGATTATCTGTTGCAAAGCTAGTGCTGTTAACGTGCTCTTAGTCTTCCCTGTACCACAGGCTAGCACCCTCTTGTTGTTTTTTCTATCAAAAACTATGAAAACATAAATCTTACTTTATAATTAATTTTTCTTTGTAATTTAAGATTTGAAAATTCAGGTTTTTTTAGTTTTTATTTTTAAATTTATTTCTTTTATTACAACATTTATTTTATTAAAAAATAAATATTACAAAATATCTTTAATTATTGAATCAATTGATCTTTAAGAACAAATTCTATATAAACAATAATATAAATCCAAACAAATTATAAATATATTTTTAATTCTATGAAATTTTATTTACACATTAACTCTACCAAATATAAAAATTCATTTATGCTCAATTTTTAGATGATATTATTTTATATTACTAAACCTCTTTTTTTAATTTGATATCCCTAAAAAATAAGATGATTTTAAATAAGGAGATTGACAGATGAAAGGTTTAATTGCCATAATTTTGAACTATATTGATAATTGTAGTACGTTAATAATATTTTTTATGGATGTGTAATTTATGTTAAACATGTTATGATTTAAAACATTTTATTCATCATTAATATAAATTATCTATTGTTGTTATGTTTCCTTAAAAATGTAATTATGAAGAAAATATAATATAAATATAAAAGTATATTATGATGAAATTCACATATTTATGTCAATTTTCTTTAATTCTACATTCATTTTGATGGAATCACTTAATTAAATTACACATCAACAAGCGACATATACTTGAATTAAGGTGGGTTATTTCTTTGATTTTTAGCTATTTCTTTCAATATTCCCATACATTTAACTTTAAACCATCCTTATCTACAGAAGGTATTCATATATTCACCATTATTAGCCATTTATTGTACCAATACTAGCATACATAGCCATTCATCTAATCCTCACTTTGAGATATGTGCATTCACATCCCATGATACTTGAGTTTGTTCCTAAAGGGCTTGAGATTGCCTTCCAAATTCAAACTTTCAAACTTAAACTACTAACTCCATGTCCTTTTTGGAGCCAAATCGATGCACATTTTGTTACATGTTATTATGTTTTAGTAAATTAAGATATTAATTTGTAACAACTAATTCTAAGGGAACAACAAAAAGAAATTAGAAGGAAACATATTTAGAGCATGCTTCAATATTCAATGGATATATACCCTGTTGTATCAATATTGTACAAGTCATATATATGTTGGTTAATGATGTCTTCAAATGTTTGCTCAAAGTTCTAAACTCGACCTTTCTAAATGGTTGACCTAAGAGAGCTTGACCCTATCAATTTGGCAATGTCTCCCTCGAATAATTATCAACATATATTATGATGAAAATCATAAGTTTATGTCAATTATTTCTAAACTCAATTTGATGGACTGAATTAATTAAATTACATATGGAACACATCCTTGAATCAAGCTGGGTTCATTCTTTGATCTCTATCCATTTCCTTCATGTTAAAAAAAAAGAGAAAACAAAACTGGGAAACACACAACACATCAACAAAATGAAAAGAGACACTAAACATATAAAAAAGAAATTACATGGTTCACCATTAAAGGATATATCCATAGGAAAATAGAGAAATATCCTATTAACAATTATGTAATACATAGATTGTACTCATCCATTTATACAAATATATAGATAACAATAAAGAGTTGCGAGAAGGTGAAAGGTCATGTGACTATTGGACTTCACATTCTCAACAATCTCCCACTTGAAGTACAACTCATAATACCATAAAAACTATTATCCCCTACATTCACAATTTTAATATTACATTGTAACTAGACATTGAGAAGATTTTAGCTTCACCAAACTCTATTCAAGGACACTTCAAATGATTTTTCTCCAAATCCTATTGAACTCAATAAAATCTGATCACTTATCTTACAACTTTTATAGGCACAATCACCCATAAATTCACAACTAGGAATAAATTCATCTATTTGCTATAATTCTACAATTTCAAGAGCTATGATGTTCTAAGTATATGAACCAATGCAGAGGCCAGACTGGAAAACTCATCTCATCCTCTCTTAGTTCCATTATTCCCAACATGGGTACCACCACTAAAATCTAATCCAAGATCCCTTTTTCTAACCTTTAAAACTATAACCCAAGTCTTTGATCTTAACCAATTTGGAATTCACCATCATATACTAGTATCTCCCTAGGAGCACTCCTAAGAAAGGTAATGATATCCCTTTTCTTTGCTTCTAAATTGACAATATTGTCTTCTAGGTATTTCCTTTATTTTATTTGATTTTTCAAAATTTCAATTAATTTTTCCTCCACATTGTGGTCAGCTCTAAGATAAAATATGCTCCCATTGATGAAGTCATCAAATTCCTGTCAATATCTAGATCTTAGGAGACAAACAATGGTTCAGAAAACATACATTGGGCAGATGCTAAAGCATCAATCATCTAAACCATATTATTTAGATATTCCTGAGCTTTAGATATGAAAACCAACTGATTAGAGATAATAGGTCTCCACTTTTCTATTTATAGTTCTAAATTCTTCTAACTTATCTTCTGTTTCATCTACAAATCTCTTCAATGTTTCCTACTCTTTCGTTTCCTGATCAACCTTTTCCAATATGTTAGATTCCAATTCTAAAATATGGTCATCTTTGTTGATGAGAAAATTTTGCAAAATCTCCTTTGAACCAACTTCTGTAACTTTGAATTTATTTCCTTGAGAATATTCTACCTCCAGACTCTTTGTCTCTCTTTTGCCTAGAGAAGAAAAAAAGATGGTGCATGATTTGATTTGGATTTAAAAAGTATTTTCCTCTTTAGAAAGCTAGGTTGATTATAATAAACATCCACTGATTCTAGCAAAGATTAATTATTCTCTTCCATACCCACTATCTATGTCTCTTGAGGCTGAGACCAACAACTGTGAAGAACTGATATATCTCCCTATCTTATATATAGCTAATTTTTTTGGCAATTTTCTAGATATTAATTTCTTAAATCTGGAGCTTTCTTAGGGTATATTTCCTCATAATACATAAGTTTAGATAGATATACATATCAATTATACTCTATTTCCCCAAGTGCTCCTTTCTCAATGTGTTGTTAGTGGTTATTTCAAACTTCAGTCTAATTCTTCGTAGACTTGAGTTCTTCGCTTGTTGTTAGGTGTGATCCAGTTTTTACTTCCCAAAATAAGGTTGTTAATGTAGATTGATCCATTGTTCTAAAAATTAGTTGAATGTCAATCAGTTGCTAATGCAGTAGTCAATTCCATAGTTTACTCTTGCGTAAGTATAGATGGGTCTTTTTAGAGGTTTGTAAATATACTGTTTAATTATTATTCCCAAGTTAATAATCAGATAGTTTTTTGTAATGCTCTGTATTTCTTATTATCTGCTCTTTTATTTCTCTATATAATCTGGAAAGATTTGTTTTCTTTTCCTTCTAGTTGATCTATGCAGTTATAGCTACAAATTTCACATGGTATCAGAGCTTAGGTGCTAGGAAGGAGAGTATTTTTTTTTGCAGGTACAAAACAATAGATCCTAAAGAATGGAGTTTACAGTCTATGTTATTCTCACACCATACAACTACTTTGATTGGAAACCAAATATTCTGCTTCAACTTAGAAGTAGAGGCCTCTATCAAATATTTATGAATACAGAGGTTGAACCAAATTCAATAGTTGAAAAGTCTAAATACTTCAATTGCATGGATGAAGCCTTTGGTCTTCTATGCTTATCCATCTCTCATGAATTGTTGTTTCATGTTGAGGCATGCACAACTCCAAAGCAAGTTTGGGATACACTAGAGACACTCTTTGGAAAGCAAGATGAGATGCGGGGTCATATCCTTGAAAATGAGCTCAACTTATTAGATCTAAGGAGATTTGATAATATGAAAGATTTATTCACAAAATTCAAGGCCTTATTGCTTCATCTAAAATGATGTGGTATTGACAAATCCAAGGAAGAAAGAAAATTAATCCTTGCTATTTTATCAAAATTGGGTCCAGAATATGGAGTATTTGTCTTTTCTTCCCACACAGTCATGCTTACAATAGGAGCAACTTGGAAGATGCCCACATTGGATACATTCATTGAGTCTCTAATACATGAGAAAGATAAGCTTATAAAGATGGGTACATTGAAGAGTTCCCAACCTCATGCACTTGTTGTGCATGAAAGTGGGAAGTACAATTTCAAATACAACTAGAAATTCAAAGGCAAAGGGAAGAACGATTCGTATCCAAGAAAGGAAGGCAACCTCAAACCTCCAGGTGGATCCATAGGCTCAAAAGAAAATGAAAAAACCTTGGCAAATCAAAGTGCACCTATTATGACTGCGGGCTCCATCTAGAAGTATTATGCATGAAGAAGACCATTGATCTCATGGATCAAACTCTTCAATATAACATAATCTCGGTAGCCTTATCCTAGAGAGTGCCAAGAAGTAGTAGGAAGAGAAAGCACTAGAAAATACAAACCATGGTCATGCATTAATTACTATTAATTCTTCTTCAGATGCATGGATCATAGTTTCTGGAGCTTCACACCACATGATAGCCACAAAAGATGCTCTTTCTTCTTTAAAACCATATTATGGTTCTTCTATTCTCATGGGAAATGGCTCTCCTGTATAGGCAGTTGGAATAGGGAGAGCATAGCTTGAAACTAAAAGTTTTGAGAATGCCTTACATATTCCAAAGCTTTCTATTAATCTCCTTTGTATGTATCAAATGACACATACTGGAAGTGGCATGAGAGTTGAATTCACACCAAATTCAATGAGCATCTATGACATGCAAGACAAATCCAAAATTTCTATTGGTAAGGTGAATCATCAATCTCATTTGTATACTTTCTTTGACTTTGTTGCCAAATCAAATTCTACTTTACTACTAATTCATGAAAATGATGAAAGTAGAATTTGGCATGAAATATTTGTACATATAAATTTTAGATACATGTAGAAACTTAGCAAACAGGGGATGGTGCAGGGATTGACTACCATAGAATTTTCTGATGGAGTTTGTGAAGGTTGTGCTCTTGGAAAGAATCCACAAGAAAAGTTTCCAAAAGGGATTACATGGAGAGCCTCTTCTCCTCTAGAGCTTGTTCATAGTGATATGATGGACCCATTTCCTGAACCTTCTATGAGTCAAGATAGATATGTCCTAACATTCATTGATGATTACACAAGATAAACATGGGTGTATTTTCTCAAATTCAAATTTGAAGTGTATGAGAATCTCAAGATTTTCAAAGCTCATGCAGAGAAGCAATCTAAGAAAATGATCAAGATCCTTCACACAGATAATGGGGGGTAGTATGTTAATGATGATGCCCAGCTTCTTTGTGATGAAGAGAGAATACAATTTTAGAACACAGTTCCTTACACTCCACAACAGAATGGGGTAGCTGAGAGGAAGAACCAATCTTTGAAAGAGATGACCAGTTGCATGTTGTATGCTAGGTCCCTTCCCTCTAAATTGTGGGCTGAAGCAATCAGCTGTGCTTCATACATACAAAATAGATCTCCTCACAAATCTATTATAGGAAAAATCCTTTTGAAGCATGGACTGGAATACAACCAGAAGTTACACATTTATATATTTTTGGATCATGTGCATGGGCTCACATTCCTACAGAAAAGAGGAAGACTTTGGAGCCTCAAATAAAAGAATGCATCTTTGTTGGATATCCAGATGGTACAAAGGGCTATAGATTTCTTGATCTTTCTACAGAATTACTCTTCATTGAGAGGAGTGTCCATTTTGATGAATGTACCATGCATGCATCTTCAGATGATACATGCAGTCATTCTGATATAATTTTAGATTCATCTGAATCTAAATCAAATGAACACATGCATCCCTATGTAGATATAGATCCATAACCAATTCCAACATGGGCTTTTAGTGATGATTCAGTATCTCCATTGAGAAATCAAAGAACAAGGAGCTTGGCTGGTAAGGTGTAAGTGGATCTACAGAACAAAGAGATCAACAAATGGTCAAGTGAGTATATACAAAGAAAGGTTGGTAGCCAAAGAATTTTAGCAATTTCATGGTATTGATTATGACGAGACTTTTTCTCCTGTGGAAAAAATGGGACTCCATTCAATTGGCTCTTTCCATTACAACAACAAGAAAATGGGAGATTCATCACATGGATGTGAAGAATACATTTCTTCACGGTGATCTTGAGGAGGAGATCTACATGGAGCAACCACATGAGTATGTACATTATTCCTCATTAGTATGCAAGCTCAAGAAGTCACTTTATGGCCTCAAGAAAGAACCTAGAGCTTGGTATGCTAAAATGGATTCTTATCTTTTATCTCAAAATTTCATGAGATGCAAATCTGATCCAAATATTTATATGATGAGAAAATCTGACTCTTTTTTTCTCATAGTACTCTATGTAGATGATTTTCTAATAACAAGTGATTCAACCACAACCATTGCTGCAACCAAAGTAACTTTGCATGATATATTTTCCATGACAGACATGGGTTTCCTCAACTTTTTTCTTGGTCTTGAAATCATCCAAAATGAATCAGATGTTAAAGTTTCTCAATCCAAGTATGCAAGAGATCTTTTGATTCAATTTTACATGACTAATTATAAGCCAACAACCACACCTTTCCTATTAGGGGTCATGCTTGAGGATGGAAATGATACACCATTGGTTGATTGCACACTCTATCATCAACTTGTGGGGAGTCTTCTCTATCTCATTCACTCTCATCCATATCTATCATATATGTAGAGGGTGTTGTTTCTAGATACATGCAAGAGCCTCATGAGCTACATTGGAAAGCAGTCAAGCATATACTTTTCTAGGTTCAAGGAACCATTAGCTATGGGATTCATTATTCAACTAGATGTACATTGATCTTATTGGCTATATTGATTCTGATTGGATTGGTGATAGCATTGATCGCAAATCCACTTCAAGATATGTTCTCAGTTTGGGATATGGTCCCATCTATTGGTCAAGTAAGAAGCAATCTTCCATTGCTTTATCATCTACAGAGGCTAAATAGAAAGGTGCAGTCAATTTTAGCATTTAGGCTCTTTTGTTGTAGAACTTCCTAACTGAGTTTGGTATCTCTTTTCATAGTCCAACTCTCATTGGGTGTGACAATTAGAGTACACTAGCAGTTTGTAGAGATCTAATACAATGACAACAAACAAAACACATCGAGATACACATGCACTACATCTGAGATTTGATCCATGATGACATCATCGATTTGCAGTATTGTCCCATGTCTCACTAGATTGCTGACATCTTCACGAAGACATTCATCGAGTAGAAGTTTCACTTTCTTCGAGATCTTCTTGGGGTGAAAGGAACTATAACACAATAGTATTCTTAATTTGTTAGCATCTATTTTGAGGGGGTGGGGTTTCTTCCCACTGGGTTTTCCCTCTTTCCTCTTTCTCTTCTTAGGATTTATTTTCTCTTCAGTTAGAATTAATAGGGGGTGTTAGTGGTTATTTCAAACTTCAGTTTAATTTCTTCATAGACTTGAGTTATATACTTGCTGTTAGGTGTGAGCTAGTTTTTATTTCCCAAACAGAGGTTTTAAATGTAGATTGATGCACTGTTCTAACAATCAGTTGCTTTAATGCATAAGTCAATTCCATAGTTTACTGTTGCGTAAGTATAGATGGGTCTATTCAAAGGTTTGTAAATGTAGTGTTTAATTATTATTCCCAAGTTAATAATCAGAAGCTTTTTTTTGTAATGCTCTATTTTTCTTATTAGCTACTCTGTTCTTTCTCTGTATAATCTGCAAAGATTTGTTTTCTTTTCCTTCTAGTTGATCTATGCAACTATAGTTGCAAATTTCACATGTGCCAATTCCAATGGCTCTTAACATCCTCAAGAACATGGAAAGGCTAAAAATTTCATGCCAAATTTTGTTTGGTTACCTCAACCTCCTTTGCACCCAAACACTTTCTTCTTTGTCTTTTCCACATAATCCCTGATCTTTTGGCCATTAGGTGTCGAAAACTACTCCATATCACTCTCCAAATCACTCTCCAAATCACTCTCCAAAGAACTGCCCCAATCAAAGCCATCTACTTTCAATCCACTCTCCACACAACTCAACTGCCTTTTTATTTTATCCAAATCTTTAAACTTTTTCAGAATTAACCCCTCTTTAAACTTTCTTCCACCATAGTCAACTCAAGAACTTCAGTGGTGAAGTACTCATCAAGAGCTTCATCTATTTCTGTAGGCGAAATTTCATGTTCGACTACGAAAACAACTCCTTCCTCACCAAAAACTACTCCTTTTAGTTTCTTAAATGCAGAATTGTAATTGTGGCGGAGTCATAATTGTATTTTCTAATGTCTACTTCCCAATGTCTCACTTCTTTTTTCTTTTTCTCCTTTTTCACTTCTTCTTGTTGAGGTGGATTCCTAGAAATCTTGTGTGAAAGTTTGTGCCACTATTAGTCATTGTAGCTCTCACTTCATTACAACTCTCTAATAGATATAAAGTACTCAATTTTATTCCTTTTGCAATCACTAAGGCCCCTTTAGTCACCTTCCATTTACTAGATTCAAAATTGACTTCACATCCTTGAGAGATCAATTGCCCAACCAAAATATCTCATTTTCCAATAATATTAAGAAATTTATCAACTACAAGAAAGACCTTACAAAAATTATCGCTTTGAAAAACTCCCTACATGAAGTAGTATGAAACGATGCTCTTGTTTTGAGCACCCAAACGTTTGCTGCAATTTATTTTGTAGTGAAAATAAATGAATCACCATCTTCTATATTTTCTCCAGCTCTTCACATTTTTTCCTTGGCTCTAGCCAAGCTTTGATACCAATTGTTAAAAAATCAAGTGTAGACAAAACTGATAAACACACAACAAAACAATATAATGAAAAGTGACACCAAAACAATAACACATGAAATCATGTGGCTCACCATTAAAGACTACATTAAAGAGAAAGCAGGGAAATATCTTATTAATAGTTATATAATACATGGCATGTACTCATCGATTTATACAAATATACAACTAACAATGAAGAGTTGGGAGAAGGTGGGAGGTCATGTGACTATTAGACTTCACATTCTCAACACTTCATACACATTCCCATACATTTGACATTTACCCATCCTTTTTTATAAAGGTTTTGATACACTCATCATTATTAGTCATTTATTGTACCCATACATCCAATCCTCACCTTGAGATATGCAATTTTACGTCCTATGATACTTGGATTTGCCACTAGAGGAATTGATTGTCCCTAAGATTTCAACATTCAAACTCAGATTTCTAATTCGATACCCATCCCCTACTACTTGTTGAGAGCCAATTCGATGCACATTTGTATGAAATGTTACTATGTTTTACTATTTAAAGACATTTTGATAATTTTAATCAAACCACAAAAAGAAATTAGAAAGAAAATTCTTCAGATCACTCTTTAATTTTCAAAAGATATCACATAGAGCATATACATGGTGAACGATATCTTCAAATATTTTTACCTTACAAAATTAAAAAACATATACAAAATATGAAAATAAATGGGTATGGTTTCTCCACAATTATATACATCCCCCCATAACCTCTTTGTCTCTCTTAGCCACGTGAAAGTAGTGCGATTGTTAAGTATGGCCTTTCAGCTCTGGGTTGGGGTGGTACTTCGGATATTTCCAACTCATTAGAAACCTCAAACTCTCGTGTCTGTCTATTGACTTGTTTACAACCTCAACTCTCTTCTGTCTGTCTATTCACTGAAACGGATAACTTCGTCTTTTCTCCAAACTGTCGGGGACAAAATGAGAAGAAAAAAAGTCTATTCCGTGGTTGAAAAGATAACGTTAATATTTCGAAAGAGATGTCCCTGCTTTTTAACATCACGGTCATCGTCAGCCCCCACGGTGAGTTTTAAAAGTCCCATCGCTTTTTAACATAAAATATAGAAAAATGAACATGCTAATAATGAAATAGCAATTGTATAAAACACACTTATCAAAGTTGTTCCAATAATTTCAAATTTCTACTATAATTTTTTTTTGTTTATAACTTAAATTACATATATACTATTGATAAATAGTATAAACCAAAGTTATGAAAGTTGTGATATCTATTATCATGTCTTTTTAATAATGAACCAAGGTCAAGGTCTTCCTATGTTTCAAATGAGGAGTTCGACCTTATAAACTAGAAGAGTATGTAATTTATAAACTAGGAAAATTTATGTTTATTTATAAGCTCATCTCATAATCTTGAATGTTATATATACCTTCTAATATTTATTTTAAATCTCTACAATTGTAACTTTTGTTTTATGGTTTAGAAAAAAGAATTAAATTTAATACAAAATAATTTATCATTTAGTTAGTGCATTACATTTATGATTTTAGGAATAACACTATGCAATCCTAATCACTTGGTATTTATTGCTGTTATTGTGAAGAAACAAGTTGGGTAATCAAGTTGGATGAGAAAATGCCATAGATATATCTAACACCTTTTTCAAAAGGGCCTAATGTTATCAAGATTTCAATTCATCCATATCAAGTGCTAAGTAACATTTCAAACAAAATAGAATAAGTTATCATTGCTAGGATATATGTGTGTGCGTGTAGAAAGTGTTGGAAAAATTAGGAGCCCATGAAGCTGCAGACTTCAAGGGATTGAACCAGGAAACTATCAACCACAAGAGGAATGAAGATCAACAAGATCAAATGTAAGAGCTTGCAATTTGCAATGATATGAATTGCTATTGAATTGGTTAATACAATTGATTTTGCATTGATTGAGATTGAGATGCTCATATAAGAGAAATGGGTGAGTATATAAAGTACTTACCACCCAAGAGATTACAAACAAAACCAACATGGGATAAAGTAAGGAGAGAGTAGGTATAACTACCCTACTCCAAATATTAAATATTTGAAGTAAAATATGAAATGATGATACCTAATATAACTATCATTGAGTGATTGTAGCATGTGCTACTAAGATATTCTAAGTAAACTTAATTAGAGTAAATTATATTTATTCCAATAAAAAGTATACTTAGTACAATAGAAAGAATTAGCAATAGACTATTCTTATTTTTAAATATTATGGTTATTGAATAGATTTAATGGTGCATCTTAAGATACAAAAGGAAATATTGCAATAAAAGATGTCAACTAAAAATATTATTATGTAATCCCATAAGATGAAGAGGTCACTATATTTATTTTCATAAATAGTATTTAAAAAAAATAAAATTACAACACCAACAAACAAGAAGGAAAAAAGGCCATTGCAAGGAATACCCTTGGTTAGAAACTAATACATGAGACAACCCTTTAATGTATTTGAAACACCAAATAAAACCTACGTAATAAGTTATGAATCACTTCTATTTCAAAGTGCAATTATTCTACACCACAAAATAATGTAGAAATTTTTTTTCACTTAATAGATAATTGTATGCATATAAAATATGCATGGTTGCATGTAAAGATTTACAATCTTACGTATAAAATTATTATCTCTTAAAAAAATACCATTTGTATAAAAATATTATTAGTATCTTTCTAGAGTATACATGTGTGTTAATCATCACAGTATCTTACCCTGTTAATCCCTTAACAATTTATTTATTTGAGTAGACATAAAGGGATATTTAGACCTCAAAACTAAATGTCTCAATTTTGGAGTAAATCAATAATGAGAAACAAGATACACTAATAGTAGTGAACATAGAGATTACTGTAGGATCTAGTGAGTCTTTGACCAAGAAAGAGACCATAAAAGATTAGTTGATTCCTTGCTCTATCTCTTCCCTTGCTCCTAGGCTAACTAAGAAGGAAAAATTATTCCAAATGGGAGGGGCAGATTAAACCTCACCAAACATAAGAGGAAGAAGATGAAAATAGTGATTTCTAAGCCTTCTTCTAAAAGGAAAGAAATAGAAGGAAACATGTTAAATGATTTTATAGCTTTAGGACTCACTGGATTATTCTCAATAACTATTCATCATGATTCTTAATCGTACCTCATGGAATGTCAAGGGCTTGATTCTCCTGATAGAATATACATTTTCAAGAGGTTTATTAATCTAGAGGATTATTATGAAATTAAGTGTACATGTTGAATGTCTTTATTTTACAACGACATAATTACATGTCATACAAACATGTGCTAAAACAACTCATAATGGATAAAAGAAAGGGTTTAAAAAAATTAAAATTAAAATTTGATAGTGTAAATTTAAAATTAATAAGTAGAGATATTTTCCACAACAAGTCAAATTCTAAACCATTTATAAATGATTTATATGCATACCAGATTGAATGATATTGATTTTAAACCATTTATAAATGAACTTTAAAAACTTGCCCAATGGGTTGAGCTTAATAGGTTAAAACATTTGGTGTTTGTTATGGAGTCCCAAATTCAATTCTTTATAAGGACATATAAACTAGAATTTTAAGTTGTGACTCTTTGTCTTCCATAGACAACATCTAATATGGAGGTGGTTTATAAATTAAAAATAGAATTCTAAGTAGTGACTCTCGATTAATATTTTTTTTCATAAGAAAATTATATTGATATCATATTCATATTCATATAATCATATACCATTAAAAAAAAACTTAAATTTTTTAACATAAAAATACTACCTTAAAATAAAAAAAAAAAACAAAAAAAAAAACCAAACCTCTAACCAAACTTTAACACATATAGCATTACACTTTTCCATGAAGCAAGCCAAACATAATTACAAATGAAGTTGTGAAGCCAATAATAAGTGGCCCTTGCTATTCTCATTCCCAATTTATTAGAGCAGACAAATCCGGTTATTCTCTTCCCTTGCATTTGAGGTATAAGTACAAAAACGTGGAATTTTGAATGGCAATGGGCTCCTCCACGATCATAAACAATTTCCCGTAACACTCGTTGTCAGCCTTATCTACGGGAAGGGATGAGGTCGCACTATTCAGATTACGGCCTCCCTTTCCACCTTTGGTTGGGATGCTCTTTGGATAATTACCATTCCCCCCTGCCTTAATATAACTCCTCTTATACGCTCTCTTTTCTTTGTCAACACACACAAACATTACGTTTAGTTTCCTCCAAATTGGAGGCCCGGACAAAATGAGAACTCCACCACCACCACGTGAAGAAGGAAATCCATGTTTCACTTGTAAGAATAACGTTAATATCATGGAGGACTGTATGTTTATTCGCATGGTTCAGCATCTCATCGAGAAGTGCCTGCTCTTCAACATGGATCGCCATGAATGTGTTCTAACCCTCGCCAAGCACGCTCACATTCATCCCCTCATCACTCTTGCAGGTTCATTTCCTCCTCTTCTTTTTCTGTGTGTAGTTTTAAGGATGCAAGATTTCGATAGTTTATCATAGTACTTTTAGATTTGATTGTGTGAACTTTTTTATATTATGTTTTTGGATCATATTTTATATCTTATGGTTAAAATGACGAAGACAAATAATGTGAGGAGAGAGATCATGATCATGCTATCTGTGTTTTTCATTCTAATGATAGATCATGGAATGTGATCTAAAATATTGATATAAAGACGTTCATACGGTACAAGGGAGAAATTTTTTATTAGAATGAACAGACGGTAAACAGTTTGTCAAAACTTAATAGAAGTTTCTAAGTGAATAGGAGTTTTAATTTGAAGTTAAATCTGTAAGAATTTCTTGTTCCTCTCAAGCAGGTTCCAAGATCATTAAGTGGAATATATAAATTAGTTTGTGTTGGGTCTATCTTATTTAGTTTGCTGCCTTTTCCAAATTTGTGCATATAAACAGCCACTACATTGTGATCTATGATCTTGATAATTATTGTGATGAATAACAGTTTGGGATGGGCTACTACGAGAGAACAAAGAATTTTTTCGAACCTATTTCATAGGCAGATCACAGATTTACAACGCTCGGATTCACAGTGAGTATACAAAATGTAATCTTCTCTTCTGTTCTCCAACTTTTTTGTGGTCACTGCTTACAAATTTTGGGACTTTGTGGTATGAAAATTGCAGGTAGAGATCCAATATATTATATGAGGCATTGCAGAAGGAATTGAAGGAGGCTGTATATTTCATATTTTATAACTCGTATATGTTTGTATACAACTCTAGTTCTCAGTATATGTTTGTATACGTGTTTAAGGGTGATGGGGAAGACAACTTTCTGTTGGGAATCAGAGCTATTAATATTGGAAACACAGATGATCAAGTATTATAATGGGGACAGAGACTCCATGGCTAATTTGTAGTATCAGTTGGGAATAGCATGGTGATGGCTATTTACTTTCAGCCCATCAATCAAATATTTTCTATGTATTATCCATGACATGATGCATTTCGGTATTAATTAAAGATCATATTCGTGCTTAAGTTTTGCCACATATAACTTGTTGAAATCCCTTGGTAAAATTGTCTAGAATTGGAAGATCTTAATTGTATGGGGAAGGAACTTATCTGTAACAAATAGAGTATCTTTTAGTAGGCTAAGAGCTACCAAAATGTAAACTTCTGCAGGTGTATTTTGCTTCTTGCTTAATAACTATGTTAAAGAGTGTATTTTCCTTTTTGCCTAATATCTATGTTAAAGTGTGTATTTTGTATCTTGCTTCCGTTACAAGCTTTGCCTTTGTTTGAACCCTTTTGGGGAATTTCAAGCTCTTGCTTTTTCTTAACGCAGAGTTACATGGTTCAGAGGCAGTCAACAATTTTGCTACAGTATAGGAAGTATTAAATGTGTGAAAGGCTTGCAAAGATTACCATGTACTCCAACAGTTCAAGATAAGCATAGTTAAAAACTTTCAGAATAAAACTCACATTATGTAGTAGTTTTTTGTTCATATGTTTTAAAAAAAATATTTTTATGAATATATCTTTATTTTGTATTAATATAAAGAGTATCTAGTACATCATTTAAAAATAAAATAAAATAAGGGTGTTAAAAAGGTGTACTTAGAGTCTAAAATAAAAATGTAATCTTGCAAACATAAATTTCACTTTGTAATTGGAATTTTTTATTTTTTATAATTTAAGGTTCGAAAATAAAGACCTAATCTTGCAAACATCTTGATTACCATGTATTCCAACAGGTTCAAAATAAACCGTGTTAAAAAATTTCAAAATAAAGTTCACAACTTTATGTAATTGCTTTTTGTTTATATGATTTCTTATTTATTTATTTTATGAATATATCTTTCTTGAACCTCTATCCAAAAAAAATATATCTTTGTTTAACTTTGCATTTATATAGAGTAGAATGTTAAAGAAAAACGTGTTTAAAAAACACAGCTACTAGTTTAAACATAAATATGAAAATATAAATCTTACTTAAGAATTAATTTTTCTTTGTAATTTAATATTTAAAAATTTAGATTTTTTTAATTTTAATTTTTAAATTTATTTCTTTTATTTCAACACTTATTTTATTCAAAATAAATATTACAAAATATCTTTAATTATTGAATCTATTATGTTTAAGAAAAATTCTATATAAACAATAATATAAATTTAAACAACTTATAAATATATTTTTAATTCTATGAAATTTTATTTACACATTAACTCTACCAGATATGAAAATTCATTTATGCTCAATTTTTAGATGATATTATTTTATATTACTAAACCTCTTTTTTAAATTTTATATCTTTAAAAATAAGATGATTTAAATAAAGAGATTGAAAGGTGAAAGCTTTAATTGCTTAGATTTGAGCTATATTGATAATTGTAGTATGTTAATAATATTTTTTATGGATGTGTAATTTATGTTAAACATGTTATGATTTAAAATATTTTATTCATCATTAATATAAATTATGTACTGTTGTTATGTTTCTTTAAAAATGTAATTATTATGAAAATCTAATATAAATATAAAAGTATATTTTGATGAAATTCACATATTTATGTCAATTTTCTTTAATTTTACATTCATTTTAATGGAGACATTGAATTAAATTACATATCAATAAGTGACATATACTTGAATTAAGCTGGGTTATTTCTTTGATTTTTATCTATTTTTTTTTATATTCTCATACATTCAACTTTAAACCATCCTTATCTACAAAAGGTTTTCATATATTCACCATTATTAGCCATTTATTGTAGCAATACTAGAATACATACCCATTCATCCAATCCTCACTTTGAGATATGCACTTTCACATCGCATGACACTTGAGTTTGTTCCTAAAGGGCTTGAGATTGCCTACCAAATTCAAACTTTCAAACTTAAACTACTAACTCCATGTCCTTTCTTGAGCCAAATCGATGCACATTTTGTGACATTTTACTATGTTTTAGTAAATTAAGATATTCATTTGTAACAACTAATTCTAAGGGAACAACAAAAAGAAATTAGAAGGAAAAATATTTAGAGCATGCTTCAATATTCAATGGATATATACCCTATTGTTTCAATATTGCACAATTAATATATATGTTGGTTAATGATATCTTCAAATGTTTTCTCAAAGTTCTAAACTCGACCCTTCTAAAATGTTGACCTAAGAGAACTTGACCCTATCAATTTGGCAATGTCTCCCTCATATAATTATCAACATATATTATGATGAAAATCTTATATTTATGTCAATTATCATTTAGGTCTAAAATCAATTTGATGGAATGACTTAATTAAATTACATATTGAACACATTCTTGAATCAAGTTGGATTCATTCTTTGATCTATATTCATTTCCTTCATGTTAAAAAAATCAAGGGCAGACAAAACTGGTAAGTTCACACAACAAAAAAACAAAATGAAAAGAGACACTAAACATATAACACAAAAAATTACATGGTTCACCATTAAAGGATATATCCAAAGGAAAATAGAGAAATATCCTATTAACAGAACTATGTAATACATGACTTACATACTCATCCATTTATACAAATATATAGCTAACAATGAAGAGCTGGGAGAAGGTGAAAGGTCATGTGACTATTGGACTTCACATTCTCAACAATCTCCCACTTGAAGTCCAACTCATAACACCGTACAAAAAGTTATATCCCCTAGATTCCCAATTTTAATATTACATTGTAACTAGACACTGAGAAGATTTTAGCTTCACCAAACTCTGTTCAAGGAAACTTTGGATGAGTTTTCTCCAAATCCTAATGAACTCAATAAAATCTAATCACTTCTCTTACAACTTTTATAGGCATGCAAAATCGCCCATAAATTCACAACTAGAAATAAACTCATCTATTTATCATAATTCTACACTTTCAAGAGCTGTGATATTATAAGTATATGTACCAATGCAGAGGCCAGAATGGAAAACTCATCTCCCCCTCTCTTAGTTCTATTATTCCCAACATGGGCACCACCATTGTTCAATCTAATCCAAGATCCCTTTTTTGAACCTATAAAATTATAACCCAAGTCTTTGATCATAGCTTGTTTGGTATTCATCATCACCTTCTATTTCAGCTACTAGTCTCTCCTTAGGAACACTCCTAAGCAAAGTAATGATATCCCTTTTCTCTACTTCTAAATTGACAATATTTTATTCTAAGTCATTCCTTTATTTAATTTAATTTTTCAAAATTTTCATTAAGTTTTCCTCCACCATTGTGGTTTTCTCTAAGATAAAATATGCTCCCATTAATGAGGTCATCAAATTCCTACCATTATCTAGATCTTAGGAGACAAACAATGGTTCAAAAAACATAAATTGGGTAGATGCACTAAGGCATCAATCATCTAAACCATATCTTTAGACATTCTCGAGCTTTAGATATACAAACTAATTGATAAGAGATTATAAGTCTCTTCTTTTCTATTTTTAGTTCTAAATTCTTCTAACTTATCTTCCATTTCATCTACAAATCTCTTAAATGTTTCTTACTCTTTCTTTTCTTGATCGACCTTTTCCAATATGTCAAATTCCAATTCTAAAATATGGTCATCTTTGTTGATGAGAAACTTTTGCAAAATCTCCTTTGAACTAGCTTCTGCAACTTTGAATCTCTTTCCTTGAGAATATTCTACCTCTAGACTCTTTGTCTCTCTTTTTCCTATAGAACCAACAAAAGATAGTGGATGCTTTGATTTGGATTTAAAAAGCATTTTCCTCTTTAGAAAGCCAGGTTGAGTATAATAAACATCCACTGATTCTAGCAAAGATTAATTCTTCTCTTCCATACCCACTATCTATGTCTCTTGAGGCCGAGACCAATGACTGTGAAGAACTAATAGATCTCCCTATCTCATCTATAGCTGATTTTTTTGGCAATTTACTAGATATTAGTTTCTTAAATCTAGAGCTTCCTCAGGGTATATTTACTCATAATATATAAGTTTAGCTAGATCTACTCTATTTCCACAAGTGTTCATTTCTCAATGTGCCAGTTCTAATGGCTCTTACATCCTCGGGATTATGGAAAGGCTCAAAAGTTCAAGCCAAATTCTGTTTGGTTACCTCAACCTCCTTTGTACCTAGATACTTTCTTCTTTGTCTTTTCCACATAAGCCCCAAGCTTTTGGCCATTAGGTGTAGAACACTACTCCATATCACTCTCCAAATCACTCTCCAAAGAGCTGCCCCAATCGAAGCCATCTACTTTCAACCCACTCTCCACACAACTCAACTACCTTTTTCTTTTATCCAAATTTTCAATTTTTTTCATAATTAACCCCTCTTTAAACTTTTCTTCCACCATAGTCAACTCAAGAACTTCAGTGGTGAAGTACTCATCAAGAGCTTCATCTATTTTCGTAGGCAAAATTTTACGTTCGATTGTGACAAAAAATCTTTCCTCAACAGACACTACTCCTTTTAGTTTCTTATATGTAGAATTGTCATTGCGATGGACTCATGTAATCATATTTTCTAATGTCTACTTCCCAATTTCTCACTTCTTTTTTCTTTTTCTCCTTTTTCACTTCTTCTTGTTGAGGTGGATTCCTATAAATCTTGTGTGAAAGTTTGTGCCACTATTAGTCATTGTAGCTCCCACTTCATTATGACTCGCTAATAGATATAAAGTACCCAATTTTCTTCCTATTGTAATCTCTAAGGCCCCTTTAGTCACCTTCCATTTATTGGATTCAAAAGTGACTTCACATCCTTGAAAGATCAATTGCCCAACTGAAATATCTCATTTTCCAATAATATTAAGAGATTTATCATCTACAAGAAATACCTTGCAAAAATTACTGCTTTGAAAAACTCCCTACATGAAGTAGTATGAAACAATGCTCTTGTTTTGAGGACCCAAACATTTTCTATAATTTATTTTGTAGTTAAAATAAATGCATCGCCATCTTCTATATCTGTTCAATCTCTTCACATTTTCTCCTTGGATCTAACCAAGCCTTGATACCGATTGTTAAAAAATCAAGTGTACACAAAATTGATGAACACACAACAAAACTACAAAATGGAAAGAGACACCAAAAAAATAACACATGAAATCATGTGGTTCACGATTAAAGGCTACATCAAAGAGAAAGAAGGGAAATATCTTATTAATAGTTATGTAATACATGGCCTGTACTCATCAATTTATACTTGAATATACAACTAACAATGAAGAGTTCAGAGAAGGTGGAAGGTCATGTGACTATTAGACTTCACATTCTCAACACTTCATACACATTCCCATACATTTGACATTTACCCATCCTTATTTATAAATGATTTGATATATTCATCATTATTAGTCATTTATTGTATCCATACATCCAACCCTCACCTTCAGATATGCAATTTCACATCATATGATACTTGGATATGCTACTAGAGGAATTGATTGTCCCTAAGATTTGAACATTCAAACTCAGATTCCTAATTCGATACCCATCCCCTACTACTTGTTGAGAGCCAATGTGATGCACATTTGTATGAAATGTTACTATGTTTTACTATTTAAAGACATTCAAATAATTTTAATCAAATGACAAAAAGAAATTGAAAAGAAAATTCTTTAGATCACTTTTTAATTTTCAAAAGATATATATCTAGTGCATCGAATCACATAGAGCATATAGATGATGAACGATATCTTCAAATATTTTTACTTTGCAAAATATCAAAATAAATGGGTATGGTTTCTCCACAATTATATACATCTCCCCATAATCTGTTTGTCTCTCTTATCTAACGCATTTATAAACCTCAAACTCTCATGTCTGTCTATTCACTGAAACGGACAACTTCGTCTTTTCTCTAAACTCGGGGACAAAATGAGAAGAAAAAAAGTCTATCCCGTGGTTGAAAATATAACGTTAATATTTCGAAAGATATGTCCCTGCTTTTTGACATCACGGTCATCGTCAGCCCGCACGGTGAGTTTTACAAGTCCCATCGCTTTTTAACATAAAATATAGAAAAATGAACATGCTAATAATGAAATAGCAATATAAAAAAGTTCAAATAATTTTAAATTTTTACTATAGTTTTTGTTTATAACTTTAATTACATATATACTATTGATAAATAGTATTAACTAAAGTTATCAAAGTTGTGATATCTATTATCATATGTCTTTTTAATAATCGATATAGCAAGTCAAGGTCAGTGTTTCCCATGTTTCAAATGAGGGGTTCAACCTTATAAACTAGAAAAGTATGCAGTTTATAAAATAGGAAAATCTATGTTTATTTATAAGCTCATCTCATAATTTTGAATGTTATAAATACCTTCTAATATTTATTTTAAATCTCTACAATTGTAACTTTTGTTTTATGGTTTAGGAAAAGGAATTAAATTTAATAAAAATAATTTATCATTTAGTTAGTGCATTACATTTAAGAATAGAAATAAAGTCTCTTTAATTCTTAAAACAATATATTACAAAATCAAAACAAACATATTAACCATTTAATGAACATACATATATAAAATACATATGAATATGTTCTCATCCCTTTATCATTGATAAGACATATTCATTTATTATGGCATTACATGCAATAATAGAAATATAATCTATTTAGTTCTAAAAATATGTTACTAGTCTTCTCTAAACTTTACAAAATCAACACAAATATACTAACCATCTAATGAGCATACATTAGTAGAAAACATATGCTTATAGGTTCTCATCCCTTGGTCATTGAGAACAAATACATGGAATGGGTATGGTTTATGTTCTATTTCTTGTGTAGTGTGAAAATATACCTTGCTTATTGTATAAATATTCCTTGCTAAGGTGGAAAATAAACCTTGCTTAGTATATGTATAGCCTAAAAAATAATAAATAAATACTATTTAGTGCATTTACACTATACAAAATACTCCTAACTATCTCCTAACATTTAAAACATGATATTACATCTCTTAAGACCCTTAATAACATGAATAAGTATTTAATAAATCTTGTTAAGTTCAAATAAAGATTTTTCTTAGTAAACTTTAGCTTAGATTCAAGGGCCTATAAAAAATGATAGGAATACTAGTACTGGAACACTCGTGATTCATTAAGGAGTTTTATAAAGCTGCATACTAAAACACACTTCACCTTGAATCAAAAGGGCCTATTGTTGCAATGGAATCTCGTATGTATGAAGGCTAATAACCTAAAAATGATTCTATAATGAATAGATGAAGTTTAGTTTTAACACATGGTTTGTTAATGATGCAATTCTTCCTCCAACAATGACCTTTTCCTTGGATCAAAAGGGAAAGGTCTAGACATGGCAATAAATACACAAGTATAGGAAAAGTTGTTATAAGTAAGTTCCTTGTTGAGAAATTGATGTTGGCTTATTACATAAAATTAGTCAGATCTCATGTTGTGAATATTTCAACTTATGTTTTTGGTTAAAAATCACTAACAATTACTACAGATTATACTAATATTTTTACCTTTAACAATAAAATAGTTTATATGTACATAGATGTAGTTCAAAATTTGTGTTTGACTATGGAAGAATTTCATTTTTTCCCCTAAATTTAGTTTAGAAGGATACTAAAAGCCACATTTTCAAAGAAGAATATCATACTTATTCAACCGGAATCCATAAATTCAAAGAGGTCTAACTTCATCATTTATTTTTTATCATAATGTTGATTAGAAGGTTTCTTCAGTGTTACATTAGATAAGATAATGGCTTGGTGGATTACTAATGATTTTATGGTTATAACCTGCCTACATCCAACATTAGGGCATGACTTGCAATTAGATTTGAAATTACTTGGAATGAATTAATAGATCATGTTAGGCCACATGTAGCTTCAACGTTGTTTCATATTATTATCACTTGATGAGTGGTATGTAACTTGTAATTTTATTTAGCTTTTGGGTATATCATTGAATTTTGCAAGGTAAAAAATGAATACATATAATTATGTTGAATAAGAATATACTAGGACACCTAGATTCACCTTAGATTGAAAATGTCCATTACAAGAATATGATCTATTATAGATCAAGGATAAAACCCTGAAACTGCCACTTCACTAACTTGACTAGGAGACTCTTATGCATACATATAATCTAGTTATAGAATAAACATTGTGAGTAATAATATGGATCCTCCAAAAAATAGAGGTTGTGAGTAATATAATGGATAATCCAAAAATAACTTTACCTTAGATCAAAATGAGTGATTTTAGGCATAACACTATGAAATTCTAATCACTTAGTAGTTATTGTTCTTATTGTGAAGAAACAAGTTGGGTAATCAAGTTGGATGAGAAAATGCCATAGATATATCTAACACCTTTTTCAAAGGGGCTTGATGTTATCAAGATTTCAACTGAACCATATCAAGTGCTAAATAATATTTAAATCTAAATAGAAAAAGTTATCATTGTTAGGCTATATGTGTGCATGTAGAAAGTGTTGGAAAAATTAGGATCCCATGAAGTTGCAAACTTCAAGGGATTGAACTAGGAAACTATCAACCACAAGAGGAATGAAGAGAAACAAGATCAAATGTAAGAGCTTGCAATGCAATGATATGAATTTCTATTGAGTTGATTAATACAATTGATTTTGCATTAACTGAGATTGAGATGCTCATCTAAGATAAATGGGTTTGTATATATAAAGTACTTACCACCCAAGAGATTACAAGCATAACCAATGTGGGATAAAGTAAGGAGAGAGTAGGTATAACTACCCTACTCCAAATATTAAATATTTGAAGTAAAATATTAAATGATGAAACCTAATATAACTATCATTGAGTGAATGTAGCATGTTCTACTAAGCTATTCTAAGTAAACTTAATGAGAGTATATTATATTTACTCCAATAGAAAGTAGTAGCACAATAGAAAGAATTAGCAATATATACTATTCTTATTTTTTAATATTATGGTTATTGAATAGATTTAATGGTGTATCTTAAGATACAAAAGGAAGTATTGCAATAATAGATGTCAGCTAAAAATATTATTATGGTATCCCATAAGATGAAGAGTTAACTATATTTATTTCCATAAACAATAGTTTTTAATTTTTTTTACAACACCAACAAACAAGAATGCAAAAAGGCCATTGCAAGGAATGCCCTTGGTTAGAAACTAATATATGAGACAACCCTTTAATGTATTTGAATCACCAAATAAAACCTACATAATAAGTTATGAATCACTTCAATTTCAAAGTGCAATTGTTCTACACTAGAAAATAATGTAGGAAAAAACATCTCAAGATAGATAGTCGTATTGATATAAAAGATGTATGGTTGCATGTAAAGGTTTACAATCCCATGTATAATATAATTAATCTCTTATGAAAAATACCATTTGTAAAAAAAAAATCACTAGTATCTTTCTAGAGCATACATGTGTGTTAATCATCACAATATCTTACCCTGTTAATCCCTTAATGATTTATTTATTGGAGTAGACATATAGGGATATTTAGACCTCAAAACTAAATGTCTCAATTTTGGAGTAAACCAATATTCAAACAATAATGAGAAACAAGATACACTAATAGTAGAGAACATATAGATTGTTGTAGGATCTAGTGAGTCTTTGACCAAGAAAGAGACCACAAAAAATTAGTTGATTCCTTTCTTCATCTCTTCCTTGCTCCTAGGCTAACTAAGAAGGACAAAGTCACCCCAAATGGGAGGGGTAGAAACATAAGAGGAAGAAGATGAAAATAGTGATTTCTAAGCCTTCTTCTATAAGGAAAGAAATAGAACCTAAAATATGTTAAATGCTTTCATAGCTTTAGGACCGCAATGGATTATTCTCAATAACTATTCATCATGATTCTTAATTGTACCTCATGGAATCTCAAGGGCTTGATTCCCCTGATATAATAGACACTGTCGAAGGTTTATTAACCTCGAGGCTTATTTATGAAATATGTCTTTATTTTGCAATGACATAATTACATGTCATACAAACATGTGTTAAAACAACTCATAATGGATAAAAGAAAGGGTTTAAAAAAATTAAAATTTGATAATGTAAATTTAAAATTAACAAGTAGAGATATTTTCCACAAGAAGTCAAATTCCAAACCATTTATAAATGATTAATATGCATATCAGATTGAATGATATCTATTTTAAACCATTTATAAATGAACTTTAAAAATTAGTCCTGTGGGTTGAGCTTAATTGGTTAAAACATTTAGTTTTCGTTATGGAATCCCAAATTCAATTCTTCACAAAGACATGTAAACTAGAATTTTTTTTTTAACATAAAATAATATCTTAAAATAAAGAAAAACAAAACACACATGAATAAAAATAAAAACCAAACCTCTAACCAAAGTTGAACACATAATATAATACTTTAGCATTACACTTTTCCATGAAGCAAGCCAAGCATAATTACAAATGAGGTTGTCGGTAGGAAGCCAATACTAAGTGGCCCTTGCCATTCTCATTCCTAATTTATTAGAGCAGACAAAAAGGAGACAAATCCGGTTATTCTCTTCCCTTGGATTCAAGGTACAAGTACAAAAACGTGGAATTTTGAGTGGCAATGGGCTCCTCCACGATCATAAACAATTTCCCATAACACTCGTTGTCAGCCTTATCTACGGGAAGGGATGAGGTCGCACTATTCAGATTACGGCCTCCCTTTCCACCTTTGGTTGGGATGCTCTTTGGATAATTCCCATTCCCCCCTGCCTTAATATAACTCCTCTTATACGCTCTCTTTTCTTTGTCAACACACTCACTCACACACTAACATTACGTTTTGTTTCCTCCAAATTGGAGGCCCGGACAAAATGAGAACTCCACCACCACCACGTGAAGAGCAAAATCCATGTTTCACTTGTAAGAATAACGTTAATATCATGGAGGACTGTATGTTTATTCGCATGGTTCAGCATCTCATCGAGAAGTGCCTGCTCTTCAACATGGATCGCCATGAATGTGTTCTAACCCTCGCCAAGCACGCTCACATTCATCCCCTCATCACTCTTGCAGGTGCATTTCTTCTCTTCTTTTTTCTTTCTTTGTGTAGTTTTAAGGATGCAAGATTTTGATAGTTTATCATAGTAGTTTGAAATACTTTTAGATTTGATTGTGTGAATTTTTTCATATTATGTTTCGGATCATATTCTATATTTTATGATCAAAATGATGAAGACAAATAATGTGAGGAGAGATCATGATCATGCTATCCGTGTTCTTCATTCTAATGATAGATCATGGAATGTGATCCAAAAACAGCCCAAATGAGAAAAACTTTATTGGAATGAAGTTTGTAAAAACTTAATAGGAGCTTCTGAGTGAATAGGAGTTTTAATTTGAAGTTAAATCTGTAAGAATTTCTTGTTCCTCTCAAGCAGGTTCCAAGATCATTAAGTGGAACATATAAATTAGTTTGTGTTGGATCGATCTTGTTTAGTTTGCTGCCTTTTCCAAATTTGTGCATATAAACAGCCACTACATTGTGATCCATGATTTTGATTGCTATAAGTATGATGAATGACAGTTTGGAAGGGGCTACTACGTGAGAACAAAGAATTTTTTCGAACTTATTTCATAGGCAGATCACAGATTTACAATGCTCGGATTCACAGTAAGTATACAAAATCTAATTTTCTTCTGTTCTCCAACTTTTTTGTGGTCACTGCTTACAAATTTTGGGACTGTGTGGTATGAAAATTGCAGGTAGAGATCCAGTATATTATATGAGGCATTGCAGAAGGAAGTGAAGGAGGCTCTATATTTCATACTTTATAGCTTGTATATGTTTGTATACAACTCTTATTAGTAGAATATGAGATGTTTGGTAGAAGATACATGTTTAAGGGTGATGGGGGAGACAACTTTCTGTTGGGAATCAGAGCTATTAATATTGGAAACACAGATGATCAAGTATTTTAATGGGGAGTGAGACTCCATGGCTAATTTGTAGTATCAGTTGGGAATAGCATGGTGATTGCTATTTACTTTCAGCCCATCAATCAAATATTTTCTATGTATTATCCATAGCATCATGCATTTCGGTATTAATTAAAGATCATTCGTGCTTAAGTTTTGCCACATATAACTTGTTGAAATCCCTTGATAAAATTGTCTAGAATTGGAAGATCTTACTTGTATGGGGAAGGAACTTATCTGTAACAAATAGACTATCTTTAGTAGGCTAAGAAAGACCAAAATGTAAACTTCTGCAGGTTTATTTTTCTTCTTGCTTAATAACTATGTTAAAGAGTGTATTTTGTATCTTGCTTCCATTACAAGCTTTGCCTTTGTTTGAACCCTTTTGGGGAATTTCAAGCTCTTGCTTTTTCTTAACGCAGAGTTACATGGTTCAGAGACAGTCAACAATTTTGCTACAGTATGGGAAGTATTAAATGTGTGAAAGGCTTGCAAAGATTAACATGTACTCCAACAGTTCAAGATAAACATAGTTAAAAACTTTCAGAATAAAGCTCACGGTATGTAGTAGGTTTTTGTTCATATGTTTTTTTAATATTTTTATGAATATATCTTTATTTTGTATTAATATAAAGAGTATCTAGTACAACATTTAAAAAAATAAGGGTGTTAAAAAGGTATACTTAGAGTCTAAAATAAAGATCTGATCTTGCAAACACAAATTTCACTTTGTAATTAATTTTTTTTTCTTTTTATAATTTAAGTTTTGAAAGTTCAACTTTATGTGTGTGAAATGTGGTTAGTGTATCTCCAACACAAACACTTCAATAGATCATTGCATTAGTGAGTTAGTATCATGAAATTCATCAATATAGCAAAGAAACCTATCATAAATCAACCTATTGCTTCTTAGTTAAGGTGAGTTTGATCTATTACAAATGCTCTCAGATTAAGCATGTTAGATCAATGACTAGACTGCCTTAAAATGGAAGATTCCAATGAGCATGATGCATCATTGCATTCTTTACTCAAGATCTTGACAAAACATGCATATTAAGCTAGAAATGAGAAGTCTAAGCTACAAATGCAACTAAGATTTAAGCTCCATGATGATATTGAAATACAAGCTAATCTAAGAAGGAAACTAAATGTAAATTAAGCTAAAATGCACAAGTAACCTTAGATGAAATTTAGCATTATAACACTACTATGAAAAATCTATATATGAATGAACTAGGAGACGCTTGGTATTATAGGAATTCCATGAGAATGTGTGGTTTGGATTCAAACTTGGTGAGGGGTTGAGATTCTCCTTCCTTAATCCATGTGTCTCTTATTGGTTCCATTTGTGCTTTCTTGGTGGTGAATGAGACAAATTAACTATTTCTCTTTTTAATTTTCTTTTAATTATAAAGTCTAGCAAATGGGTTCATTTAATTAAATTTGCTAGGACCTTTAATTAAATTACTTGATTTTATGATTAATAGCCTTGATGCTTGATTATGAATTAATTGATGATTGATTTAATTATGCAAGACTATCTTTCAAAACACTTACATAATCAGGTCTAATATAAGGTTTAATGCCTTTGATTTAGGGTCAATTATTCGATATTAGGGACTCTTGGTTTACTAGATCAATTTTAGGTGACTACACTTCCTTTTTCTTTTTTAAATTTTAATAATTATATACAAAATATCTTAAATGATTTTTAAAATGATAATTTTTTTAATTATATTCTAATTTTAGATCTAAAAGAAATCAACTTTCATTTTTGAATTTAAAAAAACTCATCATTCTAACACTTATTTAAAATAAATTTTAAAAAATATCTTTAATCATTGAATCAGATTATCTTTAAGAAAAAAATTATTTAAATAAACAATAATATAAATTCAATCAACTTAAAAACATATTTTTTTATTTTATAAAATTTTATGTACAAATTAATTGTACCAAATATAAGAAATTTATCTATGTTCAAATTTTTTAGATGGTATCATTATCATATATTACTAGACCTTTGAACCTTTTTACGATGTTTTTATAAAATAAGTTGATTTTAAATGTAGGAGATTGGAAGGTGAAAGTTCTAATTGTTATCATTTGAACTACATTAATAATTGTACCATGTTAGGAATTTTTGTTTTAATGTATGTGCAGCTTAAGTTTAAATATTTTTAAGAAATAGATTATTTTATTCACCATCGATATAACTATGTATCATTGTTATGCATTCTTAAAAATATAATTATAAAAAAAATTAATATTTTTTATAAAATTATATTAGATGAAATTTTTCTTTAATTATTAACTCATTTTGATGGAATGGATTAATTAATGTTATATATCAATGACATGGATGATCTTTTTGATGGAATAATTTAATTAAGTTCTATGTCAACCAATGATACATTTTTTAATTTAATTTTGGTTCATTCTTTGATCTTTATCTATTTCCTTCATACATATTCTTATACATTTCACTTTTACCCCATCCCTATTTATAAAAGGTTTTGATATATTCACCATTATAAGCTATTTATTGTATCCATAATAGTATACATACCCATAGATCTAATATTCACCTTGAGATATGCACTTTCACATCCCATGATGCTTGAGTTTGTTCCTAGAGGGCATGGATTGTCCCCAAAACTAAAACTTTCAAACTCTAATTGCTAACTCTATGCTCTTTTCTACTACTTGTTGGGAGACAACTTAATGCACATTTGTGTGACATGCTCCTATGTTTTAGTATTTAAATAAATTCATTTGTTCAAATTAATTATAATGGAACAACAAAAAAAGAAGAAGGAAAAATCTTTAGAGCACAATTCAATTTTCAATGGATATATACCTATGACATCAAAATAATATAAGCCATATACATTTTAGTGAATGATGTCTTCAAATACTTCCTAAACTCAAACAATTTGAAAGTTTGACCTAAAAGAATTTGACCCTAACAATTTAGAAATGTCCCCCTTACACAAAATTATAACAATGTATTATGATGAAATTCATATATTTATGTCAATTATCATTTAATTCAAGACTCAATGTGCTGTAATCACTTGATTAAATTAAAAATTGAACACATTCTTTCATTAAGTTGGTTTCATTCTTTGATCAAGTAGATATCCATTTCCTTCATACATATTCTCATACACTTTATATTTATCCTATTCTTATTTACAAAGGTTTTGATATATTTAACATTGTTAACCACTTATTGTAGCCTTACTAGAACACATACCCATACATCAAATCCCTCACCTTGGGATATTACACTTTCACCTAAATATATTATGATGAAATTCATATATTTATATGTTAATTCTCATTTAATTCTATACTCAATCTAATGGAATGACTTAATTAAATGAAATATTGAATAAATCATTAAATTAATATGGGTTCAATCTTTGATCTCCATCCATTTACTTCATTTATTTGACATTTAACCCATCCTTATTTGAAAAGGTTTTGATATATTCATCATTATTAGCCATTTATTGTAGCTAGACTAGCATACATACCCATATACATCTAATCCTCACCTTGGGATATGCACTTTCACATAAATATATTATGATTCAAAATTCATATATTTATGACATTTGTCATTTAATTCTAGAATGGCTTGATTAAATTACGTATCAAAAATATTCTTGAATTAGGTTGGATTCATTCTTTGATCTCTATCCATTTTTCTTCATACATTTCCCCATACATTTTACATTTACCCCATCCCTATTTACAAAGGTTATGATATATTCACCATCGTTAGCCATTATTGTGCTCATACTAGCATATATATGGACATACATCCAATCCTCACATTGGGATATGCACTCTCACATAAATATATTATGATAAAATTCATATATTTATGTCATTTATCATTTAATTCTAGCCCCAATTTGATGGAATGACTTAACTAAATTACATTCTCGAACACATTCTTGACTTACTTGGATTCATTCTTTGGTCTCTATCCATCTCCTTCATAAATATCACTATATGTAATTTGTATTTATCCCATCCTTATTTACAAAGGTTTTGATATAATCATCCTTATTAGCTATTTATTGTACTCATACTAGTATACATACCCATACAACCAATCCTCACCTTGGGATATGCACCTTTCACATAAATATATTATTTCAATTCATATATTCATGTCAATTCTCATTTAATTAAGAATTAGTTTGATGGAACGACTTAATTAAATTACATATCGAACACATTCTTGAATTAAGGCATGGGTTCATTCTATGATCTTTGTCCATTTACTTCATACATATTACCATACATTTTACATTTACCCCATCCTTATTTGTAAAGGTTTTGATATATTCATCATTATTAGCCATTTATTGTACTCATACTAGAGCATACATACCTATACATCCAATCCTTTCCTTGTGATATGCACTTCCACATAAATCTAAATTATGATGAAATTCATATGTTTATGTCAATTCTCATTTAAAATTATAGACTCTGTTTGATGGAATGACATAATTAAATCAACATTGAACACATTCTTTAATTAAGTTAGGTTCATTCTTTGATATCTATCCATTTTTCTCATACATATTCCCATACATTTGACATTTACCCTGTAATTATTTATTGTATCATCTTAAAATAGAAGCACTTCCATGATAAGAGCATTTAGCCCTCTGAGTAAAGTGGTTTGGGGTCATGTTAAGCACCTTGATCGGGTGTTTGCATGTATTTGGCTTTCTCCCCGCTTTCCTCTTCTTTTCTGCACTTGATTTCTTCATTATAGGTGAAATTAGGGTTAGGATCTTGAGGATTCTCCTTAATTTCCCTCTTCCATGGCTCTATTTTCTAGGTAGGATTTAGAAATAGGTCCTCTTTCCCTTCATCATAGTCATCATAGGATTTTATGCCTCTTCCCAGCACTCTATCCCTTTTTGGCATCATTTTCAGGTCTCCAGGCATCCCTGAGACCTCCTGTCCTGATTTTGGCTGGATCTGGGCTCACAGGGTCAGAATCAAGGTTGATCTTGACCAGGTTAGAATCGAGCTTGATCCTAACTAGGTCAAAATCAAGCTCAAACCTGACTAGGTCAGTTGCAAGCTCGATTTTGCCCCTTCTTTCAAATTTCCAAAATCCTTGATTTTCGAGTATCAGGTTTCGGGGATGTTTGTTTTCCCACCTCCGGGTCAGCCATTTTGGGTTTTGGAATGGTAAATCCTTAAATTGTATTTAATCTAGGTATATTTTCTAAAGGTTAGGACCTAATTGGGATTTAATTCTCCAAGGTGGCCCCTCTAGAGGATTGTGCCCTAGCTCACTATAAAAGGAAGCCTTCCTCTCTCATTTTCACATCCATTATTCACATCTATTCATCAATTTTTGTGAGAGCATTCAAGAAACCCTTTAAGCATTCAAGTGTTCAAGCATTCATCCATCAAGGAGATCCATTTTTAGCCATTGAAGGATTCAATCTCTTTGGAGCCCCCTTGAAGATCCATTCTTCTACATTCATCCAAGCCTTCTCATATGCAAAGATCAATTCAAGATTGGTGTTGAAGATCAAATGCCATTGATTGGAGACATCCTACATTCATTCTACATCCATTGAAGCATTCCTACTTGTGGATTTGAGGATTTGAATCCTCGACAAGGACTTCAACATAAGTGAGGTGATTTTTTCTAATTGCTTTGGTTATGTACACTACATTTCAATTCAATTTCAAGGTTAATTCTTAAATTGGGGTTTGACTAAGGCAAACCCCCCATACAACAAAAACCACCATTTTCTTGTAGGTACAGGTGCGGGATTTCAGATCTTAGAGCGAATTTGGATACCCTTTTCGGTGAACTTTTGAGATCTACGAACATAATCAGAATCGACCTTCAAATAAAGAACCTAGCCTTTGACCTTTTATGAGGGTCAAAGTCGACCTGAGCTCATCTTGGAAAAAGGTTTCTAGGTTTTCTTCATTTTGGCGTTTCCAATCCAGAATAGGTTGCATAATTGCCTGAAAGTACACACAGACATCAGAAATTAGCATTTTCCATATCTACCCTAATTCGAGGTTAGTATTTGTATTTCAATTATTTCAAATTTTAAGCATAATTAAACCATAGGGAAATATAGGGTTTCTCTCTCTCTTTCATATTCTTCATAGATTGATTCGATTGTGCATTAACCTCTTGGTTGATCAAATTGGATCTCTCCTTTGGAAATTTGGATTTGGGAATATATCTCATATTCCCCCCATTACAACACAAAATTACAAATTATACATATGAATAGATGTGATGCCATTTTAACCCTATTCATTTTGGTGAACCCGATATACTTACTCTCTTTTCTTTTGTGGAATTGGATGCCTTCTTGTGCTTTCCTTTTACCTTGTTAGTATTAGATTTTTCCTTTGTGTTAGATCTTGCATGCTAATTAGATTTCATATTCATGCTTTATGTGTTCTTATTTTAGTTCATTTGCATTACATTGGTTTATGAACTTTACTACCACTAGTCCTACTTATAACAATCCGGTTAGAAGAAGTCCTAGACTCATGGGTGCCTTTGATCCTGAATCTTCCTCTCCTTTCCTTAGGATCCCAGATGATAACTTGATTCTTCATTATTCCAATCCTACTATGGAGAAAAATTATTCTCACTTGAATCTCATGATGAGGATGACGCTTTAAGAGTTCCTCCTGAACAAGTCCAAAAACTTTCCACTAAACTTGATAAAATGGGTAATTGGCTTATTCAAGAGAACCATAATCAAGATTCCATTCAAGCTATAGAGGCTCTTAAGAAAGTTCTCTATGATAGTGATCAAGGTGTTAACCTCTTGCATGGTATTACTCACCTTGTGCATTCAAATGTTAAACCTTTAGTTCAAGAAGCTCAAGATTTAGGGTTGATTCCTCCTATCACTAGTGTTGAACCTCCTTCTAATCCTTTACCTAGTATTCCTACCTATACTCCTTCTTTGGTGACTATGACGATTCCCTCTGTTCCTATGAGTGTTCCTCCTGTGTCCCTTCCTACATCACAACCTTCATATCATAATGTTCCTTTTACTTATTCCAATCCACTTCCAACTGTAGTTCCTAGTGTTCCTCCAATTGTGTCTTCTATTCTTGTAGCTTCTTACACTTTACCTAGTGTGTCTAATGTTGCTACTCCTCCTATTTCCTCTAATGATTCAACTATCATCAGTTTGGCTCAAACCGTATCATCCTTACAACAACAACTTGCTTCCTTAACTCAAAACAAGTTTAGTATTCCTACATGTGACATGGGAAGTCCCTTGTCCCAGGATATTATTCGTACTCCTGTTCCTCAACAAGGTGAGATGCCTCATCTTGAGAATTATAATGGAAAAGGAGATCCTATTCATCATGTTAAAACATTCCAAATCCTTTGTAGTGATTATGCTCATGACCATAGGATTTTAGCCAAACTATTTGCTAGAACCTTCCATGACAAGGCCCTACAATGGCATTGTTCCTTGCCTCCTTATTCCATTGATTCCTTTCCATAACTTGCTAATGCCTTTATTCAACAATTTCAAAATAACATTGGCCTGCAAGTGTCTTTGACTGATTTGATGCATTGTAAACAAAGTGCTAAAGAAAAATTGACTACATTTATTGGTAGATTTAAGCATTTGCATGCTCAGATTTCCTATCTTGTTCCTGATATTGATATTTTACATATGTTTATTTCAAATTTGCAAAAGGATATTAGAGATAAGATTCTGCTTACTGAATTTACCTCTTTTCAACAACTTTGTGCAGCGCTTCATCATTATCAATTACAAGTGAGTCAATTTGAGAGCAACACTCCAATGGCTCCTATTCCAGTTGATAAGAGTGATGCTGCTCCTAATCCAAACAAGTTTCAAAAATTCAACAACTATGTCAAGATAAACAAACAAGCGAATGCAGTTGTTGATCAAGTTGTTGTTGCATCTCACAATGCCACTTCTGCATCCACTTCTTTTCAATTAAATCGTACATTTACTCCTCTTTCTAAATCTTTACATACTATTATGAATAGGTTGATAACTGCTAATATGATTACTTTACCTCCTATTCGACCTCTTTTACCTGTTACGATTGCATCTAAATCTTTTTATCCAAATGTTTTTTGTCAATATCATCATTAGAATGGTCATGATTATTAGTTTTTGAATCATGGGAAAATAAACTGGAAAGTTTTTGATGTATTCATCATTATTAGTCATTTATTGTAGTCATACTAGCAGAGATACCCATACATGTATCCAATCCTTACCTTGGGATATGCACTTCTACATAAATATATTATGATGAAATTCATATACTTATGTCAATTCTTGTTTAATTCTAGGCTCAAGTAGTTTGGTGGAATGACATAAATAAATTACATTTGAACACATTTTTGAATTAAGTTAGGTTCATTATTTGATCTCTATCCATTTCCTTCATACATATTCTCATACATTTGACATTTATCAGATCCTTATTTTCAAATTTTCTTTATATATTTATCATTATTAGCCATTTATTTTATGATTTCATTTTAGCATACATATAAATACATCCAATCCTCACCTTTTGTAATGCCACAAAAGGCTTCACTTAGTGAGCTTGTGTCATATCATGTGTTTTTGTGGAATACTAATGAATACCCCTATTTTCAAAAAACATTGCCCCAAACTCCTTTTTTGTCAACCCCCCTCCAATACCCACCCAATACACTACATACCCCTTTTCCTTAATAAAACCTCTTAATCCCCAGGCAATATAGGCAATACATATAGCCCTATTTTTTGCCCATTTTATACCCCTCGATATGAACGCACATGATATGACATTTCCCCATTAGTGAAGCCCTCCTGGGATATGCACTTCATATCCCATGATATTTGATTTTGTTCCTAAAGGGAGTGGGATATAATCTACAAAATTTGAACTTTCAAATTCCAACTCCTTACTCTATGCCCTTTCCTACTATTTATTGGGAGCCAAATTGATGCATATTTATATTTAAAAAGTTACTAATTTTTAGTATTTAAATCTATATTCATTTACACAATTATTTCTTATGAAACAACACAAAAAAATAGAAAGAAAAATCATTAGAACATA